>CM067219.1:33724757-34324757 GCA_034190945.1 Octodonta nipae
AAATTCATTTATTTATTTTTAGTCAGAACTTTGATTATCAGCACTCTTTCGAACATCGAAAATAATGGTATAATATTTTTATTTTCACACTCTGGGTTCTTGAATTGATTTAAACACTCAGTCGGACTTACTAAAATCTTAATTTCACACAACTATATACAATTTATCTTGAGCACCTGCTGTTTACTATACGGCAACTTAATACTGAATGAATTCCTTCATGGGATTCCCGTATTTCAATATTTCTTTTCAGAAGGATCTAGATGGATTCTCGAACACTCGAGTAATTTCAAGCGACGTTTGCCAGACAAACAACCCTCTAGACTCCACGAAATATCGGATGAATGCTGATTCCACAAAATTTCGGATGAATGCTCGTCACAATAATAAATGAAGTCCTTAAGAACAGTTGGTATATTATTTGCGGAAAATACATGGACTGATTCTTGAATATTTTCCTTGTAGAATGCAGTTTGCAAATAGGTTATTAACTCAGCAAAAAGTAACATAGAACTATTAGCAATGTTGTTTTCACGTACCATGCAAGTTTACCAATGCTAATTTACACAATTTACATATGGCCTGAGGGAAATCTCCTTGCCACAGTTATTTGGCCTCATCAACATCAGATCCAATTGCCAATTTTTTGAGTGGACCACTTGTATTGCCGGAACAATTGAAAGGATAACTTTATTTGGAGTTTCGTAAAAATGCTTTTCGTGATTTTTAATGATTGACACGAGAAGTATACGATATAATATAAGTACATACTGTTCCCTACCTTAATACTATACCTTAAGTAGTTATCTGAATGATTGAGGTGGAAAATAGTTATTTTAATTGTTTTGTTACACTTCTAACAGTGGTTTCAGAATCACACATTTAAGTAACTGAGTAAGTGGAAATCAAGCTGTATACCTACGGGCAGTTTCCACAACCTGCCCTTTGGTACTAAGCCTAAATGATTCAGTATTTAGTCTACTACTGTACACACACTATGCACACTATAGCCCCCCAATGAATTGAAACAAAACTACGCTAAATATTCATATACTATGGACCGCATAGTTAATCCAGTTTTACTCTGTGTTCATAAATTAATGGAACGGAGTAAATATTACTGATTAATCAATATTGCTTCATGGATAGATGCAGGTGAATCCAATCACATTGCCTGCGGCGACATCGGAAAATTTCACAAAGAGTGATTATGGTAATCTTCGAATTATATTCACTTATTATTCTGTCTATGCCTCTCCTTTATAATAAAGGGGTTTTTTAAAGGTTAGTCACACGGTCCATAAAGTACGAATTAATAAATGATATTGTGAACTTCTAAATATAAAAATTTAGGTGCTCTGAATTTTGTTTCAAAAATTTTTTTTGGTAGTTGCTGTTCCGACAAATCACTCCTAGACACGTTATAACTAAATCAAATGATCATTTGATACTATATACAATTTGGTGGAAATGTTGCCTCATCTACCCGGCCCAATTGTAAATCTAAACCATTCCAGGAATCCAAACAAACTCATACAAAATGTTGCATCAAAACCAGCCTAATTAATATTTAGAAGTAAAATAAAATTCCAACAACCCAATGGCACTACCTCTACTGGGTGAACCGTTTAGGAGTTTAAAAATATTATTTTTTTCCCACAACCCGATGTCAGTGCCACGACCGGGTCAATTGTAAATCTAAACCATTCCAGGGACCCACTCGAACTCACATAAACATTTCATCAAATTCTTTTAAGAGTTAAAGAATAATACCCGAAGGTTAAAAGTTCTGAAGTAATGCAGTCACCAGGGGACATAGAGATTCATTTTTATAAATTAAGGTTACAAATTTTGGGAATGGGTCCCAGAGTATGTTTCTTGCTTTCTTCATGTCTTTCCTTAACGACAAACTCAGTTTATAGATTTATCTAGGAAAAATTGTACCTGACCATCTGAGTAGCCCTTGACCAAAATAATCCTAAATCAGTGCCTATATTATTATGTTAATGATTTTAGGACATAAAAATTCAATAAGACTAATGCCGGTATTCATAGTCCGTTCTTAAATTGGTGCTTAAGCGTGCCTTACAGACTGCCATATCGGAATTACCTAAGACTTCATTTATTCATAGATAAAACTTAAGATGAACTCCGTTCAGATGAAAGCTTTAAGAATGATCTTATTTTATGTAAGTCCGGCTTTATTAAGACACAATTTGAGATGAAAGAGTATAGAGATGAAAAACCAGTAAGAGTTAATGTAATGTAAAGTATACGAGTTTCAGCGCCTCTGCTGAGTCAGGCTAAAAGTAAGGCTTTTAAGAAAATTGAAAATTGGTGCCAAAATTCAAATTCCAAAATAATTCAGTTGAAATAAAAATGCATCGACATATTTTTTTACATAATATATTGCAATTTCACATTAAAAATTCTAATTCTGAAGTATATGTCTAATTTTGTAATAAGTAAAGTAGTTGGATAATTAAATATAAAACAAATCCTGTGGACACCGTACCTGTTAAACATGTTTCATGAAATGCAAAACCATCAGCAGGCTGCCAATTTGATTGATAAATTCCTCATTCTGGTCATCTGGTAGTTCCTCATATGGTAAGAGAATATTGAATATCATTGACAAATTATGTAATACAGCACAACCTACAAGAATTGTTGTTGAACAAATAAGTTTATTCGTTAATCCTCTTGACAAACAAGGCAATCGTCGTTTCCAAACAACTTAAATCCTTACAACTATGATTCGTATTCTGCTGTGAATATTATTATCGCTATAGCACCCAAATTTCTTTGCATTAGTAAAAATACAATATTTTAGAAATTAATATTGCTTACTGCTGCTTACGTTAATTGTTTATCTGTTACTGGGTTGTAATTTGTGTCATTAAAAAAGGTAAGCATGTATAAACAGCACCACCAACAAGTAGCCCAATTAGCTGACGTTCAGGATACATCATATAAATTCGAGTATTTTGAAAATGTCACTGACCTGATGAGCATCTCTGGGCCATTCTGGGGCTATATCTAAAAATTTCATTCGTGGGCCAACAACCGTCCACAAGATAATAAAATATATAAGATTACCAATTATGCAATTTATTATTAATAATCAAATACCAGAATTAAAAAGTACTCACCTGTACATTTAAAGAAAAATAGCATTTTCGATTTCTGTGAATTTCATTGATATTTTAAACCTGGAATGAACTAATCGGATATGAGTGCAAACAATTACTTCATCAACACTGGGTATTCCAACTGCTTCATTACCAAATCGCAAGAGTTGAAAATGTCTTTGATTTACTAATTTTGCTTTCTGAGTTCGGGCCATTTTTATTTTAACATTAATTTTCTTTGCAAGACGCTTGCACGAGAAACTATTCTGGAAACTCTTTCTTGTGAAATTGTCCTAGTATCACCTAAAATGAGCTGTAAGAATTTTTTTTTTTTTGGCTTTGTTAAAACACATGCGTATTTAAATTAGAAAACCCAATTCCAATGACATCTACACAGTTCTAGAAGTCAGTTTTTGTACTGTTTGTTTGTGATTAACTAAAAACTTGCAGTTGCATAAAATCGCAAACATATTAATAACTGAATCACTGAAGGACTTGGTAGTCCTGTTATTGATTTTAGCCGAATTCTATTCCATTAATGACAGTACTCCAAATTTAACACTGTCCTTGTTAACTCTGTATCGTTTTGTGAACGCCATTACTGAATAAAAAAAAACATTTTTGAAAAAAATATAATCGACTTCCACCTATAACTAAAAATCTAAAAATAATTATAACAAAATACAACTCTAGCAAATAAATAACACATTCAATGTCGTTAGGTACCTACCCAGAAAGCTAAAAATGTAAACATTAAAAAGTGTTCATTCTGTATAAATTTATTACCTACCAGTCTTGTATATTTTTAAAGTCAGTGCCAAGGAAATGTAAAATCCTGCATTGCTTACTTATCAACGACTTCATCAAACTTGATTGTTGCTTGGCACCGACTTCAAAAATATACTAGATTGGTAGGTAACTAATTTGTACAGAATGAGCAGCTTTTAATGTTTACATTTTTAACTTTCTGCATAGGTACCTAACAACATTTAATGTGTTATTTATTTGCTAGAGTTGTTATTATTATTTTTAGATTTTTAGTTATAGGTGGAAGTCGGTTAAATGTTTTTTAAAAAATGTTTTATTTTCAACTTTTTAGTTTTTTTTTTGAGTTCGGGTAGTTTTGATTCTTTATTTTTTATTTTGTATGTATAACCTTAATAGACAGGACCAGGTAACATTGAAAGCTCATAACACAATGATACATTTTCATTTAAATTGACGGGTAAAAGTTTACGAACAAAGTGTACCAGTACGCGTTGACTTAATAAACCGAAAATATGTTTATTTATTTCAATCATCATATATATGCAACTCCTTCTATCACTTTACTTTGTGATTTAGTTTGCTATAATTAAACACCCTGCGTATAATCGCACCAAATAGCAGTTTACAGCTTGACATGTGTTGTCACTAAATTTTCTATTAGGCCGGGTGAATGTGACTCCAAAAGCACCGACTTCGCAAAATAGAAAAATTTTCATTCAAATATGTATTTGGCTGGTATACAAACAAAACGAGCTTGATTTAAGGAGCTGAAAATACTATGCTTTACTACCTATATGCTTTAGATGTACATAGAAAATTTTCAAATTCGCAATTAATTAAAATATTTATCAGGAAATGTCCGTTACGTGACTTCGATGAAATTTTAGTAGTAGGTTCAATTTTAATTTCGATAAAAACTTTATTCTATATCAGAGGTCTCCAAATTATGGCGCGCATACCATTTTGGCAGCTGTGATAGGTTGGATACAAAAAAAAACCGGAGAATAATAATAATTGAACTACTGAACATCCAACAGTTAACATAATACTTATGGGATTATGTAAATGTCACATGTAATCTATTTAAAAAATATATAAAAAAATTCAAAAACGTGTCATGAAAGTCAGAAAATATTAAAATAATCGAAAAATGTTGATATGAATAAAAAAATGATCAGTTTTATGTTTTCTTGGGAAATAACACCACAATCGAAATAAAAGCTGTATATTGAAGGAAAAACCAAACGTTTCAAAGTCGATTCTGACTTCGTTGTCAACTATATCATATATACTGGGTCTGTCAGAAAAATTCAAAAGAGTGGGCAACAGATTTAAATTTTTTCTCATTCTTCCAAGGTTGTCCCTTTCGGGACGGGGGGTTGGCTTCGATCTCGCGATCTTATTAGCCAGATTACAAGTGATTATTTATATATGTTGATGATTTCTCTGTGGATTCATAACTCCCTTGAGAGATCAAATCATCCACTAGAGTAAATCGCATTCACTCGCATTCGCACAACATTTACAAACATCCATAGGCATCGGAGGGATTCGAACCCTCGGCCAAAGTGTAGTCAGTTTATGAAATGTGAGCTTCAACCGCTGAGCTACCGGACCCCTAGATTTAAATTTAAAACAACGTCCCAAACAACAATTACACTGAAATCACTAATATCGAAAACAAAACCAAACAACAAAACTCAGAACTCAAAAAACTGCATATACAAGATTCCTTTCTCGATTTCTCGAAATGAAAAGCACGCCTCTTGTTTTTGGATCCTACTAAACAGTTAGGTTTTTCGTAAATGCAAAAAATGCAAAAAACACCTACAATATTAATTGTTCAAAATATTCAACAAATTTATTTGTATAATTTGTTGCAGTGGGTATTTTCTGGCTTGTACAAAGAAATAAGAAATCTACTGTTTGAAATGAATCGTTTTAAATGAGATAAACTAATATTTTTAAAAAGACTTCCATCTATAACTAAAAAGCTGAAAATAATTATAACAAAATACAACTCTAGCAAATAAATAACACATTCAATGTTGTTAGCTACCTATCCAGAAAGTAAAAAATGTAAACAATAACAGGTGCTCATTCTGTATAAATTAATTACCTACCTATCTAGTATATTTTTGATGTCGGTGCCAAGCAAATCTGAAATCCTGCATTGCTTACTTATCAACGACTTCATCAAACTTGATTGTTGCTTGGCACCGACTTCAAAAATATACTAGATTGGTAGGTAACTAATTTTTACAGAATGAGCAGCTTTTAATGTTTACATTTTTAACTTTCTGCATAGGTACCTAACAACATTTAATGTGTTATTTATTTGCTAGAGTTGTTATTATTATTTTTAGATTTTTAGTTATAGGTGGAAGTCGGTTAAATGTTTTTTAAAAAATGTTTTATTTTCAACTTTTTAGTTTTTTTTTTTGAGTTCGGGTAGTTTTGATTCTTTATTTTTATTTTGTATGTATAACCTTAATAGACAGGACCAGGTAACATCGAAAGCTCATAACACAATGATACATTTTCATTTAAATTGACGGGTAAAAGTTTACGAACAAAGTGTACCAGTACGCGTTGACTTAATAAACCGAAAATATGTTTATTTATTTCAATCATCATATATATGCAACTCCTTCTATCACTTTACTTTGTGATTTAGTTTGCTATAATTAAACACCCTGCGTATAATCGCACCAAATAGCAGTTTACAGCTTGACATGTGTTGTCACTAAATTTTCTATTAGGCCGGGTGAATGTGACTCCAAAAGCACCGACTTCGCAAAATAGAAAAATTTTCATTCAAATATGTATTTGGCTGGTATACAAACAAAACGAGCTTGATTTAAGGAGCTGAAAATACTATGCTTTACTACCTATATGCTTTAGATGTACATAGAAAATTTTCAAATTCGCAATTAATTAAAATATTTATCAGGAAATGTCCGTTACGTGACTTCGATGAAATTTTTGATAAGAATATTGGAATTTACCGTGATTTTCTGCAAAACTGCAGGGATCTTCCTTAATAGATTACATGTTAAAAAACTATATATATCAATAAGAGGTTTTTAAAAAATCGACCAATGTGTTAGGGATATTGCTCGATTTGCTTGCACGCATGTGCTCATTCACAAATTTCATCACTTTGCCAATAGAATTATTTTCCCAAATTTGAAGTTTCACCAATCCGGATATATACTCTATTAAACAAGACCATATTTATTCAAAACTGTTCAGAACAGGAGAAGAAATCAGGTAACATACATACAAAAAAAATAATAAAATACACGATAACCTCCTCCTTTTTGGAAGTCGGTTAATAAAAAAGATCTTGCACATCGCGAATTTGCTATTATATCATCGTCGTCGAAATCAAAATTTGTATTTATATTATCGACAACATCAATATCATATAACCCCAAAAATTTCATCATTTTAACTACTTTTTATGCTACCAATAAATTTAAGACTGTCTCTAGTCAACTAAAATGTTGTCTTAGAAAAAAACATTCTTATTTAATGCAAAGTAAGGTTAAGGTCTCTTTATAAGATTATCTTATTTGACTATGAATACTAGACTTATATTTACATATAAGTCACCTCTTAAGCAACATTTATGAATATATATCCCAACAGATATATCAGCAAAGATCGAATTATCAAATTTTTCTGTGAATGTAAACGCTGACTTAATATGAATACGAGCCTTAGTAAAAACCATCCGGAATTATTATGTTGGCACTGAGCCCTCCATTGTTCCAGATTTCTTTGAGCTAATATCTTTAAATTTTACATACTCAAGAATTATTCAGATCTTGGCTTCTTAAATCAATAACAATTAGATATGACACTATTATAGAATAAAGATTCACAGATTTTGTCGGTGGGTTCTAAACACCCAGATCGTACGTTCAGAAAATAGTTTTTGTCGGTATTGGTTTATTTAATCCTACTCTGATTACCGCTGTTTACCTATGATTCCTGGTATAGAAATTACACGAAATGACTTAAACCTACCAATAACCTGACCTATAAGTTAAAATGAAAAACACATTTCTTTACAAAAATCCTTGTATGGATTTCTTTTTCATAATAAAATACATTAAAAAAAAACAAAAACCGAAAATTAACTAAAAAGCTTGAAACAATATTTTGCTACAATTAAATACTTTTTATGAGGTCGGTGCAAAGCGAAAGTGAAAATATTTTGTGAGGTACATCGATGAGTTATACTTCGCAACTTCGCTGTTCAACTTGGCACCGACTTCATAAAAGTATTTAATTGTAGCAAAATATTATTCCATGCTTTTTAGTTAATTTTCTTTTGAAGTCGGTTTTTCATTTTCAGTGATGAAATGGCTGTAAATGCAAATGAATTATCCTACAGCTGTAACATTCTATTAACATTTTTGTAACCATTTTTCGTAACAATATTTGTACTCCGCCTTATGTTAGCTATCATTAATTTCCAACTGCTATGAGCTATCTTATATAATTATTTTTTCTTGTTTTTTACTAACCATCCTGTATGCTATAATAACATTCGACGTTATATTTTAACCATCTTGCATAGCAAATCCTATAGATCACCTAACATTTTAATAACTACCCTATATATTTTTATTTTTACACCACAAATTTATATTTATATGCGCAAAATTAATATGCAAATTCATAAGATTTTACTCATCCGAAAATCGCCTGCCTTGGCAATTTTATCACTTTGAAATCTCCAGGTGTAAAAATATAATGCTAGGAAAACATGAGGTAGGCATTAAATAGTTACTTGTTCGGAACATACAAATACAATTTGTATTGAAAAAATGATTACAAGAGCAGTTTCACTCTCAAATCACCCTGTATTGAAAGAATTTTTACAAGACGAATCTGACTCTTACGTAGGTTACCAAATCACCCTGTATTAAACACCTTTAAATTGCAAATCAGCTCTCTTGATTGTCGCAAACTGTCAATAACTTTTTTAATTATTTAATTTTCACGGAAATAATCCAATCTCTTTTCAATTTGTCCCACGTTCCGAATAGAATTTTTGAAATTTTATAATAATACCGGCTCCTCCAGGCATAGAGTATATGAGAATAGGTAAAAATAGTTTTTCTCCATTTTCTAAGAAACGGTAAAAGTTATTTTAATGAAAAAAATATGGGACCACTTCGCTATCCCCCCAAACAGGAACCAGTAACATGGTCGAAATTCCTGGAGCCGATTCCGAGTAATCGGTGAACAAACATAAAAAAAACCATAGATACAGACGAATTGAGAACCTCCTTTTTTTTGAAGTCGGTTAAAAAATTATGGGACCACTTCGCTATCCCCACAAACAGGATTCAGTAAAATGGTCGAAATTCCTCAAGCCGTTTCCGAGTAATCGGTGAACAAATAAAAAAATCATAGCTACAGACGAATTGAGAACCTCCTTCTTTTTGAAGTCGGTTAAAAACGATGTTGTATTCAAGCAGAGTACTGCAAATTTATTAATTGCGCCAATTTCTTAATTGCGCCAATTCTTAATTTTGTATTGAATTATCTTGTTCTAATTTGCGAAGTAGAATTTTAGTTTTTTCTGCAGATATATTATCGAATGGACTTAAAACTCAAAATGGCACTCGTAATTTCAAATAGTTGACATGGTTTAATAATATTAAGAATTAGTGTTTGGGTTTGACATTTCCTGTCATCTAAAAATTATAATTATTTTAATTACTGAAAATAAGGCTCATTTGTCGGGGTATAGCTGTTTGCGTCCATGTCAGAACATTACACTTGTTTCGTGGTTAATACTAAATGAGCAATAACAATGAACCATCAGACAGTCAAGGATCTTCTGGTGAACACAATACCATTACAAATTAAACAACACCATGAGCCCGACGAGGACCATTTAGCAATTATACATACAATTAAAGTTTGTCAGATAAATATAGAAGGTACAAGTCGTAGTAAGAGTGAATATGTATTGAAACCTTCACAAGAATCTCACACATTATACAACTATCAAATACAGTCCTTTGGCAAAAATTGTTTCTCTCGTGTCCATTCTTTTCTGTGACAGAAGAATATTGCAAATTTGGAATGAATGAAAAATCTTCCAAATTTCTGGTGGTCTCTTACAGACGTTCAGAGGCAAGCATTAATCGGGACAATTTTTCGAAAAGATCCCGACTTTATTAAAGAGGTGAGTCAACGCCTATATCATTTTACCAGAGATTCCAACTTTGCATACTTCTCTGATTACTCAGAGATGGCGCTAAGAATAGTGTCTTGTCATATAATCAGCTTTACCAATTGATTATTAGAAATAACAATAAGTAAATTTTTAGATTGTTTTATCTTTAAATTTGAGTAAACAATGAGTTTTATAAAATTAAAAGCATTCCCATGTTATGCAGATTTGGGTTTAAATGAAATGTATTGGAATGAATCTAAACTTCCACCACTGTGGCTTCAAACTTCTCAAAATCTCATATATTATTTGAGATTGTTTAACACAAACTAATTATATAATCTGTGGTGATTATTTAATTTGTCTTTATCGACTGACCAGTATTAAATGATTTCGTTCTTAAAGTCATTTTTTTATATAAACTGCCAAACATTTTATTCTCGTACAAAAAATTAATTTACTTATGACATATTCTCAGTCTAGGTTTATATCAGATGCAAGATCATACAAAGAGAAGTTGTGTCCGCTTCTAAAAGGTTCGTCGGCCCACCATTCTTAATACTTTTTTCCATTAATGCTGTCAAATTGTCAAATACTTATATCTTACTATAAAGTGGTGAGGGGAAAAAAAGCCTAATTGAAATAAATATTTGTAGTTTACATTAGTTGTATGTGAAGGCATGCAGACTTGAAATGGGTAGCACTTTATTACCATTTTAAATTATCTTCCTTAGCAGTAGTTTGTTTCTAACCATGGGCGGATCCTAGAGGAGGGGCAATCTTTCCCCCCCCCCCCCCGAGAACCGCAAAGTTAGTAAATTTAATTTTATAACGAGATAATCTTAACTCCAGGTGCCTAGAAGTAGGTAACTTCTATGGGTTTAAATCTCAGAACGACTATTTTTACTGTAATAACAGAAGAAATCTGGGTTTAAAATTATATTTAACCAACTGTAGTACAGGAACTCCTCTTCAGCATGAAATTCTCCACCCCTGAAGCACGTGTCTGGATCCGCCTCTGTTTCTTACTCGACACTTTCTTTACCCTTCTGGAGAAAGATTTGTGTTGAGTTTAATAGCAGATATCAAAAACAAACTAGTTAATTTTTGCATTTAATTTGCTCTAAAATGACGGTCTTTTGGCAAATTTATTAATTAATTACTTTCCAACAACAAAATAATGTGTCATACGTCTCTGTCTATAGGTACATGAATATATGTAAATTCTCCGTAGGGTAATCAATCATAAATGCATAGTAGACCAAATCTTGTAAAATGAATTACATTTCATGTTTGGCTGAAACTAATATATTTTGGTAGGTGATGGAAGCAAATTAATAGAGGTTATTAACTTAATTCTCACCGAGAAAACAGTCTTATGGTTCTATGCGTCTTCATATCCTATTTTTCAAGTTGATTTGCTACAATAAAACGTTTATTTCTATTGTCATATTTAAATTTTTAACTTACAGGATATAATTGTTTTCTGACTGATATTTGTGGCATATTTTTCAATGTCTAAGTACTTCTTGGGAAATAACACCACAGTTTAAAGAAAATTGCTGTATATTCCAAACGTTTCGGGGGTCTAGATCAGACCCCGTTGTCAATGGTTAAGAAACTTGGATAAAAAAAGGCACAATTCTAAGATGTAAATTAAAATATTTGACAATGTGTATTATTTGATTTCTGACGTAACTAAGAGAATTTTATTTGCAATATACAGGGTAGCACAGAAACTTCTAAAGATCATATAATCATATAAAGTTCCTTTCAAATTGGAAGAATTTGAAACGGAGTTCTTCAGAATTTTATGTGGCGCTCCTAGGTGCGACTTTGTTATAAAATGCGACCAAAGAACTTTGTTGATTCAGTGATCCCATTAAAATCATAGGGGAAAACCTAGGAAAAAACCTTATGAACTATCCTGATATTGGGTTGTTCACAAGGACATGACCATTAGCAATTTCTTCCTTAATCATCGGCAAGAACGACTGAATTCTACGGAGGTAATAGCGATACAATCGTTTTCATTTAACAAAATTAAAGCAGACTCTTTTAGTTTTCTTTTGATGTTGTGTTCTTCTTTGTGTAATATAATTGAATTTTGAAACTATATTTTATGACCAAGGTCCCAAGCATGTTCACAAATTTTGGATTTTTCAAATTGTCGTTTTTTTATGTAATTTTTGTGTTCGTCTATTCGAACATTCAGAGGTCTAGAGGTTTCTCCAATATAGAATTTATTACATTCACAAGGGATTTTATAATTGCACCTTTTTGTATTTTGAGTTGTGTTATTTGGTTTGGTTTTTGATATAATTGATTTTAGTGTATTTCTTGTTTTAAATGATGTTTTAATGTTATATCTGATTTCCACTCTTTTTATTCTTTCTGATAGACCCTGTATGTATGGTACAGTTATTGTATTAATGTGATTATCTTGGGAGTCAGTGTTGCTTGGTCAAGTTTGATGTTGGTTGTTAGGGATTGTTTGGTATTCGATTTTGTTTAACTCGTTATTAATAAATTTATTTCGGTAATGATTGGCAGAAAGTACATTTTTATAAACGTTTTTTCTTCATTGAATTTATTGGTGTTAGAACAGTTGGTTTTTGCTCTGTCATATAGAGATTTAATGATACCTCTTTTTACTGAATTTGGATGATTAGAGTTAAAGTTGAGATACCTGTTAGTATGAGTCGGTTTTCTGTAAACTTCTGTTTCAAATGTCGATTATGTTTTGGTTATTAAAATGTCTAAGAATGGTAATTTGTTATTATGTTCAAGCTCTAGTGTAAACTGAATAGTTTGTTCTGTGTTGATTATGTCGTTAAGCAATGCATGTAAATCCTCAAGATTATGTTCCCAAATAACGAATATGTCATCAACATAACGCCACCAAACCAAAGGTTTAATCTGTTTTGAGACAATTGTTTGTTCTTCAAATTTTTCATTAAAAATGTTACTTAAAGCGGGAGATAGACAGGAACCCATTGCCGTGCCAAAATCTTGTTGGTAGAAGTCATCAATAAGTTAAAAATATGTTGTCTTTGTACAAAATGTTAGTAGTTCCATTATTGTATTAATGGACAATTGAGTACGTTGATTTAGTAAAGAATCTTGTTCTAATAGTTCTTTTACGATAGGAAGTGTTTTGGTAACAGGAACGTTATTGTATAGATTCACAATGTCAAAACTTGCTAGTGTGAAAGTATTTTTGTATTGTATATGTGATAATTTTTCTAAGAAATGTGCGCTGTTTTTAAGATGAGAATTAGACTTACCAGTAAGTGGTGAAATAATTTTTAAAAGGAATTTTGAGAGCTCACTGCATGGAGAATTTATGGAGCTGACAATTGATCTTAATGGAATGTTGGGTTTATGAATTTTAGGTCACCCATAAAAATGGGGCGGTTTAGAATATTGTGGAGTAAGATGTTTACGTTCTTGTTTTGTAAATTCATGTTTGTGATTGCAAAGTAAGCGGTATATTTTGTTTTCTATAGAAGTTGTTGGATCTTTGTTGGATTTTGTATATTGTCCTTGGTTTATTATGTTTTGAATTTTGGAATCGTAGTCAATTTTATGTAAAATAAAAATTGCCTTTATCTGCAGGTAAAATCTTAATAGTGCTGTCATTTTTTAAAACTTTAATTGAATGTAATTCATTTTTCGAAAGGTTATTTTTTATATGCATAGGTTTTTCTAGTTCTATTTTTGCTCTTATTCGATACTCTTGACCTTCACCATTGTCTAATTTGTTTGCAGTTTGTTCTAATATCAAATGATGACTTCTACCAACAAGATTTTGGCATGGCAATGGGTTCCTGTCTGTCTCCCACTTTAAGTAACATTTTTATGGAAAAATTTGAGGAACAAACAATTTTCTCAAAACAGATTAAACCTTTGGTTTGGTGGCGTTATGTTGATGACATATTCGTTATTTGGGAACATAATCTTGAGGATTTACATGCATTACTTAACGACATAAATAAAACAACACAGAACAAACTATTCAGTTTACACTAGAACTTGAAGATAATAACAAATTAGCATTCTTAGACATTTTAATAACCAAAACACAATCGACATTTGAAACAGAAGTTTACAGAAAACCGACTCATACTAACAGGTATCTCAACTTAAACTCTAATCATCCAAATTCAGTAAAAAGAGGTATCATTAAATCTCTATATGACAGAGCAAAAACCAACTGTTCTAATACCAATAAATTCAATGAAGAAAAAACGTTTATAAAAATGTACTTTCTGCCAATCATTACCGAAATAAATTTATTAATAACGAGTTAAACAAAATCGAATACCAAACAATCCCTAACAACCAACATCAAACTTCACCAAGCAACACTGACTCCCAAGATAATCACAATAATACAATAACTATACCATACATACAGGGTCTACCAGAAAGACTAAAAGAGTGGGAAACAGATATAATATTAAAACATCATTTAAAACAAGAAAAACACTAAAATCAATTATATCAAAAACCAAACCAAATAACACAACTCAAAATACCAAAAATTGCATTTATAAAATCCCTTGTGAATGTAATAAATTCTCTATTGGAAAAACCTCTAAAATTCAATTATATTACATAAAGAAGAACACAACACCAAAAGAAAACTAAAAGAGTCTGCTTTAATTTTGTTAAATGAAAAAGATTGTATCGCTACTACCTCCGTAGATTCAGTCGTTCCTGGTTGCCGATGATTAAGGAAGAAATTGCTAATGGTCATGTCCTTGTGAACAAACCAATATCGGGATAGTTCATAAGGTTTTTTCCTAGGTTTTCCCTTATTGTTTTAATGGGATCACTGAATCAACAAAGTTCTTTGGTCGCATTTTTGGCGAATGCACCTAGGAGCGCTACATAAAATTCTGAAGATCTCACTTTCAAATTCTTCCAATTTGAAAGGAACTTTATTAAGGTCAGTAAACTTAGCACCGCCATTTTACAGAAACTCAAATTAAAACATATGGGAATTACGAGCTATTTAGGAGCTCTTGATTTTTACCTAAATTGATTTTTGAGCTCAATATTTACTATGGAAAAAGTGCAAAAAACTATTGGCGGTTCTAACTTTACGTAAAGTTAGCACCGCCATCTCAGAAAAACAAACAAAAATATTTTGTGAAGCGTCTCAAATTAGGAGCTATTTCCGAGCTTTTAATTGACGTATTGAAGGTCAACCCCTAAATTTGTCTAAAGGGCAAAAACCACCCCCGAAAAAATATTGAATTTTAATTTTAAGTTTAAAATTTATTAAAATTATCTACGATTTACGAGCTCTTTCGTGGTGTAATGCACATAAACATCTAAAAATGTTCAAGGGGTGAAAACAACCCCCCAAGTATGCAGTTTTTTCGAATTTTATGATTAATAAATTTTGAAAAATACCAGCATGATCTACGATTTACGAGCTTTCCAACGGTATATTACACAACTACATTCAAATTACTGGAAGGGGTGCAAACCAACCCCCAATTATGCAGTTTATTCAAATTTTATGATTTATAAATTTTGAAAAATACCAGCATGATCTACGACTTACGAGCTTTCCAACGGTATATTACACGACAACATTCAAATTACTGGAAGGGAAGCAAACCACCCCCCAATTATGCAGTTTTTTCAAATTTTATGATTTATAAATTTTGAAAAATACCAGCATGATCTACGATTTACGAGCTTTCCAACGGTATATTACACAACTACATTCAAATTACTGGAAGGGGTGCAAACCACCCCCCAATTATGCAGTTTATTCAAATTTTATGATTTATAAATTTTAACAAATACCAGCATGATCTACGATTTACGAGCTTTCCAACGGTATATTACACGACTACATTCAAATTACTGGAAGGGGTGCAAACCACCCCCTAATTATGCAGTGTTTTCAAATTTTATGATTTATAAATTTTGAAAAATACCAGCATGATTTACGATTTACGAGCTTTCCAACGGTATATTAAATGACTACATTCAAATTACTGGAAGGGGTGCAAACCACCCCCCAATTATCCAGTTTATTCAAATTTTATGATTTATAAATTTTAAAAAATACCAGCATGATCTACGATTTAGGAGCTTTCCAACGGTATATTACTGGACTACATTCAAATTACTGGAAGGGGTGCAAACCACCCCCCCCCCATTTATGCAGTTTATTCAAATTTTATGATTTATAAATTTAAAAAAATATCAGGATGATCTACGAATTACGAGCTTTAAAATACTACATTAAAATTTTTGGAAAGGATGCAAACAACCCCCTTAATTTCCCAGTTTGTCTATATTATGTGATTTTGTTCATTTTCAAATTATGAAATTTTTTCCAAATTTGTAGTTCTTAAATTTTCAAACTGTCAGAGTTTTGAAGTGGATGAAAATATTAAATATTGTCCTTACTGCGGCAAAGGTTTAGAAATCTAGATTTTTACAAATTTTGTGATTTGAAAACTTGGAAATGGTGTAAGGTGTAATTACGATGTATAAACTTTCCAACAATATGTTTAAAAACGGCTCCTGTTGTTAGTCATTATTCGGATAAATAATTGTATTATGAATTATGTTCTTTTAATTAAGTATTGAATCTAAGGAAAAATTGTAATCATCTTTATGGACCACTTGTTGTTACCGTTTCTTCTGGTTTTGTATTCAACTTGCTTCTTCTTCAAAATCTGTTGCTCGAAGTTTTAATAATTATCTCAAAGTTTTTTGTTTCTAATTAACATATGTTGTTTCAAATAGAAATAGCAATATTTTTATGTATTACGAAATGCAGTCGGCATTTTTCAACCAACCTTCGCCAAACAAGTCATAACAACGTTAAGAAAATATAAGTCAAATAATATTCTTATTTTTATCTAACCTTTATCTATAATCTATACAAGAAATATAAAACAGGAGTTTGGTATCTGAGAGGGCAATGTATTTCGTTATTATTCTTTCAACTATTATTTTTGTACCCACAATAATCAAATTATTCATAGCAAACCAAAAATACAAATAGGAAGACATAAAAGGTCAAAGGTACTTGAATGAATTAAACTAATGTGTTGTCTCGCCATCTAGGTGCCAATATTCCTATCTGTAACTAAAAACTCAGTAAAATTTCCATAGATGGACGATTTCATATTTGAAATTACTGGTTAATGTCATAAAATATATTAGAATTTTTTGATAAAATCCAGTGTCACTGATTTTTATGTCTATAGATCTGCAACCTGCTATTCGAATTTTCTAGGACAGTTTGGTTCCCATTTGTTGAGGAAATGTTTATTGATAGTAAATATATAAATAACTATGTAATGTACCTACTTATTGAGAGAATTTCAACGTACTTGAATTTCAAAAAGAAATGTTCTTAAATCAAATGATAGTGATTAATAGTATAATGAAGTATATTATATGAGTTCGAACGTAAAGGATGAGTACAGAGTGGCGTATATTACTTATGTGATTTAAGAATTTAAGTAACCCCTGCAATAGAAAATACCACATTACGAATTTTTTACCGCTTTAATAAAATATATTGCCTCGACCAGAACCAGTGGCACCAATCAAATATTAGATAACAATTATCAGAGAACTGTTTCCAATATATTCACATAATCAGTGTATTCAAATTTATTTTTTCATGCTACAGAAAAGGCCATTACAAACAGCGGCAAGAAGGCTTTTTCGAATGTTACATCAAAACCTAAAATGAAAATTCTTTAATAGGCCAAAAATAACGTTCTAAATTTAGATATTTGAAAATGGACTAAAATAATTATGTAAAAATATTGGGGATGGACTAATAAGATGGTAATATCTTTTTCATTACTGGATACTCAGTAATATTGGCAGAACTACATTACTGGTGTACAAACCGCATAATGAATGAATTAATTGAGAAACAATATTTTGTGAGTTAATCCAACACTGAAAAAATTTAGTTTCCTTGGGGAAACCTTGGGGGTGGTTTGCACCCCTTCCAGTAATTTGAATGTAGTCCAGTAATATACCGTTGGAAGGCTCGTAAATCGTAGATCATGCTGGTATTTTTCAAAATTTATAAATCATAAAATTTGAAAAAACCGCACAATTTGTTGGTGGTTTGCACCCCTTCCAGTAATTTAAATGTGGTCGTGTAATATACCGTTGGAAAGCTCGTAAATCGTAGATCATGCTGGTATTTTTTAAAATTTATAAATCATAAAATTTGAATAAATTGCATAATTGGGGGGTGGTTTGCACCCCTTCCAGTAATTTGAATGTTGTCGTGTATAATACCGTTGGAAAGCTCGTAAATCGTAGATCATGATCGTATTTTTTAAAAATTGTAAATCATAAAATTTGAAAAAACTGCATAATTGGAGGGTGGTTTGCACATCTTCCAGTAATTTGAATGTTGTCGTGTAATATACCGTTGGAAAGCTCGTAAATCGTAGATCATGCTGGTATTTTTTAAAATTTATAAATCATAAAATTTGAATAAATTGCATAATTGGGGGGTGGTTTGCACCTCTTCCAGTAATTTGAATGTAGTCCAGTAATATACCGTTGGAAAGCTCGTAAATCGTAGATCATGCTGGTATTTTTTAAAATTTGTAAATCATAAAATTTTAATAAACTGCATAATTTGGGAGGTGGTTTGCACCCCTTCCAGTAATTTGAATGTAGTCGTTTAATATACCGTTGGAAAGCTCGTAAATCGTAGATTATGCTGGTATTTTTCAAAATTTATAAATCATAAAATTTGAAAACACTGCATAATTGGGGGGTGGTTTGCACCCCTTCCAGTAATTTGAATGTAGTCGCGTAATATACCGTTGGAAAGCTCGTAAATCGTAGATCATGCTGGTATTTGTTAAAATTTATAAATCATAAAATTTGAATAAACTGCATAATTGGGGGGTGGTTTGCACCCCTTCCAGTAATTTGAATGTAGTTGTGTAATATACCGTTGGAAAGCTCGTAAATCGTAGATCATGCTGGTATTTATCTAAATTTATAAATCATAAAATTTGAAAAAACTGCATAATTGGGGGGTGGGTTGCACCCCTTGAACATTTTTAGATGTTTATGTGCATTACACCAGGAAAGAGCTCGTAAATCGTAGATAATTCTAATAGATTTTAAATTTAAAATTAAAATTCAATATTTTTTCGGGGGTGGTTTTTGCCCCTTAGACAAATTGGGGGGTTGACATTCAATACATCAATTAAAAGCTCGTAAATAGCTCCTAATTTGAGACGCTTCACAAATTTTTTTTCTTTGTTTTTCTGACATGGCGGTGCTAACTTTACGTAAAGTTAGCACCGCCAATAGTTTTTTGCACTTTTTCCATAGTAAATATTGAGCTCAAAAATCAATTTAGGTAAAAATCAAGAGCTCCTAAATAGCTCGTAATTCCCATATGTTTTAATTTGAGTTTCTGTAAAATGGTGGTGCTAACTTTACTGACCTGCTTTATTATTATATGATCTTTAGAAGTTTCTGTGCTACCCTGTATATTGCAAATAGTTACGTCAGAAATCAAATAATCCAAATTGTCAAATATTTTAATTTACATCTTAGAATTGTGCCTTTTTTTATCCAAGTTTCTTAACCATTGACAACGGGGTCTGACCTAGACCCCGAAACGTTTGGAATATATAGCAATTTTCTTTAAACTGTGGTGTTATTTCCCAAGAAGTAATTAGACATTACAGGATATAACTCACATACCTACTTTCTTTTTAAAAACTGCTGAATTGCTGACTGGTTAACAATTTTGTATTTTTAATCATATTAATAGAATCTTGGAAATTGTAACAAAATATAAATTACTTTATCTTATTGTATTTGCAAGATTTAGAACTGTACAGTGTAGTGTGCAGCCTGACTTTAAACAAAAATTAACTGAATATTTCAGTTAGTGACATCTATTGTGTAATTACAGAACCTCGACGCACTGCACGATCATTTGGGAACACTGTATCCGGGCATGAAAGCTCCATCATTTCGTTGCACAGAAAGACCGGAAGATGGCGCACTAGTATTGCATTATTACTCTGATCGTCCTGGATTGGAACATATAGTAATAGGAATCGTGAAGGTAAGTAAGGATTGTATTTTATATAAGATTTTATAGAAATTTTCTGTTTAAAAAAAAACGGTGGGTTACAATTATCATCGAATCCTATAGATACCATTCAGAGAAAATCTAATTGTAGCTTCGATAACTTCAATTAATTCTTCATTCTAAGGACTACCAATACAATTACCCTAGTACCCAAATTGTTAAATCAGATGTTCAGATGCACGATGGAACATTATACTTTCGTTTATATTCACCGAATAAACATTAATTTCCAATGCGCTTTATAATAACAAAATTAATATAATTGATCTATATATAAATAGGCATAGACAAAACGATTAGGTACAATTTGCTCCTCTGTCTCTCAACTGATTTTCTTCATTTTTGTTCTGTTTAGTAGCTACTGACGACCCTCAGTGCAGAATGCTAATATTAATTTATTTTATAGGTTCATTCATTAAATAAAATATAATAAAAATTCATTATTTACGTCGATAACAACTGAATGTACCGCCGCCGCGAGACTCAAAACATTGAGTAATTATATATATAGGGATCAACGCTGTTGTATACTTAGAGCATGTACTTCTGGAAGTGGCATGCAGCGTTGTTACTGTTTTGTTTAGTGGTCAAGTAATCGTTGTATACTATAATTATACAGGGCGATTCCAGATATGTTAGAAATCATTTTTTTCGTGGGTGGCACATAAGCAGTTGCATATATAAGGTGTTTAAAATATAGAGTAGAGTCCAGTTATAACTAATAAAATAATTATATAGGGAAACCTATTAGCGGTTGAATTTACAGGGTTCTTGAAATAGAAGGTGCAGTGGAATTACAGTTATACAGGGTGGTGCAAAAAATATTATACAGAGATGCATATACAGGGTAGCGGAAATGGAAAGTTGTATATATAGGAAAGATGAAATATGGTGTGAGAGGAATTATAGATATACAGGATGATGATAAAAAATGTTAGAAAAGAAATGATTTGTAGAGTAGCCCACGCAGAGTTCCATATATATGATGATTGAAATATAGGTCGGGGTAAAATTATAGTTACAGAAGATAGTTAAAAATTTCATAAACAAAAAGAGTAAATACGGTGGCTCATAGGCAGTGGCATATACAGAATGGTTTACCGGGTGGTGCAAAAATGTTAAAAAATATGCGTGGTCCATGGGTTGCATATACAGGGTGGTGGAAATATATAATGAGATGGAATTATTATAATGAAATTTTAATAAATGTTAGAGAATTGAGTGCAATTATAGCTATACAGGGAGGTTAGAAAAAATAAATATGTAGGGTAGCCCTTTAGCGGTTGAATTGTTGTCATCTTAAATTAAGAATTACGAATTTTAACGCAAACAAGGTCCTCTGAATTATATCTGAAAATACTTGAATTTCGTTACTCATTTGTAGAAGCGAGATGTAAGACCGACATCTAGGATTTTCGAGGAAACTATCACACAGAGGTTCCGAATCTGGATCCGTTCCGTGTAATTGCTGTTCTCCCTAAAGTCCTAGGATAGAATGTCACGATAAAATTTTCAGGTTACTTCACCTGCGAGAGATATTGACACAATTGGTCGAATTTCGACCACTGGGCGACAGCTAGTATATAATAAAATTCAAAATTTAAACGTAACAGCTAAAAAAACACTACAGAAGTAACATTTATAATAAAATCAATACAGTTTAATAAAAACGATATCCTAAGTAGTAAAATTTGAGTTCAACGGAAATATGGGGAAAGGAAATACCTTCAAATGGGCTGTATTTCACTTGAATACCGACTATTCAGGGAATCTAAATATGTTTCTGATTATTCAAATTAGGCTTAAAACAAGGGTGCTATAGACAACTAACAGCTACTGATATTGTTAAAACTACATTAAAAGCACATATTGAATAGAATTTGGGAATCTATTTCTTTAAATTGTCAAGAAGCTGAAAATGTTATAATAAAATGGTCTGGTCACGGCAAAAGTTACCAGGCCCGAACACCTACGAATTAACAGATTGGTAGCTCTTTCTTGATTCGGTGGAAGGTGGTGCATGGGTCGTTCATTGTTGGTGGAGCGATTGTGGCGTTAATTCTGATAAAGAACGATAATCTAGCCTTATAGCTACGTATGTTTCTACCTTTGACAATGGGAGGGAGAGGACGCTTAATGCAGCCAGCAAAAGTGTGCCATTTGGGCACCAATTTCTTATAAATTAAAGCATTATATACTTTTCCGTAAAACATTATTCATGGTTGTTACTTTTACACAATAAACTATGCAAACAATGCTCATTCATTCAAAAATCACATATTATTCATTTAACAAATTAAGAAAATGGGCATCATTCCGCCTAAAAGCAGGCACGCTTTCATATCATTGCTCAAGATGTACATTACCTGTCCTCTCCCTTCCCTTCTCAAAGGTTTCTACATACAAAAGGCCTGCCACATAAGTTGTTGGTTTCGACGTTAGGGTTTTGAACTTTAAAAGGTAGATACCGAAATCTAGGTATTAATATATCTAAAATTCTCAAAACTTTTTCTAAAGTATTTAGAGTTCTATATATCATAATTATTAGTTTGAAATTTTATTTGATAGAGGGCAGTATGTTTTTTTTTTAATTTTGCATATTTGCTAATGTTAAGGTTAGTGATATATAGTTCGCTAAGAAACAAAGAAACATTACATCTATTAAAGCGTATTAGGCTACGGCCAGACTGGCGGGATTTCATGCCGCGTGTCGGCAGGAAAAAACGCAAAAACAATAGGCCGTACTATTACAAATCGGCGAGGCCAGACGCAGCGTGAATTTCCACCCAATGGGTCGGGCGCATCTTCAAGGTCTGCCGCTGAAAGACAGCCTTAAACGTCGTTACTACGAGTTTGTTCTTCCAACATTTTCCTGTTGCCTCTCATTTCCTTACAGTAACCTCTATATTAGTAAAGGAATGAGATCTTGTATACCAATAAGTCGTTTGTTTGTCAAGTCTATGTTACAGATCACATTAATTTAAGTTGACTATAAAACTGTCGAATTATTTATAAACATCATTCTAGAGCAGTTTTACTTCGATTAAAAATAGATTTTGGTTACAGGTTTTTCGGATGGTTTTTTTATATCGTTTCTTATTATTCTTGATTTTCATATTTTAATTAGTGATTACAATTTTGTTTTGTGCATTTTCATATTTTTTTTGCTCGAGGTTAGTTTGTCAAAATCAGCTCTGGTATTATATCTAGCAGTTTGGGAATTAAATCTGATTTTAATAGAATTGTTCTCAGAGGGCGTTTCAGAAAATGTTCCTGCCATTATAGACATTTTGATGATTAGGAGAAAAATGATATTAGTGACACAAATATTGCTGTTTGAAAACAAGAGAATGTTTTTATGATATGATATGCCTCGTTTGTAGATTTTACAACAATAATTCTTGATTATCATAAGTTCTGGTTTTTGCAGATGATGCCTTTGACTTGCTGTCGTTATTAATATATTTGTGTTTGTTTGTGTGGCTTTCTTTTTGTCCCAACTGACACAATTTTCTAAAACGCATAGTATTTTTCCGTAACTTGTAATTGTATGCTAAAGCACATGTTATGTTTTCAGACAGTTGCCAGCAAACTTCATGACACAGAAGTTGATATAGAAATATTAAAGACCAAAAAGGAGTGTGATCACGTACAATTTCTGATAACAGAAAAATCTGGGCCCAGTCGTATGCAGTTGCCAGAAATAGATGAACTAGAAACTTTGTCTCTTGGTAAGTATATTTATTTAAGTAATCATCAAGGCAGGTGAAATTTTTCATCTGTTGTCCAGCTTTTTAAATTGAAAATCATTAATTAAACTTGAAGATGGTAAGTTAATGAAATACTCACCATATTTTTTAATATAAGTAAACCCTAAAAACTTTTTCTAGACTTTTACAATTTGATTTCTGTGAATCTCATAAATCGGATACCAAACAATTGCAGTACATTCCACGATACTTATTTTCCGAGTAAAGACTAGAAACAGTATACCTATGTCAACAATTCTGTGTCAATATCTGTGCAATCAACACATTAGAAAACACGCCCCTAGAGTATTTATACTAGTGAGTGATCTATACCAAATACTAAATTATCAACTTGAATAAGGGTCCAATTTCCAACTTTCAAAATTCACAATACCTATACCCAATTAACCTACATACTTTTGTGTAATTTTAGATCTTTAATAAACACTGGAAGTTCTGTTACATTTTAGGCTGTTTGTGGTAAAAAAAAGACATTATTTATATTTTTTTGGTAGTATATATTATAAAATGGTAGGTAAACTCACCTTTAGAAACTATATCAAAAATACGGAAATCAATTATGATCAAGTTTTCCAGCTTAATGTTGTAGAATACTGACTTTTTATTAGGGGTAAGTTTACCTATAAATTAATTCATCCAAGAACTATGAGTATATAGGGTAAAAGATACAAGAAATTACCGTTATTAAATTTTCTTTATTGAAACAAATTTGTCAAACCTATGAAAATTGAAGTAAATAAAATAAACTTGAAATTAGAAGAGGGGTTCCCAAAGTGCGGCCCGCAGGCCAAATGGGGCCCGTAAATTATGTGAATGTGGCCCCCGATATCAATATAATATAGTATTTTTGTTAAAAATTTAATAAGTAAATAGTAAAATAAGGAATAAATGTAGTTATATTTATGTATTTACAATAAGAGTGATTTTAATTTCGTGTTAGTAAATTGTGATTTTATAGTATAATAAGATTGATTTTATTTTTTTCTGGATTTAATAAATATATATTTAAAGTTTTATATATATATATATATATATATATATATATATATATATTAAATTTAGTATATTAATAAAAAATAGTTAAATATATTTAAAATAAAAAAAAATCGTGGTTATGTATTTTTTCTGAGTTTTTTTGGGAATAACACCACATAAACTTGAAAGTCTGTATATTTCAAATAGAACAATCATTTCAAGGTCTAAATCAGACTCCGTTTTCAATGGTAATTAACTTAAAACATATGTTCAAGAAAATTAAAAGTTAAATGTATTCTTAATGACAAATTTAGTAAATCACAATTTGACATTACTGTTTGACAATCAGACTGCATTTCTTTTGGCCCGCCAAAAAATTAGGTAATATTAAATTAGCCTGCCTAAGAAAAACTTTGGAACCCCTGCACTAGAGTAAGCACTTGCGATAAGTACAAAAAATATAGCTTCTCTATTTAAAACAGTGTTACTTAAGTGATATAACTGAATTATTTAAAATTATTTAAAAAAATAATAAGGTATTTCTAACCCTTTCGCGACGGGCCATTTTCCTCTTAAGTATGCCCATAAGATCGGGCAGTTTTCGAGGTTTGCGAAATCGTACGGTCTTCGTCGTTATATATATTGTTATGGAATTGAATAGACCAAAAGTTGTTAAGAAACACTGAATGCAAAAGGTTTAAAAGATTTGATAAAGTGTTAATATTTGTTGTATGTGAATTTATGATAACAAAGCCTATCAGAAAGGACTATTAAAAAAAATTTGAGTTTCAAAGCAAGATGCATAATATTTAGTTGAAATATAAAGTTAGAATATATAAAGGAAATTAAAAAGTGTAGGGGGAAGTTATTTACTCAATAAATATGTAAAAGTGGAGTTAGGTGAGTAAGTAGTTAATTAGTAATTAAATAATAAATGTTAAAGAAAGGTAAAGTGTATGTAACGAAGGTTAATCTGGTTGCATATAGAAAAGTCAGAAATTTGATATTTGTGAAAATAAATAACTATAGAGTAAAATATAATAATATAAGAAAAAGAGACATACCTTATTAGTAATTGAACTACTAATGGAATCTGATATTAATAATAAAATAATCCTTTTATAATGTAATATCAGCTGAATTAAGATCCAAGGCTTGTCCAAAGCTAGTAACCAGACGTTTGATAAAAATCATTCTCTAAAAAGAAAAAAGTAGTAGTTATATATAAAATTAACTTAACAGAATGTAAGCAGGGTAAAATTTGTGTAGGTAGGATAAAAGAGTAGGAAAGGAACTACAAGGAAATATGTTACGAAGTAGGGTTATTATTTAAATAAAGAAATCACAATTGCAGATATTAAATTGCAGTAAGAGATATAAAATAACTTGATTAATAAAGTACCACAACTATAAATTAATTGAGGAATAGAAATCAGTAGAAGGGAAATTTACAGATTAACACATATAACATTGAAAGAGTGAAGTAAAAAAAATATTGAGATATATCCAGCTTCATAATAATATATCAATACTAGGAATAGGAGTCAATAAACATGATTTATTAGATAGGAAGGCGAAAAATAACAGAATTTGAGAGAAAGTTAAAAATTACAGATTCGTCTGACAGAACAAACTTTGAAATGAAATTACAAAGTTAATACTGAATAGAAAGAAAAACCAATTAGATAGAAATGTTTAATAGAAGTAGATTTATGTAATTAGTAGTAACACATTTGTATATATTAAAATTAATTTTAAAATGTTTATGTAAATATAAATGTCACATTCATTTCTTTTGATAAGGATATAAAAATAATTTCAAACTTGTCAAAACCCCTGTTGAATTTTGATCATCGAAGGGTAAACATCATTCTTGTGCGTGTGTGAAACCATCAAGACCCCTATGTGAATTTTGTTTTCAACAAACTTTGTTGTGTTCAAGAAGACAATTCAGACATCTTGAATTTAAAAGTTCATAAATCAAGAAAAAAGACAATTTTGATAAACAGGAACGTATAATATCACAAAACTATAAGTGACAGGGTATAAATCACAGAAATTACAAAGTTTTGAATAGTGGTCAGAGAGCTGTTTGTAATAGACTATCCAGTGCGAAAAACCAGCAGCAGTGCAAACCAGCAATTATAATGGAGCGGTACTGACAAGATGAGAACCGAATACATTTGTATCGAGCGGCAAAACGACCTGGAAAAGAAAATGTTTCAGAAGCAGTGGAGTTAAAAAGGACAATTCGTAATAGATAAGGTATTTATGAACAAAATCAATCTGTTTAAAAATAATAAAGAACATGTGTATTATTTTGTTAGAATTAGTTTTATGTATAGTGTTTACTTATGGATTGAGTAAATAACCTGACTCCACACAAAGAAAACAAAAATAATTTATATAGAAGGTAATTTTTAAAGTATGTTATTAACAATTCAAAGAGTTCATGTTAATTTGTTCTAACTGTTTCATTTTCAAATATAAATAAAGAATAGTAAAATTTTATTTCCAAATTTATTATTGTGAAATTAAAAAGAGCATAGAAAGCAAAATAATAATTGATTAAAATTTAAATTTGATATAAATAAGATAAAAAAAGTGCAAAATATAAATGTTTATCTACTTTAACGCCTAGAACTCAACCTGAGATAGAGAGTTGTTATGCCTAAATTTACATACAATCAATAATTCAATAAACTAGTAATACATTGTTTTTTAGTAAAACCAAATTAAATAAAAAAGCTAGCCGAGGAAAATAATTAAATAAAAAGTTTTGGTAAAATCAAAAGTATTGGCTAAAACCATTACAATATATATATATATATATATATATATATATATATATATATATATAGCATACATTAACGGAAAAATACGGTAATCGGTGTCTCTACAAGAATATTGCACTAAATTCAAAATATAAATTTGGTAATACATAATTACCAAATAACAAAAATAGTTTTTGAGAAAAAATTCATTATTATAAGAAACACAGAAAACAAATACAAGTAAGTTGATATACTTATGAATAAGGAGAATGAATAACTAAAATAAACATTGTTTCAATAATTACGTTTAGAATGATAAATTTCGAAACAAGAGAGAACACAATTACAATGAACTAAGACTGCCAGATTCATACATGACAAATATAATAATAGACAAGGTTAAACTTCTAGACACGAGATGTAAAAGCCGACATTTAGGAGATTTGGAGAAACTATAGAGGTTAAACTAGCCTATAAACACAAATAAACATATCTAACACATAAAACGGAAGCGTCCGGCACTCGTCGCGTAAATACAATGAATTCGGATAGAAACGGTCTTCGACTATTTGTCACATTTTTTTTATCAAGGGAATATACGGTCTTCGACGCGAAAAGTTTAACCAACAACTAATTCGAACAAAACATTGTAATTTGGTATACTCTACCTCGAAGAGTCGAAATCCAGAGATGATACCCTTGCGCGAGCCCAGGATCTGGATTTGCCTTTCAGAAAATTATTAAGGACCCTTCCAGCTCCCTGGCCATCCACCCCTTGAGAATTACTCATGTCCTGACGCTAACGCAGTTTGCCTTCTTCATACTCGCTGTCTTCTTGTTTGGGATAGCTTGGCTTTGTTTTGTTTCCATTGCTTTACCTTATTGATAGTACAGCAATCTGTCTTATTTGTTATTTGTGGCTTATTCATTGCTATGATATATAGTGTGTTTTATCCTTTTGTGGGAGTGCACGTTGTCTTCGATTTTTGGTAGGTGTGTGTTCTTCTCGTTTTCTTTTTGCTTTTTGCGGTGAGTTTTACCAATTGTAAAAGCACACTTTTTAGGTAATTTTAGTTATTAGGAGTTGTAAATAACTATATCAACAAGAATGAATATTAAAAGATAAAGCGAAAAGGTATACACATCTTTTCAGCTTCAGCAACTATTAATCAAGTTTGTTTTTTTAAATCATAATTGCTTTATAATGATTAATTAAATGACGAGCATATTTGACTTATTTTATTACTCAGAAATAAATTTATTCTGAAGGTCTGCAATTTGAGGTCGATAATACTAATGTATAAGAACCAGACTCTGCTGACTGTCCTGTACATTAATTATTATAATTGTTTAAATCATTATCAAACCAATGTTTTAAAATTGGTATTAAGATTTCCGAATTTTAATGCTGCTACAGGAAGGTTCTTTTCACCCGAAATCTTTTTTTTAATGTCTAATTTCACATAACATTTGAATGGGAATTTGGTGTTATTTGTACCTTCCAGTCTACTAGCCCTGCTGATGCCAACAAATAATCAGATATTTAAATATTTAATAAAGACAATATGTTGCATATGATTACTCTGCAGTAATGAAACAAAACGAATACAAAGAAACTTCTTATTAACTTTAGTCATTTGGTAATAAGCAGACTTAACTAAAAAATTAATATTGTTGTTAATATTAATTGTTTACTCACAGTCCTTTGACTAATATACATAATTGTTATAATTTTATATTCTTAAAGGAAAAAATTGATCGATTGTCAGATCAATAAAACAAAAACTCTTATACTTAGTAGTACCCTCTGAACAAAAGGTGACACCTTTGATTCTAAATCACTTTCAACAAGAATTTTTTTCTGTGCAACGTATTGAAAAAAGTCGATTTGTAATTTTTTGTTTCCAAATAATGTTATACAATTCTATTTCATGGAGCACATTAAACATATTGTGTTGAAAATATTTCTGTGTTAAAAACAGATCTAATCCTTATTTTGCAAAAAATAGCACTTAAATAGATTTAGTGCGCCTGGATTCATAAGAAAATCAAATTATCAGTTAGGCCAATAACGTCAAAACGTGACGCTCTTCTATTGCAACAAATTTATTATTAAATCGCTTAGTATAGAAAGTCGCACATTTGTGGTATAATATGCTTCATAAACTAAAACTCAATTTGAAATACTTTTAATATTTAATAAGAGAAAGGATTTGGTTATTTTTTGTTGTTCTCGTATATAAGGAAACTTAAAATAAATATTTTCAATATAATTCAATATTTATTAAATTGATCTGAAGACAAAAGAAAATTATTACACCTTGAGGCAATTGTTTTTTCCCATATCTATTATCGGTACACATTTCTCAATAGCTTCCGTTTGAAGATATTCGATCACATGTAATACGATTATGATCTATCGTTGTGCAAATTACCGTAACCAGAGTTAGCGAGAAAAGAAAATCATATACATTTCATTCTCAATTTACTCATTTCACTTTAGAACTGATTGTTACGTAACGATAAATGCCATTAAACGTTTTTACAATAAAGACACTAATAAGCGGTTTTTGTAAAAGTAAAAGCAGGCAAAATCAATTATATTATAATCTCGATACTTTCTAATAAGTACGGCCATTTGAAACAAGTCGCACTTTATTAGCTATATTGTCCCCTCTGCAATTGTTTAGCATGTAATAAACATTTAATATAATACCAACTGTGCTGAGCTCAGGAGATATTATAATTGCTCGTATATTGAAGCATAATGTTTCTTGGTTCTTTTCTTTGAAATTATAACTTTAATTTTGCTGTCGCTCTCTCTCTCTCTCTCTCTCTCTCTCTCTGACAAAATATCTACCATATCATTATGTCATATTTCTAAGACTATTCTTAATATTTTATAATTTGCTGAGACTCACAAATGATTTATATCTCAACTAATAGAGATTTTTATAACAATACATTTAGAGACATAGATATTTTCGCAATTTAAACTTAATTACATGAAATTGTTAAAATGCATTTTCTTTAATTTTGACTCATATTTCTTGGTTTTGTTTAGAGACCATCCATAAATTACTTCTCAAAAATTTTACGATTTTTATTTTAAATCCCCATAAATTAAAATTTTGAAATATTTGTCCTCAGGAAAGTGCTTCAATCGGCGAAAGACAATTGTTTAGTAGACAATACGAACGTATTGAAGTCACTACGCTGGTGCTGAACTTAATCCTATATAAATCTTATAAATATAAATCTAGTTCAAGTTTTTTTTCACAAAGAAATTTCGCGTTTTAATATTTTTCATTTTAAGCTTTGTGACGTAGCTTTTGAGCCTCCCTGGCCCTTGTCACACGATGTCACCTTTCGTTGACTTCCTCCCTCCTCTTTAACGAGTGACGTAATTTATGGACGGCCTCTTATGAGATGATTATAGCGTATTTCTTAATTTGAATGTTGTTTTGATATTAAATGTGTTGGCTCTTCTCTCAATCTTTCTGACTGACCCTGTTTACATGGTATAGTCATTACTGTAACATGTTTATCCTGATTGCAGGTATTGCTTGTTTTGTACTCAATTCTGTTTATCACTTTAGTGCTAAATTTTGTAGTGTAATTGTTTCCAGCAAAAGAACACAATTTATATATTTTTTTCATTACAGGATTGCTAAACATCAGAATAGTTTGTTTTTGCTTTGTAACACAATAATTTCATTATCACATTACAGTAATAACAATACCATATATACAAATCTGTCGGAAATACCAGGCAATATAGGCAATAGATTTAATGACAAAACATTATTCAAAACAATAAATACACTAAACTGAATAATTTCGAAAACAAAACCATGAGCCACAAAACAAAACTCAATAAATTTTGAGTATTCCTTGCAAATGTAATAAAAATGATCTAGGCATCCAAACGTACGAATAAATGAGCACAAAATTTACTTATAGAAACGAAAATTGGTCAACACGCTTGGGGCCTAGGTCAGAAGGTCAGAGGATACAATTTGGCAATTCAACAATAACAGTCAGAGTAGAACACACCAAGAAACGAACATTAAAAGAATCTGCCTAATTCTCTTATATGAAAACGATTTTATTCTGTCTTCGTAGAATTATATCATATCTTCTTGTCGATAATTAGGGATGGAATTGGTAATGGCCTTCTCCTTTTGAACATTTCTATATCGGGATATTTCGACAGGTTTTTCCTTATGACATTAATGAGCAGGGGCGGCTTTCCCTTAAGTGCACTCATGCACTGAACCACCAAATTGAATAAGCTTTTAATAATGTTAAAAATCATCACGAAATGTTTAATAAATATCACTTCAATAACAACGAATTTATCAATAAACAATTTAAGCTCTAATCCAAACTTGTATTAAGACTTATATTCGCTTGAGAGAATATTTCACCGTTCACTTCATTTCACTTCATTTTATGTTTTCTTGGGAATACCACCACCATTGAAATAAAAAGCTGTATATTGAAAGAAAATACCAAACTTTGTGTTATTCCCTAGAAAACATAAAAATAATCAAGAACATGCCACAAATAACATTTAGAAGACAATTATATTTTTTTGTTTCAAACCAGGCAGGCTATAATTCCTTTCAAAACGATTTAGACGTCGAAACATTGGGATGTTCAGCTTAAAAGACACTAGAATGTCACAAATAACTGTCCTAAAATAAGAAACGATTTAAATATTGATAGCTAAGCCAAAGACAGCGTTTTTTAAAGGGAACAGAGTCAATGATTTCTCAGAACTTTGTAACAACTCCCAGATATTTTAAAGCAAATTTGCAACTTCGGATTTGTTTTTGCTTTTTTTGTGATATTTCGAGCTTACTTGTTAGCTTTAATTTTTTTTGGAGTAAATGCTGAATAATTTTTTTTCAGAACCTAAAGTAAGTCCAGCCACATTTTGTATGGTATTCCCTTTCCACATAATGTTTGATAGGGACATGAAAATTGTTCAAACCGGCAATACAGTTGCAAGAGTAATACCAAAGGTGAACTATCCAGGATGTAAGATAACTGACATTCTTGATGCAGTAAGTATAGTAAAAATATTATTTACGTAATATTAGTCTTCGTTTGAAGTTTCCGTCGGTTTGTGTAATATAAACAGTTTCACATTTTTTTAACTAAATTTTATAAACATTTATTGAACTTAATATGGATGGCGTTATGTACAGACTTCGTTTCAAAGTGATTTATATAATACTTTCAATTATATCAAAATTAATGAAATTAAAGCAACAATATAGTAGTGTAAAATCCATTTTCAACTATACTGACCTGCATTACTAATTGTTGTTTGCTTGATAGTTTGGTGATAAATATTTGGTGTCTTTGCGACCACCAATTGCTGTGGTCTGTGTTGAAAGAGTTGATATATTTTAAGAGACGAAATATGTAAATATTTAAGGTAGAGATGTCATAAGGGGCTGGCAATACTGAAAATATGCAAAACGATCAAAGATGATTTAAATCAAAGGGGAAAAAATCGCCAGAAGAACAAGCGGATACAAACTTATACGACTCAGTGCAAAAGTCAAAAGCGAATTACGTGCAAAATCCCAGAAAAATAACGGAGATATTTGTAATATAAGAGCTTCCGCCTTTTGTATTGTTTTATCTACAAAGTCTTTTTTACGCCCACCGTAATGTTTCTTGATAATATATTGATTCAGAAGATTTTTACAGATGTTTCTCTTTCCTAATAAACAAGGACTAACATTTTATTAATGCATAAAATCTCAGTAATTGTTTGCACATTTCTAATCCCAGGTATTGGTCAGAAATCAGAAATTCCACCTGATCCATATTTTGCATTTAATTTTGTGTAAGTTGTCTAACCCAAAGATAATAATGTAATGTTTTTATCCAACACTCTGGGTTCGTTTATTCATTAGACACTTAGTCGCACTTTATATCATTTATTTAGACTATTTTGACATTTACTCAACCATCTACAATTTACCTTGATTCCCTTTTGTTTACTAGAAAGCAACTGAATACTGAATGAATCCTTTCGTCTGCTTCCCGTATATATATTTATTCTAGAAAGGATCTAGAATGACAAAGAACCGTCAAGAGATTTTCTCATGGATTCTCGAATACTGAATGCTAGCTGGCGTCCTCGTGGCGCCACATAAACTGTTGACAAATTCGCAAAAGTGCAGTTTGCATGTAATTTAATTGAATAGGTATACAGATTTATAGAACTGCACTCAAACATGTAAATTTCCAGAAATATTTGCAACATTTGTGCCATCTGGCAGCATTTTATCTTCCGCCTACTCTTCTGGTGATTTTTTCTCTACTTAATTATATTGTGCTCTAATATTCTGCAAATTTTCTTATCTTAACACTATGGTTCCACTATGGCTTCGGTTACAACTGAACCTGTAAGCGGACAAAAATTTGACTGCACTGAGACACACCCCTATCCCTCAGCAATATGTAAAACTGATTTTTCAAAACCTGCCATATAATATCGCATAATAAAATGGAAAAAAATAGATCATATAAGAATTCTATCATTACTTATTAAAGGAGAAATAGCTTTCTTATGAAAGAAAAACGGCTGTAAGTCGATGGTTGGTTTATTTATTTTAAAGAAGAATTCTTTATAAATCTATTGAAAATTCATTTCATTATAAATGTTCTTGAGTCGATTTTCAATTATATAACTTATTAATTTTTAAGGTGCGGCCTCATTTGGAGCTTACATTTTCAAACATTCTTTCCCACATCAATACCATATATGTACTAAAAACCCGTACTGGAGTTATGCAAGTAAATGCACCACCAGAATACAGGTATCTTCGTCTGAAAGGACAGATGCTATATGTCCCTGAAACAGATGTCGTTATATTTCTTTGCTATCCGAGTGTCATGAATCTGGATGATCTAACAAGGTAAGCTGCTAAAAAACACGGACATAGTGCTATCCTAGTAAAAGTTGTACAACATTGGCTATAGAAAGAATGCAGAAACTGTAAACGGAACACTATTGTGTTCACTTTTAAATAACTAATAGTTACTAGTGCAGGTAATTGAGGCCCAAGGCGTTCCCTCTTATTTACCAACATGTTTCCAAATATATTTATGCAGTGGTAGGGCACTCATTAAATTAGCACATTAATTTTGCAAAAAGAATGTCAAATTGCAGTTCGCTTTGACGGATTGAAGCAGGGATCATATGATACAAATCTGAGGGCTGGAATAATATATAGATATTTAGATTTTAACTTTTTTATAATCTAAATCTACTATCCAATATCCGCCTGAACTAGAGTATTCTATAAATGTAGATCTTGGTTAAAATAAAAAAAAGAAAAATTTCTATTCTCATTCTGCCAAACATTTGGATCGTTGGTACAATTATTTTATACTCGCACTTCATTGTGCTTTAATAATAAAGAGGGAGGGTATTTTAAACATTTTACATTTCAACTGAATATTAAAATTACTAATTATAAACACCTTTATTCCGTCTACTACTAATACTCTGATTTGAATTTTTCATGGTTTATTTGTCAATTATTTATGTAATTGGAGATAAATGTGCATTATGACACCTATTTGTAAGACATTTGGTTAATCGACTTCGAGTCTTGTCAACATTTTCAAGATTGTATAATTCAAATTAAAATTCCAGTTATATAAAAATTATACACAAAATAGGCATCTAGTTGTTCGCTAATATAAATCAGCAAACTTTGATAAAAAAAACTTGTAAATGTGATAAAGTATTCAGTAGAACCGTCTCTGAAATTTATAACCATTATTTACATTTTTAAGTTATTTTTATAAATAGATCTTTGAAGCTGATGTATGATGCTATAATATTGACAACTGCGTTTTTTTTAAAGATATTAAGAGGTTGAAATCATTTGATATAATGTGTAAGCTATTAGCTATTAACAAATAAGCACTGAAATTTAGTTGTCTCAAGCAAGAAAATTAGTAACTTAATGTTTATTACAGTAATCAGTATACCAATGTTGCACTCATCTCTTATTTAGGAACTAAATGGCATGAGTTATTTATCTAAACATTAAGATTCATTAACGAATATTTAATACTGAAGTTTCGCATCATTAATGAATTATTATAAAATTGTAATGTTGTAAGTTTGAAAAATGTTTTGAGTTGGTACATAATAGATAATGTTATGACAACATAACTAATAAAACAGATATTGTCAACTTTCAAAATATTTTTGTCTGAAAGTTAAAGGTTTTAAATGAGAAAACAGAGCAACCGTCTAATAGTGAACTTTCACTACCAAAAAGATATCCTGAATCTGTATTTCTTTATCCTACAACTAATTATGAAATAAATAAAATCTTACATATATTTAAATTTTAAAATTAGGTTATGGACAGTAAGTTGCCAAAAATATTAAAGTATTATCAAAAAAAAGTAAATTAACATATATTCACAGAAAGTAATGATCTTTACTGAAAATTGTTAATGATATTTCGAAAAAAATTTATTGATTATTGATGTGGAACATATAGGAGGTTTTCGAAGTTTTCATGGATTTTCATTGCCTTCATCATTAAGTGATTGATGAATTCAGATTAGCAGTCTTATTTATACCCTTAACTGGTCATGCTCATTGACGATTCAGAGGATACGAGACAACCATGAAGAAAATTACCATAGTAGAGGACCACATCAAGTTCCAACGCTACGCCAGAAATCGTACCTAATGGTCTCAAACTGAAGTCGCCAAACCCAGGAGAACAAGCAAAGAAGATACATAACAAGGCCAGTCATGCTTTAGTGAGGTCAGAAATCAACCATCATCCTTCAGAGAAATCCCAACTTCCGTAGGTCGAATAGGAGAGGATTCAAGAGATATACACACGAAGAGGACCATATGCCGATTTTCGCTTCGACCCAAAAAAAAAAATTGATAGCATCTGACAAACCGGCCAAAAGGTGCATACTGAGAAACTCAATAAACCTACCAGGAAGCAGTTGCCGAAGGATGCAACCAATAAAAAAAGAGCGGTAAACCCGTCATCCGGAACTTTCACCGCAGTTGAAGAAACAAGGGTCTATACTAGGCTGTAGCTCTCAAAAAGATGACAGTACTAAACATCGTCAGTTTAGTAAAGTCAGCAATAAGCAGCAAAGAGACACTGCATCTAAAGGAATTTTGATGGAAAGTCCGAATCGCAGTTGTGAAAACACGACATATCAAACAAAACATCAACGAATCTGAAACAAAGATCACAAAACACTTAAGGACAACAAATTCATCATCATTCTACCAGCGGATAATGGAAATGCCACCATCCTAATAAACAGAACGGAATACAACAGGAAAATCGACGACGTACTCTCGAAAACAGAATATACAAGCCCTTGCAAACCGATCGAACTGCCAAGATAGAACGGAAAACTCACAACACTCGCAGAGATCATGCTAAATATATTCCACCTCAGACACGGAGGAAATTGACGCCACATCGCAGCAAATCACCAAATCTTTATGGACTACCCAATATACAAAAGGCTGAAGTACCTGTCAGAAGGATTACAAGTACATGTAACTCACCAACAGCAGAATTATCAAAATTACTCCTACCAATCATCCTACTTTTGGAGGGCAAAATATCATCTCACGTCAAGGATTCAAAGCATTTTGTCCAAATCATCGAAGCCATGGAACTTTTGCCAGAACATCGCTTAGTAAGTTTCGACATCGGAAACCTCTTTACTGAGGACGAAACTCAGATGGAGAGGACGGACCTGCCAATAGATTCGATCATGGACTCACTAAAATGTTGCCTCACGAACTGCTACTTTCAGAAGAAGGACAGGTTCTTCATGCAAGAAGATGGGTTGCCTATGGATTCTCCGTTATCGCCAATCATCGCCAAAATCTACATGGAATAGATAAATAGAAAATATACTGAAGGGGTTCGAGATGCAACCCAAACTCTAGTTAAGGTATGTCGACGACACCTTCATTATTGGACAACTGGGAGAGAGATCATTACAGGCATTTCTTTCCTTCATCAGATTCATCATATAGAGGGAAGAGAATGGGTGCCTACCATTCCTTGATGTGAAATGCCAGACGACTAGGGCCGGAATCGAAACAACAGTCTACACACACAGAGTTATACCTACACTACAACTCTAACAACCTATCAATAATGAAAACTGGCATCATCAAAACAGTAGTTCATAGAGCCAAAAATGTTTGCAGTACACCAGAGGCCCTTAAAAAATAACTAATGAAACTTAGAGAAGACCTTTTTACGAATGGATTTCCTCAAACCATCATTAACAAGACGTTCGAACAACTGGCTAAACCACCTAGGCAGGAAGAGGAAATCATGAAGCAACCGTATTACTACCACACACTAAAGCCTTGTCGGAAAAACTTAGAAGACTTGGCCACGGATATGGAATCAAAATGGTTTTCAAGAGGAGCAACACCCTGATGAACATGATCACAAAAACATAGCCGAATAATCCTGCAGTAACAAAAAAACTGTATATTCCGCATCTCTTGTGAATGTGGCAACATTGGGGAGAAAAGCGACCACAAGACTCCAGGATTAAGGAGCACCGCATAGCCACTCAAAGGGAGGAGCTAACAAAGTCTGGATTAGCAAATCACGTATGGACCGAACACCATGACATCAACTGGGACCAGGCAAGGGTTATCACAACGAAGAGCCCTGGTATAAAATAAAATTTATAGAGATGACATACGTAATCTCGAATGAGAATATAATTAGGGAAACCAGCGCCCAAATTAAAAACATTTGGAGACCTCTTCTTGAGCCACTGCCTCTATGCAACACCGACAATAAATGAGACGGAAAATCTGAATTTCCCATCATTCACCTGTGACGATAGCAGATCCAAAGCTATTGAAATGTTGTGAAATCAACCATTTCAAGATGACGGAAGTCTACCAGCTTCAGACTAACATATAGGAGTTTACTGAAACACACTAGAAGGATAAAACATATATAAAAAAAAGAGTTACAAGAAAGAGATCACTTTTTTGGTTCAATAATCCGAGTTTACGTTTGCTTTATATTGTTCAATAAAATTTATTTTAACTGGAGGACCAATGTAATTCCAACGCAGAGTAACTGAGTGCCATTTTGTTAATTTGGCTATTAAGTTTAGCCTGATGCACTTAGGAAAGCATATTTTACCTATTTACAACAGTAACAGTAATACTTCGCATCTAACTGTAAACTCATCTCCATGACATCTAATTTGGGAGTCATTATTGAACCGTCCTACATTAATGTTTTCATAACAGAAGGGAGCAGCATCTATTTAATAATTGATAACCGAAATAAGAGCCCGCCAATAGCAATTACTTTACTTGATTGAGCAAAAACTCTATTATAAAATCTTAGTTAATAAATTGGAGAAGCATAGAGTTATACGAGCATAAAAAAACTTGTATCATTTATAATTTGTATTTATCAATATTTCTTAGGAATATTGCCAAACACTTATTTTACAATTGGGTATTACTCACTGTAACTGCGAACTTTTTACTTTTTAATTTCTGTAATTCCGTTGTTTTAATTTTTTATTGGCGTTGACAACAGGGTTTGAAATAATTTCCAAAAACGATTTAAGCAAGTTTTATGATTTAAACTGCATTTTATTAAAGAATATTTAGAAAGGTACCAAATAATTTTCTATAACGTAAAATTTACCATTTTCTAGAAAATATAATAGAGTCACTAAGGGACTGCAGTTCGATGAATCTTCAGTGATTTTGCTAAAACGACTCAATTTATTTGAAAATTTTAAATAGTATTCAACAAACATATAACGTAGAATGTACCTTTTTTCGAAAAATACAGGTGTTTGGAACTGTATTCTTTTTGATACATTTGGAGTTGGTTGATATTTAAATAAATATTTTGTTTTGTAACTGGGCGAACAACTATTTTTGCAGATATCACTAAACAATAAATATGATAAGTAAGTAAATCTTCCAGAACATTTTATTTCGCTTTAACATAGTTGAAAGCATTTTGAGATGGGGAGACTACTTGCTAAAGTAATAATATTTTACATAAATGAATAAATGTTGGTGTTTCTTTTTTGCAGAAGAGGATTATATATAAGTGATATACCATTACACGATGCCACTAGAGATTTGGTGTTGATGTCTGAACAATTTGAAGCAGACTACAAATTAACCAGGAACTTAGAGCTTCTGACTGATAAACTGCAGCAAACCTACAGAGAATTAGACAGCGAGAAGAAGAAAACTGACCAGTAAGTAGAAGTTGTCTTTCTTATTGTATAACTTGATCTTTATAATATAACCTAGAGCAGCTAAATTTGAAACTAATCAACCCTACTCAAAACCCGGTAATACAATCCCTTTAAATTACACTGCTCGCTGTTATTTTCTATGTCTAAAAGATTTTCACAATTGCTAGAGTATATAAAATATTTATATTTATGCATATTGACATGAGATGGAATGTTCGGCATCTAGGCCCTTTAGGCAAACAAGCACCCAGGGGTTCCGAATCTGAAGCCGTTCTACAATATTGCTGTTATCTCCAAGAAATGCTAAAAGCAGAATCCAAAGTACCAGTACAATAAATTTAGAGTATCAGTTTTGAAAAATCCTATAAAATTTCCAAAAAAAAGTCCAACCATATGGACTGTAATACTCATCTTGCTCTGCAAGAGACGGAGGCTTATATGAAAACTACAGAAGAATTAACCTTATACTACATACAAATTATATATGATACTTGTTAAGAGAAGATCCAAACGGGTACAGAAAGACAAATAAAAAATATCACCTAGAATCAAAGCGAGACAATCCATCAATACTTTAATACATTGTTATTGAAAGAGTAAATTATTTATTTTATCGAGAAATGTATTCCGACATCCAGGAGATGTATACTCCATGAAGAAGAAAATTTGGCAGTTGAAATGGCATTGTTTACAAAAAATGAATGCTTGTTGTTAGGGTAAAAGTTGTTTTTATACCACATTCTTCAATCTCAGATTCTATATACTGGATTTCAGTCTTTAATCTAGTGTTTTTTAATAATAGCTCTCAATATTTTTTGTTTTTTATGTACAGCGTCGGGGAAAGTGAACATAGCGTAGTCCAGACGGTGTGATAAAGACCGAGAAAGTCTTTATACTTTCCAGTGACAGAAATATAAGTAAAGATGTCACCGTTTTAAATCAACTCGATACTGGCAATGATCATCGCATTGTTCGGGCACGCATACATATCAATACAAATTCACAAACACAGCAATTTCTTACTAAAAAAAGTTGTATTAACGGACATACACTTGAACTAAATAAAAAAAGCGGAAACGAGCTAAAAACTACAACCCTAAACAGGACTTTTTCACATAAGATAATAAACGACGTCGAAAAAGCTGTATTATAATGCCAGACACAGTAAAACATATAGAAAAATGGAGAAAAGTGCAAAAGGCACAATAGAATATAAAAATACTAAACGCCCTGCCAAAAAAATAAATAGGAGACAAAGTAATCGACGAAGCACTAAAACTGCCTTGAAATAATGGGTTTACTGAAAGGAATGATACCTGGAAAGTAGAAAACTGTCGACCACTTGCAAACTGAATACGAATCGAAAAGGCTACAAAATACAATGATTTTTTTACTCTCAAGAAGCCGTTGATAGCACTGAGATCTGGTCCTTTCATACTGCACTGGAAGATAAACCACCAAGCGAAATTTCACACTAAAATAGACGGAAAAAACAAATAAAAAACAGAAAGAAATTCGCTTGACACAGGAGTTAGGCAGGCCGACATTATCTCACACCAGTTGTGAACCTTCAGCTTCAGCTAACGAACATCTACAACATTTAAAGATTTAAATGATTAATCTAACAAAATGACCAAAATACCAAGGAACACGCAAAAGCTTATTCCTATTGACAACGTCTCTCTAGAGAGCGTACGTCAGTACTTATTTCTCGTTCAAACCGTCCAAATTGAAAAAAACACGGATATACAGATGAGGCTAAAGCTTAAAGTAAATGAGTTACATATTTTCGGTGAGTACATATTGCTTAGAAATGATGGCAAAGAAAAGTAGGGAACAATTAGGTGTCACCCAAAGGGCGATGTAGTGGATTACACTGGGAATAACTCCAATAGACAAGGAAGAAAATAGCAAGATTCACAATAGAATGAATGTTAGAAATGTCATGAATCATGTAGCGAGGCTCAAATGGCAATGATTTGGGCATTTTGCAAGAGAAAATTCAGAAATAGGGTAAACAGACTAGAATAGAATAAGACAGAAATTTATGGAAAATTTTGGGACGAGTCATCTGTTCAGCAATAGACGAATATAGGGTTAGAATGAAGAAGAATAAGAACATCTACACAACTCTAGTGAATAAACAGAAAATTTAATACTTAAATAATAAATTTTAAATGCACCTAGTTCGCTTGATTATAATATCCATCGGGCTATGAAAATACCAGCCTCAAACAGCGTGTAATTTTCAAATATCACTAGAAACGTAAACATTTTGAGATTTTAGCAGCGAAAGATAATATCAATATCAAATTTGAACTCGAGGCGATATGATGATTAACACTACTCTTACTAACAAAATATCTAACTGCCTTATCATCGTTGTCAACGAAATGATAAATTCTCAATTAAACCGTCATTGAATGAGTCTATATAAATTGCTAGACAATCAGTTATTGATTTACCGCATTGGCAATACACAGAACGGAAATTTATCTGTTCATCTATAATGTGTAGAAAACTTAGATAATTGCAATATGAACTAATCCCATACGGTTATAAATGAGATTGCTGGGCACCGTAATAAGATATAATATATAATTATTGCGGTCTCGCTTATTGAATAATATTTCCTGAACTTATTACAGTTTTATTAGTGAACATTATAATTGAAAATTAATTTCCGTATAAAAGACTAAATTAAGTTTTTACAGTAACGTTTGGTTATTGTCTAGTTAGAATTCCAGCATTAATCGTGATATGTAGTTGTGCATGTTTCTTCATTGCATTCAATTCAGAAATGTTAATTAATAACAACCAATTTCCAAAAGAGCAACAAATTAAGTATAAAGCTCAAAAATATTATTTTTCTACAACAATTCAATGTACAGGGTGTTTACTAGATAGATGTAAAGCTTTAAGCAGAAGGTAGAGAAGCCATCAGTCTTAGAAGAAGTCCGAGTATTTTTTTAATCGGCTATTTTTGGGTTTTGGACGAAAAACTAAAAGTTTACAGTTAATGGCTCTCAATAGCCAGTTTTTAGGATAAGTAATTTTTTTTATTGTAAGTAAATAAAGTAATGTGTGAACAACCTAACAAAAGATGTTCCACGCATAATCAGACAAGTTTTTACAAACATTTGAAGTTGTTTGTAGTAATCCATAAATTTACAACAAAAAAGTAGACATTATTAGACGAAGTGTGTTAAAACTAAGGGAGCTGTTATTGAGGCTACAGTTAATATTTATTTTTTCGTCAATTTATTTATTAAGTATTAATGCAATTGTTCTCCATTGTTGCCCAATATCCTGGGGATTTTGAGTAGGGGCAATTCTTCTATCTATGAATTCGGTTGTACTCTTTGCCAAGTCTTCCTTCGGAGAACTTTACTAGTAATTTCAGTTACTAGCGCCCAATTTCCACTGTATGTCAGTACCAGTGAAAATGATTGCTCACGCAAATTTTTCACGAGGGAGAAAGGTTTATAATGTAGGATGGTCTTGTTTTTAGTAGTTTTTGGTAGTAATGTTATTTACACTTGTTTGAGTTTGCTGGTATTAATCAAATATGTGATTGATTAAAAATGAGCAAGCTACCTTTAAAATTATTTAATATTCTAAGCGACCTCAGCAGTCGTCTCTTTAGAATTTATTCGTCTAGTGTAATACTCTTTGTAAGTTTCTCTTGCCTCAACTTATTAAGATCGGGTATTACTACTAATATAGTTTTACCCAAAGTGGATTTAAAATTAAATTTTAACATAATTACAAAGATTTCACCTTGATACAGAATTTTAGTTTTAGTGCAGATAACGCAATCATGATTCTCAAACCGTGTGTAATATGAATTCTTTTTGAAGAAAGAAATTTAAAGACTTTATCTAAATAATTATTTCAATGAACTTAACATTATATTAACATTATATTTAGAAGATTTCTCATTACCAGGAGAACCACAAATATTAGAATTCACAACTGAACATCAGAATAACCATAAGGGAGGTAGACAAAACATAAAAAAAATTGTAAAACAGAAAGACTGCACGCCATTACAGACTAGCAAACAAGCTACTAAAATAGTGTGGGACCGCGATGAAAGAGCAATTAAGACAGTTCATTAAAAGAATTGTAAGATCTAATAAAGTAGTCAAAGAGCGGAAGACAAGCATATTATTTCCACTGTACAAAAAAGATGACAGAAAAGTACCAAGAAACTTAGAGGAATCAATCGTTTGAACATCACCTTAAAAATGGCGACAAAAAGTCTAATTAACCTAATCAGTCATATATATTACTTGAAGACGAACAACTGGTTTTTGAAAACAGAAGGTCTTCCATTGATGCAGGTAAAAATCCTCAGCTATGCTAAGCTACTCTCATACAAAACAAGTGAATAAAACTAACAAAGACAACGAGAACACTTATCAATAGCAAAGAACCGATTAGATGTAAGGCAGAGACTGACGGCATCATCCTCAAATAATTATGAAGGACAACTATTTTTATTAAAGCTATCCAGTTACAGCCACATTAGAAAAGAAACTAAGCCACGGATTTAGAAAGCTACTGGAAAACTAATAATGACACTCTAGAAACGAAACTTGAAACTTCCAAAACACAATGAATGCTAGAGAAGGTAGAGATGAGAACTTCAATGTAAGTCAGGGAAAACACTTGAGATCCAGTAAGAAGTTATGAGATCATAACAACATGCAAGACGAGAAGCATTAACGAGTTGATATTGAAAATGAATAGATGGAACAACCACATAAGCAGAATGGCAGAATGGGGTAGTAAGAATAGATATTGGATTTCCCATTGTATTCTACAATAAAGACACAGCCTAATAAAGGAACAAGCTAATATAAATTTAGATGAAGAAGCACCAGGTCCTTGATAGCGACAAAACTAGAAGCCTCATGAAAACTTGACCCTACAAAAGTATTATTTATTTTACGAATTTGTAATGACCAATATGATTATCGTCTATTATTTTTCCAATTAATTATATATTTAGTATTTAATAATTGTATCATAATGTATTCTAGATTGCTGTACTCAGTATTACCTATAACTGTTGCCAATGAACTAAGGCATCAAAGACCAGTTCCTGCAAGAAGATACGATGAAGTAACACTTCTTTTCTCTGGAATAGTAAATTTTTCACAGTACTGTTCAGCTAACGCCGATTCTAAGGGTGCCATGAAGATTGTGAATCTTCTTAATGAACTCTATACAAAATTTGATGATTTAACTGACCCCAAAGTGAACCCGAATATTTACAAGGTAAGAAGCCAAATTTGCTGTTTCTTACAATAGCGGTTCTTATTATTACTTCATACCTGTTACTGTTAGTGTAATTTATAATTTTTAGCTTTCCAACAATTTTATGAAATAATGAATGAGGCAAATTAAATTCTTATATATATAACGAAAGTCATATTATAGCAGTTCTATATGCTAGACATTGAGTTAATGATGTAATTTTTTGAGATTAGTAACATCGTTGGCAACGGGCAATTTACATTATATCAGTATTTTCCCTAATACAAGCACCAAGCACTTATCACAATAAACATTTTTTGTCTTGTTTAATTTTAAGAAGCAATAAATTTGTTCCTCTTAGACATTTTTAGCTATTCAACTCACAAGTTTTTTATCACCGACGTTTGAAACTGTGAACTTTTAAAAAACTCATGAGTGACAAACTGAAAAACACATTTAAATCAACACGAGATGTTTATTAGAACGATATAAGGAAGAATTAATCACAACACATTTCCATGAAATCACACACACCTTGAAAACATCAAAGTATTGACAAACGTAGATCAATTGAAATTAAGAGTGACGGAGAAGCAACTGAGCTTGCGTAAGATCTTACAATATAATCAATCACAATGAAATCCAGAAATTTTCATATCCTTGCTAAATTCTATTATCTGCTGTATAGGGTCACCGTTTACAGAATCATCGAAAACATATATGGATTTTCGAGGCAATTGGACATTTCCGTAGTATGGCTAATACACAGTATTAATTGCCATGTATGCCGTAGCGTAACAAATCAAAAATACCGTAAATCCGTGAAAATATCGTCTAGAGAGCTTCAATGTCACAAACCTCTTTACGAGTATAGCTTTTAGACGGATATTCCCACATAATAATAAGAAAACTTCGAGGACTCAATGGACACAATTATGGATTTATTGCAATGTTAGATACTTTTCGAACAGTAGTTCTTCTAAATAGAATGACCGGTTCTCCGTGCACGAACATGGACTACCCCAGTATATTCCAACATACAGTCGCCATTTATATGGAATGGTTCTAAAACCGGGAATGAAACGATACGAAAAATGACCAAAACTCTAGCTCATGAAGACCTACTCGGAATTAGATCTCAACTGCAACACCAACTATTCCACGGCAAAAATTCTGGCAACAATTCGAAAATCCAAAAATTTTATGAATATGCCTGGAACCCTGGTCATAACATACAATTTCAAAATTTTTTCTTAAGTATTCCCTTATGACTTTAATGGGATATCTGGAACATAAGAACTTTTTTCATCTCATTTTTGGGGAATGCTCTATCTTATAACAAAGTCGTACCTAGAAGCGCCACGTGAAGTTGTGTTGGTAACTGCTTCAATTCTTCCAATTTGAAAGAAATTTTGTTATATCACATGATCTTTAGAATTCATAGTGTTACCCTGTATATATTAAATTAGCAGAAAATTCTCATATTTACGAAAGTTTTATTGTCAAATATTAATATCAAAATGTGAAGTACTTAACTTGTTATTGCGAATATTTAAATTTTTAATTTTCTTGTTCAGTTGTATTAAATTTTATTACCATTGAAAACGGGATCTGATTTAGAACCTGAAATGTTTAGGATATTTTGAATATACAGACTTTCCAATAATTCTGGTGTTACTCCCAAAAAATCAGAAAAATACAAAGCATTGTTTTATTAATGATTAACATAGATTAGCTTTATAGTTATAAATGTAAGTCGGTTATATATATTTTTTTAAATGTTTTATTTTCAACTTTTTAATTTTTTTGAACTCAAGTAGTTTTCATTCTCTATTTTTTATTTTGTATGTATAACCTTAATAGACAGGACCAGGTAACATCGAAAGCCCCAACATTACATAATGATGCATTTTCATTTAAATTGGCAAGTAAATGTTTACGAACAAAATGTACTAGTGCGCGTTGACTTAATAAGTCCAAAATATATTTATGCCTTATGGACCACGCCATGTAACATTTTTTCAACTTTTTTTGACAACCCTGTATAACTATAGATAATTCCACTCTACCCTATGTACCAACCATCCAGTACATACGACTGCCCACGGACAAGCATAAATTTGTTAGCTGCCTTCTGTAAATTATAGGACGGAGTAGAATCCATCCCATATTCACGGTGTCAAATCCGTCCTATATTTCAACCATCGAATATAATTCCTTGTGGGCTACCCTACAAATTATTTCATTTTTTTAACATTTTATATTATCGCCCTGTGTAACATTAATTCATCTCCACACTTTATGCAACTTCTTATGGGCTATGAAATAAATAATTTTTTAATCACACTGTATAAATATAATTCAACTCCAGCATATATTTCAACCATCCTGTATATGATTTGTTTACGTCTACATCATATAACAATTTTTAATCACCCTATATAATTTTAATTCCACATTTCTTTCAACATTTTTATGCCACCAAACATCCACTCCACCCTATATTCCAACCATCTTGTATATACGGCTGCCTATGGACCACAAGCATTCTACTCCGTCCTATATTTCAATCATCATATAAATGCAACTCCTTCTATCACTTTACTTTGTGGTTTTGTTTGCTATAACTAAATACCCTGTGTATAAACGCACCAAATAGCAGTTTAGACTTTGACATGTGTTGTCACTGAATGTTCTATTAGGCCGTGTGACACCAAAAGCACCGTCTTCGCAAAATGCAAACATTTTCTTTTAAATATGTATTTGCCTGGTATACAAACAAAACTAGGTTGGTACTTCTTAAGCCGAAAAAACTATGCTTTACTACCTATATGGTTGAGATGTACATAGAAAATTTTCAAATTGGCAATTTTATCTTCCAATGCCTACAATTCCCGCACTGTTATGTTAGAATTTTAATATTTATGAGGAAATGTCCGTTACGTCACTTCGATGAAATTTTTGATAAGAATATTGAAATTTTCCGCGATTTTCTGCAAAACTGCAAGTTGCACGTCGCAGAACAGTATATGAGATCACCTAGGGATCTTTCTTAATAGATTACACATTAAAAAACCATAGACATAAGGAGTTTTCGCAAAATCGACCAATATATTAGGGATATTTGTCGATTTCCATGCACGCATGTGTTCATTCACAAGTTTCATCACTTTACCAATAGAACTCTTTTCCCAAATTTGAAGTTTCACCTATCCGGATATATACTCTATTAAACAAGACCATATTCATTCAAAACGGTTCACCACAGGAGAAGAACTCAAGTAACATACATATAAAAAAAATACGCCACGGATTGATAACCTCCTCCTTTTTGGTTAAAAAGTTTCCATCAAGTTTCAAAAACCATATCAATTTTTCAAAATTTTAACGTAAGTAATATTTGAGCTAGTGAACACCCATTTCACTAAACATTGAGGTAAACAATGAGTAATTGGGATAATAAAATTTTTGATAGTACAGTTAATTTGAAATTTGTTAAATTTTTGTTGCCATATATTCTGTTTATTAATGAAGGAACTGCCGAACGATACACAAGTGCATGGCAAACAATTTGGTGAGATGGAATACAGGCTAATCTCCTCATTACTAAAAATGTCAAAAAGTGAAGATTAATACTATAAATTAACTGAAAGTAATTTACACCAAAATTTCCACTTATATAAGTTTTATATTATTAATAGTTAATTAAATTTACTAAGGGTAATTTTTTTAACCTGTTTCATTATTTAACACTGATTCTAAAATGTTTACATTTTTCCCTTTACTTTCTAATGTAATAAAGAATTTGACATTTTTCTTAGAAGTGAGGTTTTTTGTCACTACATACTTGGAATCTTATTTTTGATTTAAAAACAAACTTCCGTGTTCATGTATATATTTACGTTTTTTAAACGCTGAACCGCTTTGTCCGATATATACTTTTAGTCATAAGTCACAGATTTATTTATATTCTTTATCAATTTGCGATTTATTTATTTTGATTAACTATTCTTTGTTTTAAATGCAACTTTAATATTCTGTTTGCTTAAAAATTTTATACTCATCTTGCCAAAATAACTAATACTTGTTTACTAATCGTTAGTAATTTTGGTCTATTAATAAACTTAATTTAATAAATTTCTCTTAACGCCTTCACTTGTTGTTAGTTGTTAAGTATTTTATCTAATAATTCAATTTGATAATCATAATTTTGTTTAATTGTATTCAGTTATTCTTAAAAAATGTCTGGTATTTGTTGTATGGAAATAATTACTTTCAGAAAATAAAGGAAAAAAATTTAAAATCACTAGTAATAAATAAGCATAAAAATTCCGGCAAATTGTTAAATAACCAAATAGATTTGAATAATTCACCCTTATTAAATTAATTTAACTAATAATAATATGTAAGTACCCTCTAACATCCGTCTACCGTCAGTAAATTTCAATCTAACTAATCCTTTAAAAACCCTCTTATACCTTCTAATACTTCTTAGTTACGTCATAGAAATATTACAAATATACAAACTTCTTGAAATACTGCAGTTAGATTTTGATAAAGAATTGGATATACCGAAACCCGTTAAACAGTTATATAAAGAAACTTAAGGTAGTGGAAATTTATTTTGAAATTACTTTCAGTTCATTACATGTATTCCTATCTGGAGGACCGCTATAGCTAAAAAAGTGGTTAAATTACTAAAGTTTTAGAGAATATTATTGCAATTCTCGAAGATATGATTTACCTGTTCAGGTTTGTAGATAGTTTATTCGTCTCTACAATTCCCTAAATACGAGTGGTAAGCTTTTTGACAAGAATTTAACGAAGTAAAAAATAAAATTCTTTTGTTTTCTAGATATTTTCATGAATTTTCAAATTTCTGGTGGAGCATTCAAATCAAACCCACGTTATTTCCAAAACGTGTTGTTCCCGTCTTTCTTCTTAATCATGGTTTTTTTGGTACTCCATTATTGATGGTTATGCTTATTGAATATTCCAAAATTTGTAGACGGAGTTGCATCTCTCTAATTTATGCTGTGTTGAGAACCTTCGATTTCTTGACTTTTATTTATAGACCAATCTCAAAAACGGTTCGTCTAATACAATCATTTTACTGATGATCTTGAACTATACCAGGGTTGCACAGATGAAAGCCATGTTTTTTAAAATCAAATCTGCAATAGATTTAGAAATTGTAGTTAGTTCTTAAACTTGTTTACTGATCTTATGCTGTTTCTGTGGTAACTCTAACCTTTTCTACGACAAATGCATATCTCTATCTCTCTAATTTGGGTATGGGTTTTAAGTTTAGGTATTGAGAAAGAACCATAGATAGCAAATTTGTAATTGCTAACAGAAAATTGTTCTTCGTATGCATGTGCTACAGCTGTTAGCTGTGATATAAACTTCATTCAGGTCTGAATGTTCCAAATTTTGATATACATTAGCGACCAAAAATGACAAGCAGTTTTCGTCTGTTTCATTATGGCTGCCATGTGTAATCACTGTCTACTATGAAAAACAGTATTTTTTACTTTTAGAGAGTAGGGAATTTGGTAACCTGTACCTAAAATTATACGCCATTTGAGAGCTCTTGACGAGTTCTTTCCAAAAACCCAAGCCTCCATAACAAATTTGAAACTTTATGAAAATATACCGAAAACAAAGCAAGCTGAAATTTTTTTTTTTTTAATTAAAAATTATATCTTACAGAAATATTGAATATGCAATAAAATTCTCTACAGCTTTCCTAATTTAACCATGTTCCTAGCTATAACTGCTATCGAGATAGCAATACATGTAAGCACATTCTTAGACGCACTGAATACATATTAGCAGAAATCAATTTTTACATTTAAAGTTGCAATTTTTGTTAATTATTACCAGCCTGATTGCGAATGGCATAATAAATATGCTTAAATCCGGTGAACCTTAAAATATCTTGGTATTTGCTTACTACAGTAAGTTCACTTTTTAGAGCTAAGCAATTGTCGTACATAATTCACAAATAATATCGAGTTAATTGCCATGACAAAATATGCAATAATAATATATCATCGTATCAGCGATAACTACATTATTATTGAACGACGGTAACTGGTAACGCTACAAATCGTCTGCGGTTACAGAACTAATATTAATTTTTCCTGAATCATTCGATTCCCATAATTTCTCAGGCATTTCTCGATGTTCTATAATTTATTACACAAATCTCGAGCATACTGTTACTTTTTCTCTCGTTCGATAATAATCATACCGTAATAGTAACGTTAATTTACTATTAGAAAATCTCTACTATGCAGCAGCACTAGTAGTAGTTGGCGTTGTATTATAATGCGTGTTGTTTATATTGTTTGCTGCTTCACTGGAACGTGAAAACGTTCATGAACTACCACCATTACTTTCCCAGAAAATTCTCTAATTGTTCGTGGTCGTAATAAATGTAAATTAAATGCGACGGTACATGAAATGTACGTTGCAACAGTTTGCTACTTATTCATTGTTAATTATTTGCCAGAGATTTGTTACATGTTGTACAGAATCTATTAGGCGTTACTCTTTTGTTGTTTTTATAAGCGTTGTTCGCTTATTTCTTTGGAGGTGTTATTAAATTAACTGCAACAAAATAACGGATGATTGCTAATGTATGACAATGTCGTTACCATCTGAGAAAAGTGAAACTGACTGGAAAAAAATTCGTTATGCATAAATGTTTAAATGCAACTTTTAAGTATACGGAAGAATATTATTGACTTATAAACACAAAAATTACTTTATCTGACAACTTTTGCAACAAGTTTGTTATAGAAACAGAAGGAAATATGAAAATGTGTGAATGAGTTGAAAGAGGAGACAAGATATTACCAAATATGCAGAAAGTATGTGATAGACGAATACCGAGGAAAATTACCTGTTGAAAACAAATTTCAAGATGCAAAGGTTGTTTTTGCGAAAGAAGTTGTAAACAATATAGAAATGAATATGTATTTAGGAATAGGAAGAGGACTAGTCGGTTAGATAAAAAAACAGAAATGTTACTGGTACAAACGAATCAAAATACCTTCTTCTCCATTTTAGATACTAGGCTTTTGCTTGTTACGCATTCATCTTCTTTGTCTACAATACTTCTTGCGTTTCTAAATGTATAGTTGAATTCTTTCTGATCGATTCTATCATCTTGCATTCTATCTATATGCTCTTTCCTTATTCTCCTATTTACTTTAATGATTCCCTTTATGCTGAAAATGTTCAGTTCTCTTCTTATATAGTTATTTCTTATTCTGTCCATATGTGTGCAACATCTAATACTTCTTAAGAACTTCATTTCTTGACTTTGTAACCTTTTTAAGTTTTCTGGGTCCTTAACCAGGTCTCGCTGCTGTAAGTCAGGATTGGTACAATCATAGTTTTTCTTTAGCGGACAGATACTCATCTATTATCACGAGAGCTGACAGGTCTACTTCAGGGATGGGGCCCTGCCTTGTTACTCCTACAGACGACTCCATAAGCCTCCAGGATGGGTTTTGAACAGTTGGCTAGTAACCAACTATCGTAAAAATGAAATATTCTTACAGCACCTAAGTAAGGCTCAAAGACAGGACATGAATCAGAATATGCTTCAAATATAAAATCTAAAAAGATCTCAGGTTACTAACAGAGAAGCATCGTAATATGAATATTCAAGAGAGGACATACAATTATTAAAGTTAAAATCAAACTAATACCAATACCAATAACCGATCTTAAAGACTGAACACAAGTACAACTAGATACTGAACAACCTGACTTCAGAATTTTGCATTAGAGACAACGACGGATATTGAAATAATTTATTATGCTGGTATAGCAGTAGGCGCCAATATAAGAATGATCTATAGAAGTATATACATTCCACCAAGAAGCAAAAACATATACATGTTCGTCACTGTAACTAAAACCATATTGGCAAAAAAGCGTTCAGATATCTTGCTATGGAAGAAGATGTTATGGAATGGGCTTATCTACATATTAGTCGAATAATAGCAAATTCAAATATATTAAAAAAATCGGGCAAGCAAAACAAACAGCATAAGCATTATGAAGAAAGATCTAATCATCACAAGCAATCGGAATTGAAAATAACAAACTCAAAATGAAAAGGGGCATCTTTTTTCATTAACCTCTTATTGTATGTTTTATATACATGGAATTTTTCTAAATGTAGGTTTTCAGAAACACGCGCAACTGAATGGGTCACGCTCATAAACGATATAAACTCTTACATTCCAAAGTACATGCAGACTCTAAAGGATAGTAACATGAAAGTAAGGGTCGACGGTGCTAACGAAGTAATAACTTCATTGAAATTCGATTTAGATGAAATCATCTCGCCAATAGTTCCTGGAATCTGAGATGAATGTATCTCTCATATTTGAAAAGTGTAATTAGGAGTGTAGTTAGTTAAACAGGTACGCAATTGTGCTTATTCATTATACGAATATTACCGAAAAGAAGTCTAGAAGAACTAGGGACATTTGTCTTCTACAATTCCACCCATCTATTCCATTATCTCCCATAAAAATGGAAGGAATTTGTTAGATTTGAATATTTGATAGTTATAGAAAACTACTCTTTTTGGACATCCCTTTATAACTTATTATTATGATTATGAACTTTTTGGAAGACACCTACAGTAATCTTTAAGTCGATCAACTTGATCCTGAATTGGCATTTGCTCAAAATTTAAGTTTCGTATCCTTAATATATACCTTAACTTATAATTTCTGTCATGTTAGAGTTCGGAAAACCATTAGAATTTAGCTTTTTGTTGGCATGAGAACAAAGCAAAGCTCAAAATCTATAACATATTGCAAAGACATTAAATTTCCAGTAAAGCAGGTTGTTCTTTATATTATTTGTGGTTCTTTACCCTGGTAATTGAATGGATTGAGAGTTTCCTAACTTTCAAAATCACTATTCTTGTGAATACTCCAGTAAGGATAAAGAACCCCGAAGTTGGCCAATAGTACATTGAATAAATAACAAATTTTACGTTTACAGGTAGAAACTGTTGGAGATAAATACATGGCTGTGAGTGGAATACCCGAACCTTGTGCAACACATGCTAAAAATATTGCAAAGTTAGCTTTAGATATGATGGACAGAAGTCAAAGTGTGTTCTTTGATGGAGAGCAAGTGGTAAGTCTTTAAATCTAATTAATTTGTTTGTATTTATTTGTTGTGTTGTGAAATATGAATATTAATGTAACTTAAACAACTACTATTATTAGAAGACAATTAAACAACTATTATTCTGCTAGTTTTTATTTGTTTTTAATTTTTATCATTAGGGGGCTTTTTTATAAATATCGGGTAGGCAAAATCTATAGATCCCTCTATAGATTTTGCCTGTCATGGACCTGTAGCCATGTTGTAGGTGATCTACCCCCTTTGTTTGCGGGACTGGTACATTCTACGATTATTTTAGGGAGTCTTTTTTCGTCCATCATATGTCCATACCATAGCGGTTGTTGCTTTTGTGTATCTTCTACTAAAGTTCTTTCTGTCTTCCTTTAATATCGTTTCTTATATGTTACGTGTCAATATATTGCAATATCATCAGTGGGTTCAATTTAAAATTATAAAACTAATATTCACTTTCACTTTTTTAGAACTTTATTTACATCAAATTTACAAGACAGCTGATTCACAATAACAATACGATATACGCTCGTCGACCGTTCTAACTCACTGCTGCGAGGATGGGTTCTCCTTTTAAAATCAGCTTCGAATTCTCTAGTATAATCCAGTGTCAATTTTACAGTTGTTGAGTTATGATCGAGATAAGTTTCTCTCTCATCCGAACCTTCTAGCTTTTTTGTTATATTCCAACGATCGTTGTCGTACTGAAATGAAACAGGGTCGGCTTTGGTAAATTTCGTAACAATATTAAACGATATGTATCACATACATAAAAAATAGTTCGAGAAGCAAATCTATTGTGAGAAGCGCAACTAATTCGACAAGAATCAGTACATATTGTATATATTCTTGTGTACAAAACAATGAGTAGAAGAGAGTATGTGGGAGCAATTAGTACTTGGTCAGCCGCATAGCATAGGGTATGCACAGCTGCAAGCCTGAGAGACACTTCCATACCTCAGAAGTTTATTTTCCCTTTCAATAAAGGTTCATTTACATATATAATAAATAAACAACAACACAGTTTTCAGCCTTGTGTCTTTATACAATTATTTAATAGCATATGAAATTACAAATCGCGGTTGCTATGTGACACGCGCTTAACATGAGATGAAAAATCAGTTTAAACAAATAATGTGTTATGCCCGCAACATATGTGGCGCAAACTGTGGCCTCTCCGAAAACCCAACAATGCTTAGATTAACTTAATTAAACCAGCCGTTCCACCATTAGAATTAGTTACGTGAATAGGTATACAAAACTGGTTTGAGAATTCTCCAATGAAGCCAAAATAACTAAGAATATTCCAAAGGCTTGATTTAACTGGGCAATTATCAGACAGAGCAAAAATGTTAGCATTGCAGTTTCTAGTAATAATAATAACAACAGGAAGTTGCGAAGTGCATAATGGATTGTCAGTTTCTAGGAATATCACCACAGGTATATACTATACATATTCTACTCATAATAAAACAGAATTGAACAAAGTAGAAAATTATAGCATATTCGTGAAATATATAATACAATAGCAACAGCACTAATGGGAAAAGTGAGCACAATAATAATAAAATTTTTCAGGTGAAACATTTATAAGAGCTGACAGAAAAAACTAAATTGGCTAGAGACAAAATCAAAACATATCAAAAATCGATAACAGAAAAGATAAACCACTAAATTGATATAAATATAGCAGAAGCTCATATGATATAGGAGAAGTAATAAAGAAACAAACCTATAGAAGTGATGAAAAATTGAAAATGGGGATCCGGATCCGACGCCTTAGAATGCATTAGCAAACAAAAATAGTTTTATACACTCTCTTCAACCGTAGTATTACTTAGGTTTGCTTATGTCCTTATGTATATTTACAGTGTTAAACTATAATTTTCCGTATTTGTGCATTCATTGTGGGTTTTAAACAGCTTTATTATTTTATGTATGACTCATTTTTTAATTCAATTTAATTTTTATTATTTTATCAGTTAACTTGTTTATTCAAAATAAAAAGTTTAAGAAGTTCACAGCTATGGAGTTGCTTCGACTATGAGAATAGCTAATTTGCACAACAGCAACAGAATTTAGGAGTTTTTGCTGAAATAATTTTATCTAAGCTTTTATTGTAACACAAAGTCGTGTCATCACTGAAATACGTATCAAAGCCTAATAATTTTTCTGATAATCTTTGAGGAATGATAGTATATACATGTTTCAGAAAATCACTATTGGCATACATTCAGGTGAAGTTGTTACTGGAGTGATAGGTCAAAGGATGCCAAGATTTTGCCTATATGGTAACACAGTGAATCTCACCAGTCGAACGGAAACTACTGGTCATCATGGAAAAATAAATATTACTAAGGATGTTTACAGGTAAATTATAGTTTTAATCAAAACATATGTGCACTTATTTATCATCGAAACCTGCCAGAAATCAGCAGCAAACATGCTCTGAAAACAAACAAAATACCTATCTTCCTTTAACTGGAGTATGCTATTTTTGAATAGGGATTTTTAAATATAGCCACTAAAAAGTTTCAATCGGAAAGTGAATAATATAAATTAAATTTTCATTTTGCAATCATATCAATAAATATAAAGCCATTGACAACGAAGTCAGAATTGACTTTGAAACGTTTGGTTTTCCTTAAATATACGTCGTTTTATTTCGATTGTGGTGTTATTGCCCCAAAAAACATAAAAGTAATATACTTGGATGTCTGTATATTTCAAATAGTTCAAACGTAACAAGTTTCATTTACATCAGTTTGATTGTAAAACATTAATGTCAAATAGTGATTTACTAAATTTGTCATTACGAATCCTTGTAATATTGAATTTTTCTTGTTCATTTGTGTTCAGTTATACCACTGAAAACGGGTCTGATTTAGATCTTGAAAGGTTTGGACTATTTGAAATATACAGATCTCTTAATAGCCTCGAAATATTTCAGTTTGTTGGGACAACCAACTTTAGAACGTTAATTGTGGCTTCTCTGGTTATTATTTTTTCAGAAAAAAATAACCAACTTTAATGATGCTCATTTCATATCTATGTAAATTGGCTCACTTATTCAGCCCTAAATTGTTCGAATTCACAATTTAATGAGTAAATGCATGACATTTGTACGTTAAATCATATTATGAAAATATAATCCTGTATGTGGGATGTAAAAGTTCTTCAAGCCTTCATCGTCCTGTTACGTTTCAAAACAATATCTTGACGTTTTTCATATATAATCTTATTCTTCTCACCATTCTTTTTCTGTTGACTTTTCCAGTTCTTCTTTTTCTTTTCACCTTATTGCTCTTCTATTTCAACATTGTGTATGAACTATAGTCAACTATGCGAACTTGCCAAATGCGTTACTTTGTTTTTGAACAATATGCACTTTTGGCAATGCACTTGTATCAGTCGCGGAACATAGCAGGGCAGTATTAACAAACCATTTTCATGTTTAGTAACTGTAAATGTTCTCTCTCACCGTATCATGTCATATTGGTGCCACATCAATTACTGTTTCCAATGGTTTGTCAAGCTAACTAGGTATTAGTCCTTGAATGAAACCAAAGTACTAGTCACTTGGAATATATTCATCTCGGCGAGAAACTGTGTGAGTACCCGTTGCTGGTACAAAATTTGCTTGTGTGAAGATTTGGTTATTGCCTAAAGAGAAATTTATCGGTTTGCAGAAACCTGAAATCTTCGTGTGGTTACTTTATCGTAGCGACATCTTTATAGCCCTTTTCAACACCTGAGGTGATTTGAGACTCATTGAGCCCTTTACCAATATACCAATATTGTGTATTTCCTTGTACAGGGTCAAAATAATAATATCTGCAGAACAGGGTGCTTATAAATATTGTGTTTACTGTTTTATCGAAAGCATTTTCTTTCAAAAGTACAAGCAATTTTGATATCGATATCAATTTATAAAAGCTGGTCTTGAATTCAAACTATTTATGCCTATTGGAAATACTTACAGTTGTTCCCCTCTCGTGAGTTTATGAAGGAAAATAATTAAAGGAATCCGGTATATAGTTTCTACTTGCTCCAATACAACTATCAAATCTTGTTATCTGATCTTGTTTCTTTTTTTACAGTTAATAGAAATAATTTCCGGACTTATCTTGGACACAATTTTTATTCGAGGAATAAGTTTGTTCAAATACTTGTTTAATTTCGTGTAAAACACTGATTTGCACAGACTTGACTTCAATCACTCTCATTTTGATTGCTTTATAAACTTATTAATTTCAGAAAATTCATATATAATTTCTCTTAAAAATTTGTAAATTGGCAACAGAGATTACAAAAAGAATGAAATGAAATATGAGACTTGGGTTCAGTCCATTTTGGATTTGAAATTTAAGAATAGATTCGAAAGATTGGTAACCATGCCAAGTCAACATCACTTAACTAACAAATTCCACTGACGGCAGAGTTACTTGATATATTTCATAAAGGAATAATATCTCTTTGTTTTCGTCAGTTATCGAATTCTATGAAGTTTATTGCTACATTTCTATACATCAATATACTATTTCAAATCTAAATGTGACCAATATTCAGAAATACGTTGTTGGCGGAATAACTTCTACTTCAACATTTTATATAAACATATATCAAGTGTCACTTAGATAGTAGTTCTGTATTTTCTGTATTGAATAGTTTTTCAATATAATGTTATGTATTAAAATTTATAATTAGCAATAGTTTTCGCGAGATTAGTAAAACTTCAATCTATATGTCCTACGAACCCAAAGGAAATGTTACAAGTTATTTTTTTTTATGAACTATTATATGAGCCAGGTATATATTTCTAAATGGTCTCTAATAACGATTGTGAAGTTATCAGAATTTGCATAGAAGAAATGTGCAATTACCAGTTTCAAGCAATTACGCCAAGTTCCAAGCGTTAGTATTTAATGAAAAAATCTTTTGTCTTCGGACTGGAAATTCCATTATTTTAGTTTCAGTTTAGTTTCAGTCTCAACAGTAAGCAATTTTTAAAGTTGATATATATAATTCGCAGAAATATACGTCAATGCTAAGCAATTCCAGGCAATATGCAAAATGGTGCAAGTCAATTTTTATAACAAACAGACACTTTCTGTTAATTATAACATAACACCGAGTTGAAACAACTTTCTAATATTGTGATTTAATTATTGAATTAATATGAATTAATAATTGCAATGAATACATCGTTAGCGGCAAATAATCAATAGTTTCATTAAGAAAACAAACTGGCAAGTAAATTGAATAAAATTAGTAGGTCGGTTTGAACTATTATATACAGGAACTAATAAATAGTACCAGAATTTGGAAAGTTATAAAGTTATTATATTTCGATTAAATATTATCTGATATTGCTGAAAATCTTTTACATATTTAATTTAAAGATGCACTTAAGATTTTCTTGAATAAAGAGAACAGATGTGAACGTACAGATAAGGTTAACGCTATACACTCACTTTTTCATTAATCTATAACGCGTATATTGAATAATTTTTTGAAGGATAAATTGTACAAATAACAAATTGTAACCGTTACATTATTGCGTACATCAGTCAAACAGTTTGTAAATGATTATAATTTCTGAGAATTAAATTACAGGGCAACATTAAAACCCTAAATATTTTTTTATACAAAACTTACATAATACTGTTAATTCGAAAAGTTCGGATTGTCTGTAGATCAGTAGCAAATAAATAAAATACAAGGGCATCTCCCAAACGCTTCGATACTTTGAAGGAACTACCAAAATGGTTTGCTCAACGTTTTCTACAGCTAAAGGTGGAAGCAATCCGTGCGAAAAATTCTTTTATAAACGTTTGTCTTTTATAAACGCAAATCAACAATATTAAACAAGGCTAGTGAGAGATATTTTAATATTGGTTTAACTGAAATTCAAATATTTCTGTGGATTTTTTTCTTGAGGCAGCTTAACAATTTAAACAGTTATTTACGTTAAATATTTATTATTTTATTAGGAAATCAATCCCAACACCAGGAGTTTCAGGAAAATCTAACTCAGAGAGACTCGAAATCGGGAGTCGTACTGTGTGTGACGTCTTTTCCCTGTGATTCCTAGGATAGAAATAAAAAAATCGTAGGTTTACTTAAACCTGTCAAAAAAATTACAATACTAACTTTTCGAGATTTTTCAATCCATTGAACGCAAGTCAATATACTGTTTCTAGTCGAGAACTTTCATCAGTTGCGCTCCCTTCAACTGATTAAATTCGCGCATAATTATTTGTACTATATACATACATACCCGATACCTACAGAAATTTTACTTACATCAGTATTCCCAGATACTTCTTTTGTAGGTATTTTCCTCAACATTTAGCAATATATCCAATTTCTTTCCTAGGTTCGTAGACTAGGAAATGTGTCGGTCAATATAATTCCAGTTAAATATTCTGCATACCTCAGAATGCGTTTTTGTTTTATCACCAACTCCAATTTAGATAAACACCTATTTCTATTCTTTGGATTTCGGAAAGGCTTATTTTCAATAAAAGGTTTAGATATTCCTAAACAACTGATTAATAACTAAAGATGATGTTTAGTAACCTAAAAAAAATTAATAAATGTCACAAAAATATGCACTAGTTCATCGTGTCATGTATTTAACATGAGAACTACTTTTTTGTATAATATAAATAAATACCTTTTTTCATTTAAAATGTTTTTAGGGGCAGTTATTAACCCTACGAATTTGAAGGGGAAGGCTAATAATTTTATTCAAAAAGTGTTGTTTCCTATACAAAAATGTACCTGTTCCAAAAATTATTTATCAGAATATCTTCAAATGACAAGCATATATACACACATACATATCCAGTTAAACGAAAAAGAATAAAAAGATTTCGAAAAATATTTTCGTGTTGTAAAAGTCAAACAAATCATGATTGTTACATTTCTTTTAGCATTCTATGTGATGGGGAAAACTTCGACGAGCAGTTTCATTTCGAATATCGAGGACCAGTTGTAATGAAAGGAAAATCTGAACCAATGGATGTTTATTTACTTACCAGAGCATAAAAAAAAATACAGAATGGGTAACAGAAATTGTACCATACAATAAGCATTAAGTAATATTTAAAGTACTACTATAAGAATTATGTTGTAAAAATTGGATATTGTATAGACATTTTAGTTTATCTTATTATTATTGTTATTTAAAATAAATTTATTTTTAGTCGTTCTAGAGAGTTTTGAATTTATGGCATTTTAAGTTCTTAGCAAGAATATTTTGTGAAGTAGTAGTATATCATGAAACTTCTTTCGCTTGACAATATTACATCAAAGTTCGTTTTTGTGACAACATTATGTATATATAGATTAAGTAAACTAAACCCAGTTATAAATTTCGAAATATTGTTGGCAAATATAGTATCCTGACTTTTACCCTATATAAGATGAGCGGAAACAAAAACGTTTAATATGTTGTTGGTTTCAGCTTAACGATGCAACAAATTGCTGAAATTCCCCAGATTTCTAACGTGTCATATATGGTAAAGGTTCTAATTTTTTTTGATAAATTTTATGGAAAATCAATATTACTAAAGCAAATTTTGCCACCACACACCATTATATAAAATGATAAAAATAAACTAAAAAAGTTATTCATTACGAAAAGGCAATTAAAGCTGAGAAGTTCAATACATCCTACGGTAGAATTCTATAACATACAGAATCTAAGTGGCCGAATAATAAATGGTATTAACATAAAGTTAGTATGTGACTAAATAAACACAGCAATACACGGACGAACATTAAACCGCCCGCAGAGGACAACTTGCTAGAATACTCACGAATTGGCAAGGTAATTTACAGCCTACAAAAACAGAAATTATTTCCGCTAAGACCTGCTTGTAATAAGGAAACAATTATTGCGACACCAAAACTGCAATATTTGTATACCAAACATTCATTAACCCAAAAACTTGCAAAACAATGAGTTCAATTACTGTTCGGCTATAAGAAATATCGTGCACAAATTTCCTCTAAATTAATTATTTGGAGCAAAAACATTATCATGAAAGTTCAGAGTAATTATACAAAACATCGAGATTGGACCTTTCTACTTCTTTCCATCATTGTTACTGAAAGTATGTTGTTTTATTATTACCATTTACTTTAAGAAGTATTTTTTATTCCTTGAATTTCGATCAATTACATAGTTGTGCTCTTTTCAAGTAAAAGTGATTTACGTTCACAATTGATTGCGTACTTATTATGTTTCAGTAAAACTTAATTGTTTTTATATATAGTACCATTCTTTCAATATTTCAGCAATTTTATTATAATGGTAATTAGCAGATAAAAAGAAAGCGTTTATTAATTATTCCATATCAAGAAAAAACATGAGGCTGAAGATTCTAATTGAGGTAACGGTTAATTGGTATGTTAATGAGAAATAATTACTGGGGACGTATGAGCAAGGATTATTTATAAACAAGCATTAGGCTGACTGTTGTTCCTATAAATTTAATGGTCATTGGGACTTAATTTTGAAATTTTACCAAACTTCCAAAATACTTCTTTTTGTGACCCTCAGATATATGTTTCAGAACAATATAACAGGAATCAGTGCTCATTTGTGTTTTAAAATGAAAACTAATCAACCAATCAAACGACTATTCTTTGAAATAGTCTCCACAAGAAACTGTTAACACATTTTATATCATGAAACAATAAGTTTCTGAAAAAAATATTTGAGAAGTATTAAAGTAAAGATCTAATTGATTGGCATCTAGTTAGGTTGTAATAATCAGTTTGCAAATTTTACAAAACGCTATCTGAACAATGCCATCCTTATTTGAGAAAAATAACAATATAAGCAGTTACATCTAATGGACTTTAGTGGGATCACCAACTTTACCGCAAATATAAATTTCGTGGGATATCTAAACAACCAGCACTAAGCACAACTAACTAAAAAGATCAAGCATTTGAGACATGGCCCTCTGGTACCAAGGGTCTTAACTAATTTTTAAATTACTAGATTGTCTAGGTTATAAGTTACGATGGGAATAAAGAAACCACAAACGAAACAATCGATCATACAAAATCAAAAAAAGCAAGTTTGCTTACCAACATCTTGATTTTAATAACATCGATTGTAGTGATTTGACACTAAAACAAAATGATACCAACACTGAGGAAGTTTACCGTCTACGACCACGTATAAAAACATGGATTTTTAAATGATTTACAAAGAAAATTTGCACAATATGCCGAGGCCACCACTAAAAATCATGTGAGAATTTATGCAGAAATTTATTATTTTAAGAAGATTTTCAGAACAGACAGAAAAACCGGATGGGATTGGAAAATGTAAATATGGGAATCCTTTTACAGCAAGAAACACTTCAGTAAATTCCATGCCCCAACTTCTTCAAAACTTATCTATGACAAACAAACAGAAGAATCAAAAGAAAATTAAATAAGCACGAAAATGCTATAATGAATGTGCCAAACCAGCATTTATTGCACCACACGTCACCCAGATTATACTGAATAGACTATGGAATATTACCGAAAAACATAAAAATCCAAAATGGAGTTAAGTTAGACAAAATGTTGAAACCGTACAACGGTCTTAGAATTTAAACGAAGGTGACAATACTCAGAAATGACTGAATTCTTAGGAAAACGTTACTAATCCATAATGTAACAAATCCGCGAGTAACACCAAAAGGTGTCCATAGCAACTACACAAAAAAGACAAATTACATGAAATCGTTCATAGGTACATTCAACAGTACGCTTATTGCCGTAAGCATTAATAGCAGGTTAATCCGAAGCATTCGCAGACTTATATGCGTACAAAAATAAGTGACCAGAAGATACTCTGCGAAATGTGATTTTACCAAAAATCTCTGGAAGAATCCGTCTTTTACAGAGTTACATACAAGAAATTGGCGCCGACGGGGTACACGGAGCATCGAGAAGTTATTAAATTTAGAAGTCTTGGTTCTCATCCAGTTCAGTTCATGATTTCAGATGCGAATGGCTTTCAGAACATTTTTTACTCTTTTGTTGTAAGAAATTCTTTCAATTTCCCTAACCCAACTGTAAACTCAGTATTCGTAAATACCTGCTAATGTGTGATGTTGTTTGACTTACATATTGTGGAATACATTCGCAATACTTTCTAACTCAAATATCACGCTCAAGTTCTTGGTATTAAATAGAGCAAGCATCCACTCGATCAAGGCAATAAAATCTCTGTTAAACTTATTTGCTTTTACAAACTTTCAACTGAATTCTATGAGACACTTGATTGCATTTCTTCCTAAAACGTTAAACGAAAACTGATACCCATATATATATATATATATATATATATATATATATATATATATATATATATATATAAACTGTCAAAACTCATAGAAACCCTACTTTAACAAACTCAAATAATTATTAACAACTTTATAGATTTCTTCTTAAATTACCTCAGTTTAAAATTCGGGTCTCAAATTCGCAATAACACCAAAACCAATCCCTCAAGATTCATAAACCCATTGTTAATTCGATAGCCTAGTCGTAGGAGGTTTTCTACCCTAGAATTGTCAGATACATGTTCAAAACTCTTTAACCCATAGCCGGCAACCTTCTTGATAAATCAAGAACAATTTTTCACTTTAAGATGCGTAAGTTTTTGATAGAATTGCATTAATATCCCTAATCCAGAAATGGTAAGTATTTAACAACAAAACAAGTTCGTGAAGCTTGATGGGCTACCCAGTTCTTGCTAATATTTTGAAGAAATATATACAAATCTATACCCTAACGCATCTACCTTACAACTCATCCGTCGACTAAGATCTGTTGATGACCATTTGTCATCTGATTTCACAGCAGAAATTCACCAGATTCCTTACTATCTGGTCTCATTAGTATACATCCAAATGTCCAGTTCTATTGAAATCAGAGCCAATACTTCTCTTCATTTCTTGATGTGCTCATAGCCAGAGAAACAATAATGATAGTTTTTCAGTTACAACTCTGTACGATAGCAAGTAATTAAGAAAACGAATTAAATATTATTTTGACAAATTGCGAGACAGAAGACTTGCCGTACTAATACTAATTTTGAGCAGAGCAGGACTGTGATATCACTCATTTTTCTTATGCTTAGTCTATATTATGCTGAAGTTAGCAGGGAAATGGGACTGGAAGCAGACCGAGTATGTAGAAACCTTATTTCTCAAGGTCCTGCCGCCAGCTCTCGCGCTGCCTGGCACTCCCCACGATTTGTGTGCGAAAGTTAAAGGCCTGACAGTGTGACCGACAGTAATGTGACGTCTTGCATTTTAGTAAACAGTTTAGTACTCCGAACTTGCTACTGCAGTAATTACAGCCGCAGGCCGTGCGGTACGAGCAGCAACGGCAAGGGCAGACTGAAACAACTCATTAGGGCCACTACGAATAATGACGCTCTTGAAAAGATCTCTAAGCCTTAACCAGTAAATAACACTCGTCCTCTAACTGCATGGAAATCAAGAATAACCAGGAGCAAACTAATTACCACTAACATGCATCATTAACTCAGATTCCCTCTTAGCCGCTTAATAACTAGAAATATAAGTACCAGTTACGTACCCACAGTCAATTTAGTTATTTTGTTAGACAAGGGACAGTTAGAGACGACGCGAGTTGGGTTTAGGTACTGACTGTGATAATCTTGTATTAAAATTCTAGACCTGGAGAGTGAGCAGATGTAGACAGCGAGTTCGATCTAGGCTCTGACTATTTGTATTTTAATCTCTTCATTTTGTGTGTTAATAAATTGAGAATGACTTCAAAGCAGGAGCAGGAACGTCCAGTAATTGATAAAGTTGGGTTCTCACCGGGCACCGAGCCCACTTTGCAACTGTAACCGTAGTATATATATAAATATATATATATATATATATATATATATATATATATATATATATATATATATATATATATATATATATATATATATATATATATATATATATATATATATATATAGGTATAGTTGGGTCCACCTACTGAAATCTGAAAATACTGTCTATTATTAATATATCATTATTATGCTATATATGAAACCTTTGTGAACTGATGTCCGTGATTAACGGAAGATGAATTATCTCTTATTACCTAATAGCTTCCCATATAACAATCATAAGATCGCATCCTAGGCGTATCGACAGTAACAATTGCAGAAACTTAGAAGTATGGCAACATATAATTAAAGTAATTAATTTTGTAGAAATATATTGTAGGGCAACACAAAACAAAAGGAAAGATAAAAAATATGTGTAACTTCCACACTGCTTTAATGATTATAGAATATGTTTTAATGAAACAAAATTTTTTTATACTGAACTTCAGTATCGTTTATTCATAACTCAATTTAGAAAACAATATTTAAAATAAGCACGCTTGCTGGTCATCGACATATTTGTTGAATCAAATCAGCCCTTTTCAGTTCGACATTGTTTTTCATAGAATTTTTAAAGCTTTGGGGAGGTGGAGCCTCTGTGTGATCTCAATTGCATCTCTGGCTAAGCTTAATTTCGAATATTACATATTTGTCAGCCTTTGTTTGTGTCACCCCCCATACTCAAACGCCGTCTTTACGACATCATATTCTTTGCATCTTCGTAATAGTTCACTCAATAAAACCGTTCCGTTTTTAGTATTTATTTCATCTCTACCTAACCTCCGGAAGTTGCATTGCCTATTTTCTTCGAGCTTCGGGTACATTTTCTTTGGTACAACCATCGGCAATTTTCCGGATTCTAAAACACCAGTCTGGAGTCGAAAGGAATCCAATTGTGCCCAAAACGAGTTTAGGGTCATCCCTTGATTAGATATTTGTTCCCATCGACTCTACCCGTACGTTCCTTTTCCTATAAATTGTGACTTTGCATTCTTCTATAGTTCAATCGTCATTCACGATGGCTCTATTTAATATGAAGGCAATGCAACTTCTCTGTTCATTTTTTCGAAAATGCCCGCAATCTTCCCAGCAAGATTATCTGGGCAAAGCTCTAACATTGTTATGCAGATGCCCGAAACGTTACTGGACCTTGAAGTGATAATGTTGCAATAGGTCAGTCCACCTGGCAAATTGTCCTGGTCTCTTCATATTTGCATATTCGGTAGCCATTTTAGAGCTACATGGTCACTTCCAATGAGCCTTACATGACCATGGAGATGTTTGTGGAAATGATCAACTGTTCTGAAATTTGTTAATAATTCTTACTTGGTAAAGCAGTTGTTCAGAATATTCTCGACTACAGTACCCTATTATATGTTCTTCACCATCCTGGACCTGGAACAGAACCAAGTCAATCGTGTTACTGGTAACATCGATAGAATAAATAGAATAAACATGCCGTGTTCTCTTGAGCAGGCTGAAATGGGTATGAAAATGGAAATGTTTCATCACTTTATGTATCGAAGCAGCTACATCGTCATTGTAATGAGAATTAAGACCCAAACAGCTCTGGCGTTCATTTTAATCTTTGCGAACGGGTCAGTCAATTGCTCGGTGTCCCTCCTTCTGGAACGACATCACCCAGGAACTCTACTTCCTACATCTCTTAGGATTGACCAGCATTTTAACATTTTTGTCCCTATCAAATACTTCAGTTAGATTTATAAGATGATCTTCAAATGTGTGGCCCGTAATTAAGATTTAGTCTAAAAATACAAGAATTATCTTGCAGATTAATCCCTGTAGTATAAATTCCATTACTTTTTCATATATGTCTGGAGTATTGCATAACATACACGGTCCTCCAGCGATCTAAAAAAAATGTGCAGGGGAAGAATGCTATGTTCGGGAAGCCCAACTTACCAAACTCCACATTTTATGTGGAATGTAGAGAAACCAACTGGACCACACTAGTTTTTCGAGTCTGTCCTCATGGAGATAAGTAGATAACTATCTATCTTAATAAAATTATTCAGAACCTACCGATAATCCCAATGTAATAATTAAATATTTCAGAATTAACTGCTATTAAATATTTTGCCTTTTATCTTCGTATGGTATGGTGAGGTGTCTCCTCCACTTTCAAATCTGGTCATAATTTCTCCATTTGATCATTTTTAGCTGTCAATGTCTCATACTCTTCTTACAGCTAAAGATGGCCGTTATTGGTTCGAAAGAAGTGATTTCTTCTTCCATGCCTTAAATTCGCTATTTTACTAGTTTAACCATCTGATTAGTATACCATATCCAGTTTGCATTCAGGTTTGTCCAATGAGGTTACTGCATGCCCTCGAACGAACAATCAAAAACAGTTTCCAGGATTCTTCTTTACCTGACCTATTGTGTTCTAGTGGATACGCTTGTCTTAGGTATTTTGTTAAAGTTATCTGATCAATTCAATTTCTAAAGTCCACTGAGTCCCAGTTGTCTGGCTTTTGCCATTTCTAGTACCTACAAAAAACTCAGCTGTAATTTCTCTCTCGAACTAAAATTAAACTGAGCATTTTTTTTATATAATTGCAATAGATTTCGTGGGTTCAAATACAGAAATATTCTAACTAACTTTCAATGTCTTTATTTTACCAAAAAATATCGATATTAAAATTTTGAAAATTTGGCAACGTAGCCAAGCCGATAGTTGACTAAAGTATTTTCAGTACTGTATCACTGCCGGCTTACTCTCAAGCGTATCCGAAAGCAAGTATTATGCAAGCTGTACTAGAATTGGGATTTTATTGTTCTTTAGTGCAAAATCTTAAATAAACTGATTTTTCTATATGTGTAAAATTCTGTGAATTTAATTTGACATGGTTCCAAGGAAACCATTTATTTTTGAACAGTATCATTTGGTCAGATGAGGCAAAATTCAACAACATTTGTCCATTTAATAGGCACAATTCCCATTAATAGAGTGACTTTAATCCTCAAGAGTTCCAATGTAGAAATTTCCAAGAGAGTTAGCAGTTTAATGTTTATTGTGCGGTAAAAAAAGACGGAGTGGTAAAACTACATTTTCATGAAGGAAATTTAAATGATAGAATGATAAATATGTTTTACCTTTTGCTTTATGCACAGCTTTTTTAGTTTTTGTAGGTAAGAGTTATTAATGAATAAGTTACGAGATTTTGAAGCCACGTTCCTGGAAAATTTACCATTGGCCAATTATCGGGAGCTATTTTATCAGCATGACGGGCCACATCGATTGCTTGGTTTATTCGTTCTGTATTATTTTGTATGGAGTGCAATGAAAAATAAAGTTTATGATAGTCCTTTAACGACCAAAAGAGGATTGTATACAACGAATGAGAAATGCATTCAGAAATTTAGAGCCTACATCAATAACAAATGGTACCAATCGAGAACTGCTTAGAAGATGCGAAAAGTGCTTAGAAGTTAAAGTGCTTAAGTTTGAACATTTACTAAAATAAGTTGTTTAAAATGTCTCTATAGTGTAGGTTTACGTGTTGTCTGTTAATTTCTAAGAAAACAACATTTACTAATTTTAAATAATTCATAATAATTTTTAATTTGACCGATCCGAAATTCTCTAGGTAGTATTGTTCGATTCACTGCTTTCCGTAATTACTTTATTACATTCGCTATAAATAATATAGATATTGTAATAATCTTTGTTGGAATAATTACTCCTATTACGCGTCGTGTAAGCATACTTGTCAATTCTGAAAAACTGAGTGACATTTCGTAGCCGCCAGTTACTTTCCTAGCCACCGACTTGATTTTTTAAGATTACTTAAAAAACAACAAACACGTGTTTAAATTTTCACTTTTTATTTCTTTAAATATGACGTATGTTTCGCCAAGTCTGGCTTCATCAGAAATCGGAAATACAATGTGCTAAATTTATATTACATACAAAGGAACTACAGGTAAGGTAATAAAATGATTAGAAGGTTTTAATTCTGGGGAATTTCGGAAGAAGTGGGCTAGATATAGGTCAGTTAAATTATACATTTATGAAATTGTTGGCAATAGATGGTAATAATATAATATAATATTATTTAGAGATGGATTTTAAAATTAAGTAATGGAGATGAATTGGAGAATATTTGTTTTTATTAATTTCTAGTGATTCAAGCAGATATAATTTTTTACTTTTGTTTTGTAAATGTAAAATATCAAGTGCATTCTGAGGTACATGGTTTTCTTTCAATAAGTGCTCCGCAAATGTGGATTTGTTTTGTTGTTGATTTCGAAGCTCTAGTGTGTTCACGCCATCTTGAATTGAAAGAAAGAAATTGGGGCAACTACCACAGTTCAACCTATAGACACCCGAGTTAGAATTTTTGTCAGTCTTGCCTTTGTTGTTTCTTATATGTCTAGATAAATTGTTGTTTGTTGTGAAGGCTGTACATATGTTCCTGTTCTGTAAAAATTGGGAGATTTTTTGTGAGGGGGTTCAATTGACTTCTTTAATAGCAATTTTCTTTAATTTTCTGTTTAATAAGTTGTCAATAAGTTGAGTGGTGTAACCATTGTTGACTGCCATGAGTTTGATTCTTTCAAGTTTCGTATCAAAGTCGGTTTTGTTAAGTGGTATTGTCACGAGTCTGTGTAACATACATTGATATGCAGCAAGTTTATGTTTTATGGGGTGGTGTGAACTATTGTGGATGATAAGGTCAGAGTGTGATGGTTTGTGATATATGGAGAATGTGTGTTTGGTGTCTTGCCTTTTAATTGTTTGGTCTAGGAAATTTAGTGTGTTATCTGTTTCTGTTTCAAGTGTGAATTTTATGTTGGGGTGTATTTGGTTTAAGTAGTTGTGTAGTAACCGTAATTGTCGATGTGTACCCGTAAAACACGCAATAATATCATCGAAGTATCGGTACCAATACAGGATTTTGTTACTGAGATCGTGATTTTTTAAAGCAAAGTAATGGGCGGAAAACAATTTTTTTGTAATTTAATTGCAAAAAAAACAGGTTCAAATATAGGAAACGTAATATAGAGTTACCTTCATTTTTAGTGCAGAATAAGATCCGACAAAAAAAATGTGGTTTCCTTTTGAAAATTTTAGGTTTTAAGCATATTTTGAATATCATTTTCACTATTTTTTTAAAAAGATCCTTAAACAAACGGGTTATTTTTTCGGCGCTGTTTGCTGGCTTGAGTCTTCCAATAAGAAATGCCAGAAAATCGTTTTAAGACAAATGGTTGTTTAGCGAAAATTGTCGATTATCCGCATCTGTCATTTTTGACATAAAAATCCAAATATCTTGAGAATGGTTAAATTTAGAGATGACATGTGGTCAATAAAATTTATCTAGAATTTAACGTAGCATCCAAATATCCAATAAAATACAGGATGTTCTACTTGATATAACAAAGTTCATGTCTACTTCCGGTATAACCGGAAGTGCTACAGTTCTGGAAATACTTTAGTCACATAGAACCTGTCGGCTTACCTACGTTGCCAAATTTTCAGAATTTTTATAGCTATATATTTGCAGTTACATGTAACCGCCTACCTTCGTGGGACACCCTACATACATTTCATTCGTTCTTGGAGGTTGTAAACCTTTACGAGAAACTTAAAGAAAAATAGAAATAGAATCGATTGTCTACACTGTCTTCAAACACAATTTCTTCGATTTCAAGAGGCGATCCGATGCTATGGACTAATAGCATAGATATAAAGAGATCAGCCGGACTAATGCGGACCCAAAAGTAATAAAATGAGGGACGCCGGTATACAGAACCGGGAATAGCTAATGAAATTAAATGAAAGAAATTTAAAATAATATACTTCGGGATTAATGATAACCCCTAACAACGCTCTAACAACTATACCACATATACAGGGTCTGTCAGAAAGATTTACTAAATTTTGTTCTATTAGGGAAGACCAGAGGTTGATTCATATAAAAAAGAACACATCTAAAATAACATCGAAGTGTCAAGTAACAGTTCCTCATATTAATTTTAATTCCAAGGTAATAGTGGGAGAACTGTAGACAATGAAAGTGTTTTATGCAGATCGCAAGCATATAAGTAGTATAGTACATTTAAATTATTATACATATATTTTTCTCATAAATCAAGGAATTCCAAGCTCATTTCGTTTTTATACCTATAAACTATCGATGTACATAAAAAGTTTTCTATTCTGTTTTTAGTGTCACCGAATCCTTGCATAATAGAAAATTGAGTGAAAACTGATGTCAGGTTTTAAATTGCAGTTCGGGACCATCGTATACAGGGCATATAACATAGTAAACAAAATCATAAAGTAATATTAATAACATGTGTGGTGGCCTAGTTAGAATACCACCATGCTATCCACACCCTATCGTATGAGGCGACTAAAGGGGCAGCTGTCCACTGACCTGCTACTTAGCCTTCATTCCTTTCTCAGAAACCGCACGGCATGGTCTGGTTTGTAATCATTTCATTTGGGAAGTGACAACTTAACTGGTCCGACTTACCTGGGTCACCACGGCCAATTGGTGACACCACCCATGAAAATGGAGTTACGAAGTAGACGCCTCAGAAAAAGACCCTGTCAGGGGATCACCACAGTATGTCTGGAGCCGCAGAACGACATCACATAATGCGGGATGTCGGTGGCAGGGTGCTGAGGAGGCGGGCCCCAGTCGGCCAAATAGCTATAGCCTACGAACCACAACATCACTCACAAATATAGTCACAGCAACAACGTGACCTTCTCCAACGTCATCAAACGCAGATTCACGAACCTTGACAAGACAAAGAGTCGCGGATCACTATCTTGTCATCTTGAAAAATAGCCTTATTTCGCCTGAACAACTGTACACAATAAGACACTATAAAGAGCGAACTTGAGCGCGAAGTACTTTGTCGAAATACAACAGCTTCAGAACCTCAAACACCTATGGACAAAGAGCGGACGAGAATGTAAGCAAAAACAGCCAACCAACACTGAAATTCTTGAGAATATCCAAGCAGAAATGGAAGGAACTTTTGTAGAGTGCAAATGAGTAAATCCACTAACTAGATCAACTCTTCTCAAAACAAGAACTTCAAAGAAATTGAGTATTCTATTGCAGGCAATGTACAAATTTATCTTGTCAAGCTATGTTCTAGATGCTAATACGTTGCAACACACAGTTATCTACTGTGCTGCATAAGCAATCTACAGAACAATTGGAGTCATTATAAGACCAAAGCAACACCCTCCCCAAGAAGGCTTGAAAAATCGATTCCCTTCTGAAAGATATTAGAACGTTGACCGAGTACCAAAGAGGGGTCAGTAACAACAGAATAGAAAGACTTGTCAAGACTATCAGTTGGATTAATAAGGAGGAGGCTGCATTTCAGAATTGTGATAAAATGCATCACCAACCATTCTAACGGAAGACATTTCTAACATAATGACGCACTTCCATTACTGGAAGGTACCAGAACCAGATGGTGTGCAAAATTAATGGATAGAGAAACTGTACGCCACCCACGAAACATTAACAGCCCTTATAAATGACAATTATTTATCCACACAAGATGCATCGTTTCGTTATGCATGGTGCTACATTGCTCTTACCAAAAGAGAGCCTATGTGCACAGGAACTAGTAAAGTACCGATCAAATATTTGCCTCCCAACCTTATACAAACTTATAACATCCTGCATTAATCACCGCATTTTCAGACATTGTGAGCTGGACAACATAATTACTGAACAACAAAAGGGATGCCCGAAAAATTCGATAGGGTGCACAATCTGTTTTAGAAAATAACAACGACAAGCTGTACTGGCCCCGCAAGATAATGACCGATCGGACTGTTACTCACAATACACAACCTTAATTGACATTGCAATCCCTAACAATATTAATATAAATTTTAAGCAGGCGGAAAAAATAACCAAACATAAGTATTTGGAACTTCAAATAAAGGGACAGAGGGACATGAACTACACACAATTGTTATGTCAACAACAGGAGTAGTCCCACAATATCTATTAAACTATTTAAATTCACTCGGTCTGGATGAACTTCTTTACCAACCAATGCAAAAAATCGTCCTGTTAGGAACAGCTCGGACGGTCAGAAAATTCACAGCCACCACGTCAAACAATGGCCTGATTACCTGGCAAGGGCTCCCAAAGAGCTTAACCTTTTTGATATCAGGTATATCTGGGGTGCCATACTTTGTATGAACAAGTCGGGGATAATTAATTCAATTAAACATATGAGAAAGTGCAATTTGCATTTAACTCTTTGGTATACCATTATCGTAAAGTACATTGTTTTTGCCTACCTACCTAGTCAATTGTTTAACTCTGTGTCAAGTAACAGTCAAATTTGATTAAGTGGTAAATATGAAAACAATGCAGGATTTTAAGAAAAATGAAAGCAAAAATTTGCAATGAAAAATAAAATTAAAAGGCAGGTAAAATATATAGTAGAGTAGCTGATTAAGGTATAAATAACAAATTATTATAATATGGTAACACATAAAAACATATAATATTATAACCTAAAGAACTATTATACATTTTATACTTACAGACTGCAAGTTTAAGTTTTAATGTAAGTTTTAACTTTAATATTACTGTTTAATATACCAGTTCATATGTAGAGGTACCTTTTGTGTATTAGGGATTACATTTTTGGTGAATAAAGGAATAAAAATATTGTCTTATGAAGTCAATCAAGTTCATATTATTCTAGAAAAGTTGAAAACAAATTCAACTTAGAATAAACAGGTCGAAAATAATTAACAAAACATAATACTACACAATAACTAGCACATTAATAAACACTAAAATGTGCTCATTTCGTAGAAATTAATTACCTACCTAACTAAAAAATTATTTATGTCGGTGTCAAGTAACAGTCAAATTTGATGAAGTGGGAGATGTGTAAACAATGAAGGATTTTAGATTTACTTGGCATGCGCTGATTTATGCCGAGCAGAGATAAATAAAAAATTATTATTGTTATGATAGCAAATCTAATCAGAACGCGGTAAATGAAACCAAAAGAAGAACTAAATATGTCCATGTAGTGTTCAAAAAAATATATCACGTTGTGATTTGAATTTAGAATATAAAATTGCAAATCACTTGATTACGAGAGTTTAATACAAATACAGCTCACATATGTAATTTTTTAAATAAAAATATTATATATCCGCATGTGATAATTTATTTTGTCATATAAATTAAGCATATTATTTCTAATAATATTGTAACGTAGGTGTTATTAAATAAACCCGAGTGTAAAATACGTTAAGCCTAACAATGCTGTGCCTTATAGATGTATATTTCTAGAAGTGGGACACATTAATAGTAATTAAATAATTGCAAATGTTTTTTGTTGTTTTATTTGATTAATAGTAAATAATATTCAATGAGGCACACGGATTGGCCAAACCTACTATGACAATTACAAGAAGGAATTGCCATAATCACGCCTTTTTTATTTATTAATATTAAATTATGTTCATAATGCAATTTGCAATCAAAGCTATGTGCATAAAAATCAAACGCCACATAACATTGACACAATTCGGATTGAATTTCAGTTGTCCAACTACAAACCAGTGACATAAGAAATCAGAAAATTTTTTGGGAAAATTTATTATCATACGAAAACTGCGGTTGAGTTGCTCGCTGTTGTAATATATATATATACATATATATATATATATATATATATATATATATATTCATTGTTCATTTTTTAACAGCATTTTTACAAAAAATTCAGAATTAATCAATTTTAAAAAATCAATCTTATATGCTTGTAGGAAATTAAATTCCCCACAAAAAAACTTTCCTATTAAATTTTCGTAGGACGAGCCCTTTCTCTGTAAACAAGCCTCAAACGACCGTATCATAAATTTATGATACAAGTGGAAAAAATTATGTCTGGCGCGAAATAAACGGTAAAATATTTTTGAATTTAAATTTGACACCGAATAACTTTGAAAGGAGTAAGTTTAACGAAAAATGTTAACACACCTTTTTTGTAGAGCATTAAATTTTCTTTATGAATAATCAATGTTTTTATAAAAATATTGATATTTAATGTCATTTTGAGAATTCCGAATACAAAGTAAAAAATTTAAAAATAAACCAATGTTTGAGGCTTGATTACAGAGAAAGGAATCGTCCTACGAAAATTTACAGAGAGCTTTTTTGTGGGGAATTTACCAGGATATGATATTTGAAAAAAAAAGTAAAATTGATCAAGTCGGAATTTCTTGCAAACTGTTAAAAAATTGCGATGATGCACAACCTAATATTGTTATTAAGGGCTCAAAATTTTATATATTATAAATAAATGAAAAAAAAGAAGAGGCAACTAATATATATATATATATATATATATATATATATATATATATATATATATATATAGAGTTTTTTTTATATAAATGATATTAGATAAATATTTGTAGAGGGATATTTGTCGAGTAGTCAACAGTTAATTCAAGGAAAATAGAAAATGAATGAAATAAAGTAGATTTGCAAGATTAGAGAGTTAAAAACGTACATAAATAAACAGTTATGTGCCTAGATTAGATGTTAAAGAACTTTATAGGTGAGCAGGGGTTGCTTTAATGTGAAAGTTTATAAAAAATACTGAGAAAAGGACGAATAGTAGTAGTAGTAATAAGTTGAATTTAGATTTAAATGCCGACATTTATATGTTTCGTATAACAAAAATCTGCTAAAAAGGTAAATTAGCCAAACAAAGAAACAGTTTCTGTCAATACTAAAATTGAAATTTAACTGTATTTATATAAAATAACATAAAATGCCACACGGTTTGTCATATGGTAATTAATTTCATATTCACAGTAAATAACATGGTGTAATAAAGATTAGTCACAAACAAGGCGTAATATGATAAGTTTGATAATATTGTGTAAACAATACTTGAACAAATTGAAAAAATATTTCAGTACATGTCAAAACGTTAGAACGATGTTAAAGCATAGAGATGAGACTGGTATTCTTAATTGAAAACAGTAAAACTTTCGAACAAATATAATTTGTAATGACACCGTAGATAGCAGATGGCAAGAAATTTGGAATTTATTAGACAAATTTGGGGAGTAAAATTGATAAAGGGATAAAATTAGATAAAATTGAAAACAATACAATTACATACATTCGACAAGATGGTTTAAATAATACTAATACTCCTGATAATGACATTACTACAACAATCAAATCATACGTACAGCGTCTTCGGGAAAGGCTGAACGGAGTGGGCAACAGATTTAATATTAAAACAACATTCAAAACACGAAATACACTAAACCAAATAATGTAACTCAAAATTATTTTCCAATGTAACAAATTTTTTATTGGAGAAACCTCTAGACCTATAAATGTTTGAATAAATGAACACAGAAAGAAACCTTAGTGGGATCTCTGGAACATCAGAATTATTTGATCTCATGGTTGGCGAATGCACTTATCTCATAACTAGGACCATCTCATAAAATTCGAAAGATCATCATATTATTATATGTTCTTTAATGTTTTCTACTGTTACACTGTATATCGTGAAACGTAAATTTGTATTGCCATTGAAAACTGGTCGTGTTTGGATTCTGTCATTAATATTAGGTCAACTGCTTGAAGAAAATCGATTTTAAAACGATATTTTGGTTCAATTTAATTCCTTTCTTGAATTCTCAGTTCTTTTACGATGTCTACATATATATGTTAAAAATATATTATATATATATGTTGGGAAAACCTTGTCTGACATCTTTGTCTTTGGACTGAGTTGTTGAAACATGGTGTTTTATTAAGTAAAATACGAATGAAGTGTCTGCGAAATAGTCGGTTCAACTAAATTATAATTAATGATGGAACACGACAATAGCTGCGGTCAAAGTTTACTTTCCCACATTAAGAAGCCTTTTAACAGAGTGTAACGTTTCCTAACACTTTTGATATCAGTATTCTTAACTGCTCGCCGGCCATGTGGAATAAAGGTAAAATGTAAAACGCTACAGGCACCCATGACGAAAAAGTTATCGTATGTTTCATTCGTTTCGCTAGGAGAAGCACTATTTGAATCATGACATAACATAATGCAGAAAATGCAGAGTTGAATGCGGGAAACGCTTCGGAGGCCTGTGAAATATGCACCTTACCATAAATTTCTCGTGTAACGGTATTCTACAATTACTAGTACAAACATATGTGCACTACATACTACAGCATATCATCTATTAGCAGATCACTTGTAACTAATTCCGTAATAGTCATTGAAATAAACAAATGACGGGAGAGAAATCGTAAAATAGAAATAATTTCCTTAAAAACGAAATAGTTATTTAACTAAAAAGAAACTAATAATATTATTCAGCAACAATTAAACACTTAATTTGAAGTCGGTACAAAGTAAAATTTATTTTCAGAAATTTTTACTTTGGGAATCTATTTATTTTCTGTTTTTCCTTGACACCGACTTCAAAATAGTTATTTTTGAATATGGCTTTTGAGTTTTTAACAATTATGCATTTTAAATTTTATTTGTGATATAGTGGGATAATTGGATATACTTTCGATATTGTGAAAAATAAGGTATTTTAATTCTAAGTAACATTCGAATTTTAGGACCAGCTTGTTTTACTATTGCAAAATATCTATTTTTTTATCTAAATATTATTAATTATTAAAGTGTTGCATACGACTCCAATTTCTGTGGACTCCCTATACAGTGTGGAAAAGCCAAATGGAAAAAAATCGATAACGAATAAAGGAGGGCTTGTAGGGGAAAACAATTGGGAATGTCCATTTGTATTTTTAAATGTGCATTTTTTTAACAAAATAAATATATATAGGGTGTATCATGTGACAGTGGCCATTAACAAATTTCTTATTTTAAATGCAAGCCCCAATATATTATTTATAAATTAATTAAACTAAAATCTAGACATAATTCATGTTCATGGTCCTACACCTATCTTCAACTGGTTCGGAAAGTGTTTTCAGATTTATTACAAAAATTAACATTAAAAAAGCAAAATTCTTTTATTTCACAAATTCGCTACATTACATTCAATACTTAATTGACATTTAGCTCTTGATATTGAGATAGTAAGTAAAAACTATTCCTCTGTTCCTTTTTACTGATTAGAAAAAAAAACAGTTTTGTTTAATTTCCTCAAAACTCATAGCCTTAGCATCTTGTTGTCTGCCTGCATGACAGTGGTGATCAATGTCAGTGCTATTGTCATTTGAATTTCGTTAACTGTACGTAATAATATAAAAAAATGGTTCCTTTAACAGAAATGCACAAAGTAACCATTCTACAAATGATAGGTTATGGAGATAACACACGGACACAAATGGAAGTTTCTCGCTTAATTCACAAAAATTTTCCAAATTTGCCGCCTGTATCCCGCTGAACAATTAGCATAATAGAAAAGCAGTTTTGCGAGATTGATCATGTAAGACAGATAAAAAAGTAGCTCCCAATGCTCTAAGTGATAATAAAAGCAGCCTCACTGTTCAACGTTAGCCACACATCAATTTTTCTGGTATTAAAGGAAAGTAAAATGCATCCCTATAAAACGATGCCGGCCCAGGAGCTCATGGAAGACGATTTCGATAGGAGAACGTATTTCTGTGAACAAATGATGGTGAGATTAGATAATAATGTAATCGAATTAGAAAATGTTTTGTTTTCTGATGAGATCACATTTACACTTCACGGTCATGTTAATTGTCAAAATTGCCGCTATTGGTCTAATGAGAATCCTCACTGGATGACAGAGAAACGTAGGCAATATCCTGAAAAAGTTAATGTTTTTGCAAGAATTGTTGGAAATCATATTGTAGGTCCTTTTTTTATTGATGGCAACTTGAATGATGATAAATATTTAGAACTGCTCCAAATTAATGTCATGCCAACTTTGACAAACTTATATCCTAATCCAGTAAACCCACAAGGTCTTGCCAATAGAATATGGTTTCAGCAAGATAGAGCACCGCCGCATTACGAAATCAATGTCCGGCAGTACCTGAACCAAATTTTTCCAAATCAGGTGATTGGAAGGCGCGGATCGATAGAACGTCCAGCACGATTTTCTGATTTGACGCCATTGGGTTACTTTTTGTGGGGATATGTCAAAACTACTCTATACAAAACTAAACTCCTCAACTTAGATTACCTAAAAAGACGAATTATGCTTGCGATTGGATCAGTCACGCCTGAGATATTGAGTAACGTCAGAAGACATTTCAATAGCATGTTTCGAAGACGTTAGCGACGAGCTTTTTGAACATTTCCTACATTGACATTAGTATTTTATATTATTAAGAGATAATCACGATTACTCATTACGTTTTTAGTGTAATGTAGCGAATTTGCGAAATAAAATAATTTTCTTTTCTTAATGTTAATTTTTGTAATAAATCTGAAAAGACTTAATGTTTCCGAAACAGTAGAATTTTCTGAAGAATCCAAAAAATATATAATATACAGGGGTTTGCATTTAAAATAAGAAAGTTAGTATTGGCCACAGTAACGTGACATACCCTATATAAACTTTTTTGTTGAAAAAAGGCGCATTTAAAAATACAAATCGACGTGTCCAAGCGTTTTCCCAACACGCCCTCCTTTAATTTTAATTTAATTTGTTTTGACAAGCCTCATAAATTAAAAAAGGAACATTTGATAGTTTCACTTTAGGTTTCAGAACACGCAGATCTTTTAATGAAGAATAACTTTTTTCTAAATATTATAAATTAGAAAGTTTCCCATGTGATTCTAGCGTATGTAAACACAATGCACACTGTATATACAAACGAATTGAGAACCTCCACCTTTAAGTTGGTTAACCTACATTTATTTGATTTAATTCCAGTATATTTTCCCGGGTTTTGAATGCCAACAATTACTTTCATTTAAATCCATCGTCCTCGTTAAATGTTAAAATACTAGATTTCGTTTTTTTTTTTCGATTTTCTAAAAAAGGTAAAAGCGATGATATTAAAAACTATTGATCCACTTCAGGATCCTCTTTAACAGAATCCAATTTAAACCGCTGGTATTATTGAAACTATTTCGTCTTTATGTAAAGTAAATTGTAATTAGATAAAAAAAGTAGAGTATTTTCTGATGCTTATTTGCATTTTCTAGTTTTCTTGGGAAGTAACATTGAAACAAATGAGCTATATATATGTCAATGACTTTAAAATCAAAATGAAATATAAGAGAATATTTTTCAGAATTTTAAAATATCGAAGTTGTTTTTGATACTATATTAAAAATTAGGGAAAACATTTAAAAATTATTCTTTAAAAATTCCCCAATCAAGGCCGAAGAAAAACTGTCTTACATTTTTCTGCATTTTTTCTGTGAAGCCGATTACTGCAAGATTTGAAGTTTCAAAAAAATTCTCGGACTCCCCTAAATATATGATTTAAGTTTCTCAATATAATATGCAAACTCTGGAAACGCTACTATCAGAAAAAATATCAGGAATTCATAGAAAAAGTGTATTTGGCGCAAAAATTTTATGATTTTTGGGAGAAAGATGGACAACAAAATTATTGTACAAAAACCGCAAGAGATACAATTACCCCTACGCTTAAGTCCTTGATATTTCAATAAGTCAATATTTTTCTGTTTAGTTTTCAGATGCATCAAATGTTTTCCTCTGTTTCTGCTGAGAATTTTTGCGAATTTCCAATATTGTGCCGCTGAAAAATTTGATTTTTTGCTACTGGGAAACAATATGATGACGGAAACTTTTATTCATAACACACTTACCGAGACTATTGAACTAAACTGCCCTGAGAGGTGATCAAAAATTTCATTTACTCAAGTTTACCACAAGCTTGTCATAAGAGAATGTCGAAATCTCATTTTTAACAATTTACAGCCAAACAGAGTAGCTAAAGTAAATCACTTCTGATCAGAATTTACTTGGGCTATTAACGAAAACCAACACAATTTGAATTTATTAAGGCTCAGCTAAATTTTCAATCCTCTACAATTCGCAAAATGACTACATGATATCAGACGAAATCTGGATGACTGAAAAAATCTAACTGCAGTTTCATAATAATAGTAAGTAGTGAATAGTAGTAATTATCGATCATACTTTGGAAGGTAAAGCTAGCGCTGACCAGTGTTATGACTAAAATAATGTAAACAACTACTAAAGAATTTGTATAATGAATTTTAATGCATAAATATGCTATACCGTTATGCATTCGAGAAGCGCAGAAACGATTATTATGCTATAATATATAATTCATATTTGGTTATGTAGAATAATGTGTAAATGTGTCAGTTCATTGATTCGTTTGTGAACTTAATTTACTGATTCAGTTCAACAATATAGAACTAAAACTATTTGTACTAATTTATTTAACGAACAGGATAGACTTTGATCACATATTTTATGAAATAAATTTTGGTGCGGCAACTTTAAAAACTATGTTGCTATATATACAGGAAATTTGGAAGTCCAGGATATAACAGAAATAACAGTGCATTAACAATCTGTAATTAAGTAGACACAACATATAGAACAGCAAATTAATTTCAGTGGCGATACACGGTTTTGGTTATCATTAAGATTGAAATTGAAGTTTCCTTCAACTTTTACATACGGATCCATCTATTTCTCCGAAATATGTTCATTTTCGTTAACCATATTTCAGAAACAGATTAGTTAAAACGGAAATGAGTAAGCAAATCAGTTAAGTTGTATTTTTTAACTTGTAAATTATTAAAAATTAACTGAATTACTTATATTAAGATGCAGGTATTTTCAGAAAATTAAATCCAGACGATTAAGATGCTTGGACACATCAAAGAAAACAGAGCCATCAAGCTAATCTGGGGGAGAAATCTAGCTTTGAAAAATCATCTGCAAAAGCTAAACTTGTTATCCAATACTAGGTTGAAGGATAGTTGGGATATTTCATCTCCTATGCGTGCTCAAGTTTTAATTTGAATTACCTCTGAGATTTCTTCAATCAATTTGACCTTTGCAATTGTGTATCGTGAGTATTTCTTTAATAAATCATATAATCATAAAATAAATTTTAGGATCAAACCCGCCCTCTTTTTAGGATTCAATCTACCAGTGACAAGAGCAAATTTAAGGGCATTTCAATATACAAATTTTAACAGTTGTTAAGTGTTATATCACTTAAAAACCTCCAGTAACTGAACTATGTAGTAAGCTTTCTTTCTTTCGGTATTTGCAGATTTGTATTTTATTACTTTTTATTGCCCTCTGAATATTTTGGCCTGGCAGTTATTGAAATTTCCTACTAGGAAACGACCCGAAACCATCGATCTCTTGCATGGAGCCGCTCATTTGTATTTACCGACCTTTGGCGGATAGGACTGACGGATCGAAAAACACACCTGCATGAATAAAATTAACACCGAAGGCAATCAAAAAAGGGAACAAATTGATCGAAATATCTTTCATCTTCGCAAAATGTTTGGGTGGTTCAGGGAGTAGAATGAATATATCCACTTATAAAAAACGCATTTTAAAGAAGGGTACGAACCCAACGTGGGTGGTCATATCTTGCGGACGAGAGACGTGTGTATCGGCAGCATTAGGATAGTAAACAACGACTGTCAGTTGCTGAAATCTAAGGTCCGGGAAATCTCCGATCGAGCAAATAATTAAAGCATACCTGATGGCTGTATAATTTAACACTAATTTCAGGAGCGCACAGGTCGGAAGCCTGACTGCTTTTTCTAAGTCTCTCCTTCTAGTTGTTCTTGTCTTCTTTGACGAAGACAAGATGATACAGTTTTGTAACCAACCTGTAGTAAAGATATTTTCCGTAGTTACTTACTTTTGTTCGGTTTCATTTTCTATGTAAGGGGTAATTGAGTGCACATTTCCAGTCTTCTGGTAGTATTTCTGTTTTTCAGATGTCTGTAATACTTATGATATGATACTGTTTTCACCAGATTCTCTTTTATATTTCAGTGTTTGCATCTGTCTACAAGATGAGGTATATATTCTTGCGAAAATAGCGGTGTGCTTGTTCAAATGTCATTACAGGTCCTATGGGGAATTCTGCATTAGGTATCATTCCATTATAGAAGGCCCTAGTTTTGTAGTTACAGAAATTCTCTTCTACAGAATCTAATTGTTCGTTCATGCATATTCTTTTGGTTAGTCTTAGTAGGCTTGGTTTATCGTTTCGTGGAAAAACAAAAAGAATCTGGGGATTTTTGCAGTTACATAGTTGTAAACCTTTTTTTTGGTTTTCTACCGTATTTTCGTCTGCAGAATTCCACCAGTGGTGTCGTGTGTTCTTATTCAGGAGTTTAGGTTAATATCTCCCATATATTTTCCCGTTTTTTCCCCATTCCTCTTTTACATTCGAATCTTTATTTTTTCTATATAGCATTTCTGTTTTCAACATGTTGGAGTGTTTTTGGTGTGAATTTGACTTTGGGGAGTTGGTTGCCCTATATGACTCTTTGCACTGTGCATGAAATTGCCACGTGGTCTATTTAAGGAATCAATATTTACCCCTCAACTTGTTCTTAGGCAGTGTGGTAAGCAGTGCCTTATAGCCCATTAAGAATTATACTTCTTCATCGGAGTCTTTTGAGCCAAATTCGTCTCACAAAATACCTTAAGACTTTCTCCTGTTTTCATTTTTTCATTAGACGAAGTCCTTCACATCAGCTCTTCTCTTTTTCAGTTTATTTCTTCACACGTTTAAGTGTTCCAGGCCAATTTATCACCCCTATTCTTGACCACTTATAAGAAGAAACTAACATAAAGTTGCTTAGTTCCTCGAGCCAGTTCTCCAATCCGTCAGTCGTACTGTTATAATATTAATAATTAACTATTTGCACCCGTGAACAGAATTGATGCCACTGACGGTTAGATTTGGCCCGTTGGCCGTAGTTTGGAGATAAGGGTTTAAAGAATTATTAAAATAACATCAAGCGTGATTTTTTGGAATTTTTTGGACAACGGTGATATTTACTTTTTTGGAAAATATATAGGACCACAGCGGGATTTTCCTTAATAGTTTTAATTAACAAAATTTATTAAGCCGAATATAATACTTGCTTTTCTGATGATCGTTAAAAATTGATTGTAAATTTTTGCATATTTTACAAATTCGCTATAAGTTTATAATGACCTCTAATGCAATATTAATTACGCTGCATCGTTAAACTTGCACGTTAGGGATTTCCAAATCAACATATAAAATACTTTATGCAAACACTCCCGGTCAGCACACAGAGCTAGTCTTCAGGCAGGTTGCGACAAGTGCTTGTTTACGATTCTAGTGTAGTTTACCTTGCCATCAAGGTGGGCGAAGGCCTACGGCGCTTCTGCGTGCCTTTAGTCTTTGCAGAAACATTTCTTTACCAATGGACAACAAACATTCCGATAAAGGCTGTTTCAAAACGGTACTCCATAAAAATAATAACAACGAAATTCTTATAAAAATGCTTTCACTTTCTGGAACTGTAAAATAGTAGCGTATTTAGGTCACATTGTTATAGCTTAGGTATTCTGGTATAAATGAGTGTACTTCATATGAATGTTTCTAGCGGTTAAAATGTTTGGTAAGTAACTAAGCGTTTCAAATACCGACTTATTATTTCTATAATTATTTTTGTCAAAATAACGTATATCGATAGCCTGTGGGAAGACGGGTCATGAGAAGAAGTGTTTTAGTATTTTTACGTGTCATTAAATATTACAAATTATTTTAAATTCTTGGTTGTAAAAATTGTTAGTAAATGGCGGATATTTTTTTACAAAATGATGACTTAATAATATTTCGTTTAGCATTCAAAATAGGATACGTAATCTTTAGTTATTGCAAACCGAAATATAAATATGTCTGTTAAGCTAATATGGCCATTTCAGCAATCCAATATGCCAGCTTTAGATAATTCTTGATATAGCCACAGTCAACGAGCTGATTTTAAATTCCCAATTAATTGCTATTAGGAGACACAAGTGTATATTATACAAAACTACCCTCTTCATTCTCTAGTTTACTTCAAAACCCATGAATATGAATAAAAAAAACTCACTCCGATATTTGCCGTTGAAATCATCAGTGGCATATTTGTTGCTAATTAATTACTGAAGTTCAACGAAAAAATGGTATTATTGCCAGAACACCTTCCAGATAGTATGGCTGTTCTAGCTTTAGAAGTTGGCATATACAAACTGGTATCTCGGGAGCGAACAGCGCTAATGGTCTGATCTTAGGAGAAGATTTCATGGATAACAAGGTACATAACTAAACCTACTGCCTTCTATACTTCAGGGCACAACTATGTTGAATATGTAAATCTCCTGATTCGGTATGTTTCAATTTGATAGCCCAAGATCAGAAGACAACAAGATTTAAAATTTAGCCCATAGTTGAATACTTACAAAAGGATAAAGACATATTGAAATTACTTGTAACCTGTAATCTTAAACCACTGATAGTGAAATATTACTTAATTAGTGTAAAGGAATATAAAGGGACTATAACAAAATTGGCAGGTATACAAATGATTACTGAGATACAAAAAAATATCGTAATATATTTACATAGAAGAGGAATAGCAAATTTATTAAGGCGCACTTGCTGAACTATGCAACATGTTTATTGAATAAAGTATTTTGAACGTGGCTGAAGTATTACCAACTTTTACGAATGGTAGGAATTTGGATTACAATTCCTAGAACTATAAACCCATTTCACTATTGTCAAATACGCTGAAATTTTTGTTTCTAACCAGTTTGGTTTCTTTGAGTGTTATGATACTGTAGTTGCCATGATTTGTTTAGTTAACGGTATGGACAAAAATCTTGATGCTGGTTTTTAGATCTGTACAAAACGTTTAATACTAGTGATCATGGCGTCGTCCTTAATAAATTTCAAAAATATGAAATAATAAGTTTTTCTTACAAATTGCCTAATATTTACCTAATAGATAGGCAGCAATATGTTTCTGTATATCACAGGAAAAGTGAAATAAGAACCGCTAACTATGAAGTGCTTCAGGGAACCAAGTAAAAAGTCACCTTTCTTTACTTCATAAAAGCAAATTTTAAATTAACCCAGATTTTTCATCTGTAGCCTTACCCCACATCTGAATATCAGACTTTAAATAAGCGGAACTCCAATTAAGTGGGTTCATCAGTATTTGTTTTTGAAGACTAAGACATATAAATTAAATGACAAAATGACGAAAACCAGTTTTACTAAATTTCGAATATACTGACCGCCTTATTTAACAATGGCAAAATGTTTAATTATATACCAAGTATGTCAACAAATCGGTCTGGAAACATATGGCATATAAATACGAGGTTCCGCATATGACTCAGCTGTCAAATCACTTGTCAATTTGCAGAAGTGAATTATTGAAGTTGTCACCAACAATAATTGTCTCAGTCTGCTAAATATTGGTCAATATTATAACTATAAAATCTTAATATATTATGTTGATATGTATCTCAAACTTCTGGTATCTGAATTAGAATCTATGTATTTAAAATATAAAATAACTATCCTTTTTCAAAAACCATTTACCTCTAATTATTGTTTTAGATAACCCTGAAAATGCAATTTCTTCATATTTTAGTGCTTAATCATTGAAGAAATTGTTAATCAATTTCTTCAATGATTAAGCACTTTTTGGTAAATAACACCACAATACACGAAATTCCTGTATATTTCCAAATATTCACAGGAACCCTATGTCAACTTCTGAATAAAGGCATCTACAAACGTTTCCAGTATCCCCAATTTAGAGCAATTTGAACGACCTCGGTCGAAATACTGAACATAGACCTTCTTCATTCCATTCCATCTACTACCATTATGGGCTTGTTTTGTGCAGTTTACTCCCGCTGATAATTTTCGGTAATTTCTCCACTGTGCTGGTATATGTCCTCTTATTCTGTTTTCTCTCTTTGGTATTCAGAGTAGGATTGCCCCACCTTTGATCTTTATTTCTTTCTATAAATCCTAACTCCCATTTTAGGGTAGTAATGGTTTCAATAGCTCCTTTTATGTTTGTTGTTTGTCGAATCCAGGTATTTCTTTTTTCTTCCTTCAGCTTTCAATTGCCCTTAGTGTGACAGTTAATTTTCTCGAACTCCAAGTTCATGTCTGACATCCTTAAGTAAGTTACGGGGAGGATGCAATGATCAAGTCGTGTTGATCTTAGTTTTAGGGATTGGTTTTTTTTAAGAGTATTTCCACATTTTCCTAATGCAAACCAAGCAATTGAAGTCGTTTTCTATTTCTGTAATCTGCTTCTCTTTCCGTAGTTGTGTTTGGTGATCTACGTATGTAACTTTGTCAGCATTTTCAATGTGGCATTCTTGGGCTGTTATTTTTGGATCTTAACACATAAATTTTGTGTTTTCTTGTTCATTTTTCATCCTACTGTAAATGCTTCCTCTTTTAACTGTTTTAAGCCAACTGGGTGAAGTTCTTGCCGTTTATTGAGATACATTTCCCTTATCATATAAGTCGACTGAATACTCTTTCCAGGGTCAAACTAATAAATCTTTTCTTCCTTTGTAATTCCTATACAAATCTCCACACTACTGTCAAAACATAAAGCTTTAGACAAGCACTAAATTTATTACAGATCACTGTATGTAACAAAGGCCAAATAAAATAAGAAATAAATATTCCATAACCTCAACAGCCACACAGGTACTGAAACGCTACGTGAATCTAACTGAATTTATCTAAGGATGTAGTCCATAGAAGCAATGAGATACTTATACGTGGAATAATAGAAAGACAGGGTAAAAATTCGAGACTAAAAATATAACGAATAGGATAAGGGATAATTTATTTTTAAAACTGAACTGACTAAAAATAAATACAAGTAAACAAACTTACAAACGCTGTGCGATAAGTAAATTATTCTCTAATATTTATGGACATTTAAGTTATGCCATTTGTGAAAAGACTTTATGTGACACTTCATTGATGTTTATGATTTACATGAAGATATCGGGAACCATTTCGCGACCTACTTTTACAGATATCATAGACAAGTTTAATATTTGTTTCTTCTGTTATTCTTGAAAACACTGGAAAACAGTCGCACGTTATAGAAAAATGTTATAGGCCCATTTCGGGATAATTAAATTTAAATAGAAAATTTGTTCAAAACAATTTCTAAGAATTTGCACCTAGAATTGGCCATAAATTCAATTATCTAAAAATTGCCCAGAACATTTGTTTCAAATTGGCTAACACCGAAACATCGTTTTTAACACCGATTTATTGTTACTGATTAGACATTATAAAGAAATGGTTTAGTGAAAGCAGCAAATGTGCATCTAAGCCGAAAAATTGGAACCACAAAAATTTATAAAATTGTTTTTGTTTTGTATGTTTCGTGATTTAGCCCAATAAATTTAGTTGTTATGTTGGACAAATCAGTTCTAATGCATTACTAATCGTCATGGAAAAAATGTGAACACTAATAATAATTTGATATTTGTGTTAATGTTACCTATTTACATTACATTTGTTGCCATTTATTTAAATTAAACAAAAGTGGTTAAAGAATATAGTAGTTACTGAAACAATGTTTTTTAAAATAAGAGTGAATTCTTTAAAAGCCAAAACAAATGCTTCTAACTTTAGAAAAAACTAAATTCTGCAAAGCAAACAGTTCTACGCTATGATAGTAGTGGTAAACCAGGAGTTTCAAAAATGTAGAAGTTATTAAGGTATTTAAATTATTAGTAAATTCACGTCTTGAACATCTTTGCATAATGCTTGCGATAATAAACTCTTTTTAACTGATTTAGATATTTTTTGATTTCATATTTCATTTATTTATGACCCTATTTTAGCAATTATATGGAAATAAACGACAATTTTCTTTTTTTCACTTCTTAAGCGGAATGTATTGATATTCACATATAGAAATAGAAACACATACTTTAAAAGACAAAATCACAAGTACAATACAAGAGGTAACGAAAAACTAATAGTAGACACAACAAAAATACAGTGGTCAACGAGTCTACAAATATTTAAGCAGTAAGCTATGTAGCTCACTCCAAGAAATGTACAAAACTTATGTGCTAATGATTAATTCCCTTACTTTTATGAAAAAAAAAACAATAAAGAATTATCTGAGATAATTGGACCGACAACTTATTCATGATATTATTGACTGAAACATGAGAATGTGTATCCTCGACACTAAATAACTAGTAGATATATAAAACAGGTTGACTACTTAATATTGGTTCGTTTAGTGCGTTTAATTTAGATATAAACTATGTACTAAAATGTAGAAAATAAATCCATTAATCTTTAATATCACTTTATAATAATATAATTATGTTTACTAAACACTGACAAATAAATATAATTATACACACATGCGCAACTGCTTGGGAGTCTTAAATGGGTGGAATGATATCAACAACAACAGAATGAGAATTATTTAAGTAATTTGTGTTTGACTAAACATAATTGGAGATTTTAGAGACAATAATGTATCCATAATTTTTTGGGTTCAGCAGGTTCAATGAAGAGAAGCCGTTAGAGGATCACCCTTGTGTCTATCCGTCTGTAACAGCCTACTTTTTTCGAAACTACTAGACGGAAAAGTTTTGAAATTTGGTGAACCAATCTGGCGTACCTACATAATGCAATTTTAATTTTCTCTATATCTTAGAGGAGAAATTTCGCGAAAGTCTCCCTCCCACATTATCTCTAAAACTATTGAGCATTCAATTCTGAAACAACTAAGTTTAGTATAGCCTCGATTAAGGTTTACAGGAAATATACAGACTTTTCCTTAATTGACAACTTGAGTTGGGTGTAATTCAATAACGCAGTAGATGAGCTTCTTTTAGCTATAAACAGGATTTTGAAAATATAAGTTATGTGACCTGCATAGGTGGAAGAATGTGTCCAGAATTTTAATACACGCTGTTTTTGAGTTATTCATCGTTTCATGGTAAACATTTGCATAAATAAAGTTTTATATAACTGCTTTCACATTATAAACAGCAAAATTGCAAGGATAATACAAAACTTTTCCCCATTGAAAGCTTTTTCTGCGTAAATTCGAAGGGACCAACTCTGATTAAGTGAGTACGTTATAGGAAAATATTAAAAATATGTATATAATTGCAGCAAACTATTTACGATCGTAGCCTGAAGAGTTCTACAAAACCAAAAATATATTAATTAGCATCTGAAACTATAAATATTGTAATGTAAAACACTGTTAAAATTGAGGATACCAAATGTTTTGAGCAATTACAGAATCTTCAAACAATTCCATTAATATAAAAATGATGTGGAATTCATGATTTTCTAGGCGCACAAAACTCTGCCACTATTATATTGCCAATAAAAATTTAATGCTTTTATTTTGTGAAGTCAAAATTACTGCTTTTAATGATTTGCATTACAGACTAATTTAAACCGGTTAGCAGCTGTTTAATATTTATAATACCAATATACGTTATACAAAATAACCCGTGAACGTTGCTAAAATAATTATATTAGACAAAGTAACTAGTAATACTGACAGCACTCTCAGCATTTATGTTGGTTATAAAAATATCTGTTTACTTTTTTCATTGACGTGTGCAAGACCCTCAATTAGATGCAAAACATTTTCCAGAGTGTTTGCAAAGAACGTGTTGCTTCGTCACGTGTAACGACCATTGGTTATGGTTTTTCAAGAACAAATTCATAACGATCGATAACGGTATCCACATTCTTAAAAACATTTATGTATATTTTATATTGTCTTTAAATGCGCATTATGGTCACCATATGAAATGGATTAATTACGCTTGTCACTAGTAGACTTGTAGTGATGTATAATTGTACGATGTATTAACGGAGTCAATGTGAATTTTCAACTAATAATATTTCTGTATAAAAGTATCAAAAAAGACTCTACCATCAGGAGTATATCCTCAACGTTCCGAAACTTTAACTATAAAATTCTTATTGTAGGTCAAAGATATTCATCAAGTGATAATAAATGATGAATTTTTATTTATAAATTTTAGAATTCTTTTACAAATAATTTTGATTCTCTTTATCTGCAATAACAATAAATGCTTTGTCATTACTTCTGGGAAAACACCCTTGATATGGAAATGCTGTGGGACCTTTGGTGTGTCACAAATAAAAAAACACAGTTTTGCACCCTAACACCAAACCTTTATTTTAAACACTCAATGCCGTTTCAACAACTCTAACTTGTCATGATCAAGGAGTAAACCAAACTTTGGTATGTTAATGTTAAAATCAAATGCCACTGATCTTAATCAAGTGAGTGTATTTGACGATTTTTGAGTATATTTTAATATCAAGTTAAAATTGAATTTTATAATTGCATGTGCTCAATTTAAAGGAACTAATCTCTTTAATGCTAAGTTCCAAATAAACAAGTACTATAAATATACTAGTGAGCTATTGGATTTAGGGCAATGTGTTGGAAAATTTACTAAATTTTCAAAAGTATTGATTAACAATTAAAAACGTTATTCAAAAAGAAGTTATTTTATGAACGAAGTCAAGAAAATCCAGTATAAAGTATTTAACTCGCAGGAATTTAATGTTGAAATAGAGCTCACCATGGTGATGGTGGAAGAAAGCGACCCTAACAAGTAAATTACTTAATAGCATTCTTAATTTTGTGTATCTGTCCAATGATCTTGTATTATAAGGGTTTTGAGTTCTAAGAGTGCCATCCGTTTCTCTTTAGGTTTTGTGTTAATTTCTTGTTTGAACAATGGAGTCTTGATTGGTTCAGGAATATTAATGCCTCATTTACAGCTTATTGGTTTTTGAGCTTATTCCATAATCTTCTATTTCATTTTGCCATAGTACGGACTTCGTAATAATTGTTTTGGCCATATCTTTGTTGATATATTAGTTTTGTGGATTCATTCTATAGTGCTACAGTTTTGATCTACTTTTCTTCCAGATACGTGTTCATTTCTGAGTTTCTTATTTTCAATCTTATTTTTTCTAGTAACAGCTTATTACCATTTGGTACGTTAGCCGAGTTTAGTGATTTAGCCTCTAATATTTTAAATAGCAGTACGTTTCGATTGGCAAGTATGTAATCAATTTTTGATATCAAGCTGTTATAGAACATGTTTTTAATGCTAAGGTTATTGAGTGACCATAGGTTCACCATCAATTCTCCGTTTACCGTTTACAGTCTTCTGGGCTATATAGGGCTGGAATATGAATCTTCTGATATTCCTTTCTTAATTTTATTGTCGAAATACTTTTGTAGTGATTTTTCAATGAGTTCCTTGTATTTACTTTAAATAAGGACGTTTAAACGTGTAAACCAAAATTTTCAATAATCATGTTGAGAAGTTTCCGGACATTTGAATGAACCTAACCCTTTCTAATCCGATTCGATATAAGTTGATCAGCTATTAATTTAACTAAGATAGACACCATCATTTACAGTAGTTCGTTGCAATTTGTGCACAGTTGAAACCCAGAACACGACAGTCTTCTGCTCCCATCTGTACAGTAATTAATGCGGAAGAATTGAATTGAATTTAGGTTTAGTAATTAGGTCATATAATTCTAGTGATGTTTCCTATTACTTAATTCACAAGTCCCTTGGCAACATCAAGGTTAGACTTTACCAAAACTTTAGATATGTTTGAAAACAGTTACGGACTGCACAGCGTGTTTAAATTGTTTTCGGTCTTATTCATATGATGGCGGTCTTTTGTTAAATACAGATTATTTGTTTCTTGATGTTAATTAAATTGACCTTTAACAATTTTTACCATTACCCGTTTATTTTCATTTTTTACCTTATTCATTAATTATCAGATTCTCACATCAAAATATTTGGTATTCAAAACCTTAAAAACTAGTAAAAAAAATAGGCATTCTAAGTTTTGCTTTTGCATACTCACTGACAAAGAAACTGCAACACCCACGAGGAGATGCTTAAATTTAATATTGTTTTCATAAAACATAGATGCTATAGGGGTAAGGGGGTAAGACGGGGTGGCGAAACATTTGACCAATCAGGATCGTTACTACGCGTGACAGAGTGCTGCCATAATAGCTTTTAGTCGGCGCAGTGACAGAGTTATTCACTAAGTTATTCACATGGACCAAGGATTACTCATGCAGGTAAGCACTTGTTTTTTTGAGTGCGAGAGCATTGTTTTTATTTATGTGGACGTGACTGGGCAAGACGGGGTATGCGGTACCCCATCTTGCCCGCACTAAAATAATTCTAATGTTTATTTTGCTATACAGTAAAAGATTAATGAATTGTAATATAGATGTAGGTGTGTACTATTGGGGTTTTTTATCATTGCAGAATGGTGAAGAATTATAAAAGAACTACTAATAGAGGAGATTGGTCAGAAGAGGCCATGAGAAATGCGGTGGACTCTGTGGTACAAGGCAAAATGGGTTACTATCTAGCAGCAAAGACTTTTGGTGTCCCCCAAACCACTTTGGAAAGAAAACTGAAGATGTTTCGTGAATCCTCTAAGGAAAATGCCTTAGCTACAATGAAAATGAAGATTCAGTTAGGCCCTAAAGTAATTGATTAATGTTTGGTGAATCTTTTTTCTATCAATTATATTGTAGTCGTTTTTGCATATTTTTTTTAAATTTACCATAAAAACAAACAATTTGATGGGATCCAAAATCGATATTTAGTAATGTTAAAATACATAGAGTAAGTCTAAGCCGAATGTATTGCCAGTTAACTGAATTTGAAAGAGGTCGAATTATGGGTTTAAGGTATGCAGGTTTTTCATTTCGAGAAACTGCTAACCGCACGAAAATAAATTCAACTACTGTTATGAGATGCTGCCAAGCCTGGTTTGATAATACCCAAAATCGAAGAAGAGTAGACAACGGAAGTCGAAGGGGCACAAATGAAGTTCAAGATCTAAAACGTTATGGCCTTTAGAAAAAGACCATCTTGTAACTGCCCAAATGGTTTAACGCCATATAAGGTTTTTGGACTCCAGCATTTTTAACCCCATCTTGTCCTACCCCTGACCACTGGGCATCGACGGCAACATCTACAGTGGTGCAGAGAACGACAACTTTGGAATGTGGAATGGCATCAGGTCATCTTATCTGATTAATCTCGATTCTGCTGGTGTGAACATGATGGCCGAAGAAGGGATAGATGAAGTTGAGGAGAAAGACGTCACCTTCAATTTGATGTTGAGTTGCACGTACACCGAACAGTAGGCGTTATGGTATGGGGTCGTATTTCACATGGACGTAGGTGGCCTTTAGTCTTTGTTCCAGTTAACATGACAGCGCAACGTTATCGTCAGGAAGTAGTGGAGCCATATGCACACACTTTTATCGGCTCATGGATTCCTTGTTTCAACAATCTAATGCTCGGCCTTATGTTACTCCAGTTAATTTAAACTTGAAGAGACCCATTTTGATATGTTGCTATGACTGATCAGATCCACAAATCTTTCGCCATAGAACATGTTTGGGATATGATGGGTAGAAGGCTCTGAAATTTAGCCCAGCCCTCACGGACTTTAGAGGAAGAAATAGCATACAGGTACCTTGGGGTAGTATTCCTCAAGTAGCAATAGGCTTTATTGAATCAGTGCCAAGACACATTGGGGAGTGTATAGATAACCGCGGTTGACAAACTTATTAATAAAAAGAATTTAACTGCTTAATATTTTTTATTCAATTTACTCATTTACTCCTTGCATTTAATCTCGCCAAAACAATAATAAATTTAAACATTTCCTTCTGGGAGTTGCGATTTCTTTGTCAGTGCATATCTAATAAGCTTATAAAATTATAATTTCAGTTTAAAATATTTAACATCCCACGGTTCGCACATCCAAATTTTATTCAGAATACAAAATCGACATACTCTCGTAATAATTTGAATAATCAACAAGGTATGATATTAGATTTTATGCAACAATTTTTATAACAGTGGAATGAAATGTGAACTCGAAATATCTAACCAGATTACCTACTTATGTAAAATTTTATTCATGTTTAGCGAAAGTGTTACGTTGAACCCGGGTGTGTTTTAGTTTTGAAGTGAAGCGTATAGATGAATTAATTGGGCTTGTAGGTATATGCGGATTCCGTCATCGACTGGCAAAAAATGAAATCGCTTTGCGTTACTAACTGTAAGTGGTAGGAAAAAATATATCGATAAGGATTTTATAAATGTCATATTTAAGATAGATGTGTATATGTTTAATGTTTAATTTAGTTTTCGTTTATTTATTTATTGAGTACAAATTCTCGCAGGTCAGAGGCGTATTTACGGGGAGTTGCCACCCAAAATTTATTTGAAATGAAAGGATAGGCTGAAAAGGTATTCTATTGTTTCTGCCGCAGGTGGCGTACAATTACATGTGCACTTGTCCAGTCTATATACAGAGTAAATACTTCTAGGCATTCCAAATCATAAAAATACATATAACGAAATAATAAACTATGCATATCAGTATAAAACTACACCTCATTAGAAGCAACGACCACATAAATTTTTTAATGTTTGTTTACGTTATGTTTTTAGCTTAGTACAACAAATATTATGGGAATTAATACTTGTTTCACCCCCTTAATTACTAACAACACACAAGTACAGTAATTTGTTCTTTGTGGTCTAAATCATTTCTCCTTCGCACTTAAACACTATCTCCACTTACATACATTACCACAGACTGAACTCACAACCAATGTTTAATGCTGAAAAGCGTTGTTGGTGTTATTTCTCTATAGTTTAATCGAATATTACATAAAGCCTTTTCCCAAGCAGAAACTGAACTACCTGAGAACGCCTTAATTACGACAGAGAGAACGACGAGAAACAATCATGGTGTCGTCATTTGGATTCACCAACCAGTCAGTCTACCGTAATGCATAAATCTATGATAAAACCTGTTCTTGGTGTGCTTTTACCCGTACCACACTTCTGGAACACACTCGATGTTTTCGTCGGCGTTCTCCCACAATAGTTACTATTTTGAAAGAGCTCTTAAAACTCCCTTTTGTCCCCGACAACATTTTTGGGTGTGATCGGTTTTTGCGTTGTATGACATTCGATTTTTCAACTGTGTTCGACTACTTTTTAAAGATACAATATTAAAATTAACACTGTAACAATAAAGGGTAGAAGGAAACCTCCATAATAATGTTTCAAACATATATGATATCATGAGGAACACTTCTAAGCAATATGTCAGTCATATTTATATTAAATTACAGTCGTTCTTTGGAAATTAGGCAATCTCCCACTGGTTTTTGTTTTTCGTTTGAAATCATATTAATTCTGAACGACAATAAAATAAGCTTAAATGTGTTGTACAGATGATAATGGTATGATTATTGATTAGGTATTGTAAAAATTGTATTTCTCTACATCCAATATAGTAGGTTTTTACATAATTGTGAGTACCAGTCAGCAAAGTTAAAACCAATATGGAAAGTGCGACTGTTTTTCTTCAATATGTAGTCTTCGCTGCTGTTTTATTAACTCGTGTTTCACCCTCGCTTCGATTTAATTTCTTCTGTGGTAATCGTGTCGACAGGTCTTGTAGCATTATTTTGCTTTCCACCCTAGTAGTTATTATAAGCTTGGTGAATTATACAAGTGAAGTTGCACATTTGTTGTATCAGATTGAGCACGTTACTAATAAAATGGTAAAATCAAGAAATACCGTTCCAGTGTTACTTTGATAACTTACCACTTGCTTTAGAATAAAACTGATAGTGTTTTAAATGATTAAACCTGTCTTGTACAAGTATATGATATGTCGATGCTTATTAAACTCACGTATTTGTAGTGCATAGGTGCAGGCGATTTCAGCTGATATTAATAATCAACCAGAATTTGGTAAGTACTTTACACTAACTTTATATTATAATTTAATTGACCAGTGGACCAGTGGATGGCGATGATAACTCAAAATATATTGGAAGTGGTGGTGAATTATTAGGGTCATATATTGAAGACAACATGATTCAAAAAGATATCGCGACTATTTTATTTTTGTGGGGTTTTGTTCGCGAATCTCAATATTTTTATCAAAATGGTTTCAACCGGGATGAACTTTTAGCTATTATTGAATCGATGATCAGACTCAAAGGCAAACATATTGTCAAAAATGTGCTATAGAAACCAAGAAAATGGGACTACAAAGTCTTGACAGGTTTGTGACAGTTTAGTGATGCAGATCGATACAGAAATCACTGCAGAATTAAAAAATCACTGCACAATTGAAAAATCGCTACACAATTGAAAAATTTACTAATTGTAAAGCCGATAAATTGAAAACATCGGGTGTTCATAAAAATAATTGCAATGACTATAAAGCTGTTTATGCAGTACAGAGTGGTACAATCGTAAATATAAATTAATGTTTTTTTGCCTTTTTCTTTTAAAGATATTTTAAAAGTTAGGTTGGGTGGCTAGTTTTGAAATGAAAGCCCTGTATACAATAATATGTAGTCAACTCCACATCTACTCATGAATAACACATACACAAATGCCATGGATTAATTATAAATAAAATAGATAATTATTAAAATTATATGAATAACAGAACCATATCATTAGTTTGTTTTATAGTCTTTGTAAAAATAAAATAATTAATAATAGTTAATCAAATCAAGAATTATCTTTGATCCATATCAATACATTTTTTACGTAAACTCATTTGGTAGTAAATTGAAAGTTTTTATTGCTATTTTATATACTGTTAGTAATAATAAATGTTTATACCTAAATATGCTATTTGATAATAAACTTTGGTTTCTGGACCTTCTTGAACGCATTAAGAAAATTGTAATACCGCAAAATATCTCAATATTCTGAATAGTATTTGTTTTTAATGTAGCCAAAGGCATAGTTTAGATTATTTAATTTGCTTCTTCATTTGCAAAATTTTTTAACTTTTAATCAATAAATGCTTTATGGCCCCCATTGAGCTGTAGTGTTGAATGGTTATATTCATTTTCAGATTGGTATGAAGAACTTTGACATAATAGACCAGTTCATAGCTAACCTAATATATCCTTCATAAAAGTTTTCGTGATAATGGGACTTTCAAAAATTTGTAGATCACCGACTGTTCACATAAGTGCAATTGCCAATAACTCTGCTGTTGATAAGAATCCTCAATAAAACTTGTAGCTCTATTCCCCATGTGGAAAAAATATTTTTCCCAATTTATGAGATATTTTCATTTTATTAGCCTACTTTGACACCTTAATATTGTGAGAACATGTACAGTGCTTACATGGCCAACTACCCTAAAACACTACTCATTTACTGAATTTTTAAAAACAGTTGTATATTTGCTGGGTAAATTTATATATTTTCCTGCAAAAAATTTACTGTTTAAATATTCGCTGCATTAAGAATTTGAAGGAAAAATCTTTTAATAAGTACATTTTTTATTTAAAATTAAATGAAAAATCAAAAATAATCATAAAATGAATTTTTTAGTACTGCGCATTCAGTAACACGTTTGTCAATTATATTACTTATTGGTTTAGCATTACCCTAGTCTTTAACGTAAACCCAGTTAAAAATCTAGTAGATTTAAATCTGGAGATTGGTGAGACCATAAAATGGGACTCAGACGGCCAATCCATATGTGTGGATAAGCTGAGTTTAACTAATTTTTCACATGTGGCGTGTGATAGATTCGATAGCTGTCATTTTGAGTCTACAATATTTTACATTCTAAAAAGATTTAGTAATAAATTTTTAGAAGCATTTCTTCTCGCATTAAATATTGTGATACAATTGCATATCTTTGCAGATTCTGCATGTACTGACCCAACATTTTATTTATGTGCTTTTATATGTCCATAATTTTTAATCTAGGAACTCTAGCATTGTTAGAGAAAATGGTACGATTTTTATAGTCATGAAGAAGTAGCGCTTGCATTTCTCCCACATTGGTACTTCGTTGTGTTATTCTGTTAACGGTGGATTTCAATATTCCAGTTCAGGTCGTGGATAAATGAATGGATCTTTTTCAATCGGTTCTTAATCATAATCTGTTCATGACCTTCCGTTTTAGTGTAATTCTGACGAGGAATAAGATCGGTGAACCTTTTTGAATACCCTATGATCAGCATGTCTCAACTCATTCGGATATCTTTCGTGATCGATATAAGCTGTAACGACATTATTGCTTCTACATTCCCCATATCTGCTACGCATGTTGGTGTACTCTAGATTAGTGTACAGAAAATGAATAGAATTAACGACAAACAGCACCAACACAAAGTACAATAGAATGCCAATTTAGAACTGAATATAACTCTAATAACATAAGACTAAATGATTAGGCAAAATAGTAAATAATAAACCAAAAGCTATTAGTATGAGAATAATTAAAAAAACGTCCTGTTTTTAAAAATACAATAAACGAGTATGTTGTAAAATATTTGGCCATGTTAGCCATTAAAACAATAGGGAGTATCTCTTGAATTGGGTAACAGATTTTTGCCTTTAGTACTAAAACTATCACTTTTGTTGTCGAGTATTTTTACCGGTAGTTGTAACTGAGTCACTTGTCAAACTAGTAGAAACAATCGAATTTCTCAAAATTCTTTAAACTGTCTAATCTCGAAAACCAATAGAGTTTTGCGAAGGTCATATTTAGTTATGAGCTAGGATATTAGCTATCCAAGGGATATCGTGGAATTTAAGAACATCGTGTACATGAGAAGAGTTCAATAATATTGTCCAATATATGCAAATTATTATATAAGTAAAAGCAGTTGAAAACGACTAATTAGGAAATAAATCATTAACCTTATTCTGAAAATAAAAATATTTGGTTAAAACTCGTTCTGTCAGTGTCTCAACTTTATTTAACCAAACTGTTCACTTTTGTCAGAATTTAAAAAATAAATCCTTGAATGACGTATTGCGAAAAAAACTTCCATGTATGTAAAAATTGTTTTAATACGATCTTTCTACTACTCTGAGGGAAGTGCCACGTCAGTAACGCTAACAATAAATTGACCGAAAGTAACAAATAATTTTCCAGCTTTTGTACAGTTCTTATGTAGCTAGGGTGTCGCCTGACAGGGGGGATAGCTGCCCCCTAAATCACTCCACAGATGATTGGGCTTCGTTATATGTGAAACAAATCTTATACATGCCGACCTGCCCCCGTAAAAGCCAAAAATTACCTCTTTCATTAGTGCTTCGTAAAGTTGCAGAAGAACCCGGTTATTCACTGATCAAAGGGGCAAGCAATACATATTGAATAGAACTCTGGTATACAAAAAACCATTGCATGTTCGAAATATTTCCTCAAATAAGTAAGATGTAAGTCTGGACACCTCCAATAGACATCAATTATGACAAACAAAAATAATAGCATCAATGCCAATATTTTAGAATAAACCTCTGCACTACACAACGATGAAGTTACAACGTCCCCAAATAGAGATTAAGTATCACACAATATAACTGTGAGGAAAACTTTTGTAGGGATAGCTCGTAATTTGACAAAATTTTCGAAATTGAACTTTGTTCTTAATTTACAATTTCCAAATAGAAATCTATTGTAGAAAAAATCTGAGTAGAGAAAACCCTTATGAATAGGCAAATTAATTTCCTCAATTGCTTGAAGCGTGAAATGTTTTTAAGTAGATTTGTAAAATTCATACACATTGTATTATTTTATAATAGCGTCACAGTCAAAAATAGAGTTCTTCATTTATTTTTATTTTTTCATTTATTTTATAGTGTGTGTGAATCTGACAGTCGTTTAGGCAATAAAAGTTGCTGTCAGCGACTGACTTATTTTTCACTTAATAATATACTTTCATGGCATCTGTTATCACGGATCTTAAGAATCATACTACCAAATCAACTGATTTATATAGGAAATTTGACAATTTGAATGAATATGTATGGTATATTATTGGTGTTATCCGGAGGTATTCTTTTGAAGATGAATAAGGAAGGGAGTTTGAAGTATACTTTTATTATTCCACTTTTTAAGCCAAATTATCTTACATGCAGACATTAGTGGAATGCCAAATTCTAAAATAAATGCAGCTAAACCAGTAGGTAATAGACAACTTTCCGGTTGATATTAACCCCATTCCACTAATATCCTGAATCATTATTAACCCCCATATTTACTTGAAATAAATAAAAATGTAAAAATTAACTGATTCTTTTTGAGAAACCCACTGTGATGTATCTAAGTAATATAAATTATTTCCAACTATTTATACTTCGATGTGACATCCTTTATAACTAAATACTAAAGTACAGCTGAAACGATTAAAAAAATAACACTCATGTTATTTACCTTCATACTAAGAACAAGTGTCAGATAAAATCATCATTTTGAAAAGATACCTTTCGCCACTTCATTGTCTTTCAAACGTGTTTCCGGTAAAAATGCGGATGCATGCGCTTAAACGATTTGAATAAATCAACATTTAGTTATCCCATACAATTTGTGACTCACTAAGCTTTAAATGCTATTGGTTACATTCAATTACATAAACAAACATTTTAAGTTTTTTCAGGATATTCCTCCTCACGAAAGATATTATCATGAACAAATCAAGAAAAAAAACTCTGCTGGATTCCTTGCAAAACATGACTTGTATTGTATAGTGAAGGTTTTCTTGTTTTTAAGTGTGTGAGGCATTATTTAAGAGATAAATATGCAACTATTAAAAGATGCTTAGGTTTACCTTGTATCTATTATGAATGAATGAAACATCTGATGCAAAGTTTTATATTTGAACATAATTTTTATCGGGCAGATATTGCATTTTGTGGAAAAGATTTTAATCGTAAGTTTGTAATAGGAAATTCAGCTGATAGGAAAAATTTCCGCTGGAACCATGTATTTACTAATAGAATAATTAATTAGTATTTATCTTAATCACTACTGGAAGAATTTGAATGGGTTTAACCGTTCAAAAGTTTGTTTTTGTAAATATCTATGGAAATCCAAAATGATTGCTGAAGACGTCCGTAATTATAACCTCTGTTCATTGGGATTTTCCCTCATCACTGCTTTTTGTACCACAGATACATATTTGAAAGTTGTAATACAGACAAAATCGACAAATTGCCCGGATTAACGTTGGGCCAGTTTAGAAGGTCAATTTACTTCTATAAAAATATATATTTTTTCAGATTTACAATATACTCTGGGCCGCAATTTAACGCTTATAATTACAGTACTAAAACAGTAATGTTGATATGTCTTAATAATTACTTAATTAACTCACTGTTCATAAAGAACAAAACTTACGGAATCTCTTGCTCGTAGTCTGCAAGGCAATCATAAGATAGATAGTAGAGGAAAAATTAACTGTTAAAAAGTGAAGATAATGTTGAAATCGGATAAAATAAGCTGTATGTTATGTTTGAAAGGCCCATATATAGTATTATATATGGAATATCAGATCATTTAGCTATCCCCTGTTACTTCCCATTCTGCCGCATATATCCGGCTGAATTTCTGCTAAGACATTGATTATGTTGAATTTAAGAGCATCGTTAAATTGCGGTTTATTTGCATATATTTTCGATTTAATAAAAGTAAAACTCTATGGGTCATCTCTAGGAGAGTTAGCTATACCCTCAAATGGTTAATGCATAATGTCCTTCGTTGTGCGCCGTTGTGATGGAAACACATCTCGTCTCTGTCCATATCGTTCATCTTGTCCCCAAGCAAATCTGTTATCATGGTTCTAGAGCACCTGTCGATCACGGTGATGCCCTCAACAACGTCGTTTTCAAACTTGTGCGGATTGAGCTTGTTCTATATACGGCATCTGTGCATGTCAATAGATCAATTGAATATGTTCACTATCATTTTTAGACCAAATTTGCGAGACTTTTTCCAAATGCTCCGAAACACACTCAGCTATTAAACGGCGTTTTCTATGGTCATTTACATTGAGCTTTTGTGTCAATCTTGTAGGTGTGTAGGCTCAAGCCCTGAAGGAAAACTGCATCAGATTTTACTGTACATTTTCACTGACCGCGACATTGTTCTCAACTCATCTGGCATTTTTTTGACGTACCGATGTTAGTTGATTGTTTACCTAACCGGTCCTTCCTTTGGCGACCAAACGTTGGATAGTTGCAAGTGCCATCGCGTCTGCTGTAAAATAGACGCAAGGGCGCCAATTTTGCACCAACGAATACTCACTTTCGTAATAACCATTTGGACGTGCAGCTCAATCGTGTAACTTGCTATGCTAATTTGTAATCAATGACTGAATAATAAAAATACACGTATTAAACAGAGGCTCTAATTGAAAAAAAAAACATTTATACAGGGCTCACCAAACTGAATGGACAAAAATTTCTCTGAATAACGCTTTAAAACTATGTGTCGGCAAGTAACTATTATATTATAAAGAGATATCCTACACTAAATTTTCTTTTTGTCTACTTACCGTATGGACTATATCCAGTAAATTTTCTATTTGTCTTACCGAATGGAATATACGCAGCGTAGAAAAGTGTCATTAAAAATAAATGAACAGACAAAAAAGTATACTTAATTCATTAAATTAGCAACAAAAGGATATCAAAAGTAATAAATTTTGGTTATGCAAATGTAATACCCTTTAAAATCAGTTTTTGCAGCTTTTTTAAACAAGAACGTCCTTGTAAAACGAAATAATGGTTACAAGGAAAGTAAGCACAGTATAAAGTTTCAATTACAAATACCTCAAAAGCAAAAGATTATTTGAAACCAAACATTATCCCTTAAATGTCAAAATATAATAGAAGCTACTACAATTCGTCAAACAGGAATAACTTAATTTGTTTGAGCAACTCTGATTCATTTATATAATAACTAGTTTAAAGGGGGTATATAGATAATGATTTTTTTATAAAAGTACACCCATTCTCGGCAGTTGACTATTTTATCTGAGTGTTATAACTATAACTGTACCTACTTGATGGCAAGTTTTAAATATTAATGAGGAAGAATGATTTAATAATCATTTACTTAGCTGTTACAAAATGTAAAAATGTGTTAAATACAGAATTGCTATAGTTTAGTTCTTACCAAACAATAATATATTTCATGTACCTGTACTGCACATTAACAGAAATAATGAAGTTATACGAAATATACGGAAATGAAACATTCCGGTAATAACATAAGATTTTTAATAAAAATTGACAAATCGAAATATAAAATATAACATTAAATACAATTTTAATACTCACAATTATTTTAAAAACGTTGTTACAATTAAATAAATAGGGTCGCTATTAAGTGTAGTATCTTATTAAATATTTGATTGGAAAGTAGTTGTTACATATTAGTAATATATATATATATATATATATATATATATATATATATAGTAAAATATATATATACAGGAGTCTCCTGATTATTTCTTTAATATCTTTAGTTGAAAATGTTTTTTATCGGTCGGAAATGGTTGAATTACAAGCATAACTTTGATCCATTAGAACATTCAAAAAATATAATTAGTTTAATTATTGGTCATTCTAAATTAATACATATAGTATACAAGCTTTACTTTTCTGCTTCTACATTTAGGTAATGCAATGTCGGTTATATGTACTCACTGTTTTCAAAAAAGCAGAAATCGCTGAATTAATGTGTACTCGCATATTAAACGAGGAAAAACGTAAAAAAATATTATTACATTTGTTATTTTTACATCAACACAACAGTTAGTACCACTCACGTATAAATGCGTACATTTTCAAATTTATTTCATACAAGTGCCACATTTAGTAAATCCAGGTAATCGCTGAATACTCCAGGCTTCGGGCGAATAGACTGAGACACGGGAGGCAAAAACTTTTCTACTTCAGCACAGATATTAAAACTAAAAGAAGCAAAACATTTGACATTTGTCCTTCCGTGTTGACATTAAACATAGAGCTAGTTGTCATGATTATTTACTGACTGAGCTCTTGAAATTATGTCAGCAAACGTCAGGATCCAACCAAGTCAATATCTCTTCTGGCCCTAGGATATATAATTTATATTTAAAAAAGAACCGACTTCAGCTGACTTAAAATAAAAACATTTTAGAAACTGCGTGCAATCAATCACTATTTTCAGACAAATCTTCTTTTTGATCTGATTTAAGGTACAATTCAATTGAAAATTTTGGCGTATTCTTATCTCTCTCTCTCTCACTCCCTTTTTCTTCCTTTCTCTTTCTCCCTCTCTAATTTGTATTCTTTGTCTATATTTTTCAAATGTATTTTAACTTTTTTATTTGTTTTAACTTATTGGTCTATCATTTTTTGAATCACCCTGTACAACTATAATTCAATTCAATACACTATCGCAACGGTCCTGAAATATTTAAAACCACCCTGTATAAGTATAAATCCTCTCCAAACTATTGACTCTTTCTATTTTTCTATTGTTTAAATTATTCCTGTATACCAATGATTTTATTTCGCCCCATATGTCTAGTATTCCATTTATGCAACTGCTCATGGTCTACCCTATATAACAAAATTCACCCTTTTGAGCCATACTTTATGACTATAGTTTTACTGTACCATTTATTTCAATCACCCAATATATGCAACTGCTAATAAATTTTTTTGAACACATGTCTATAATTATACTCCGTCCTACGTTCTATAATTCAAATATCCTAACTGCTTATGCTTATATAACAAATTTTTGATACACCTGAATAACAATAATTTTACCCTTACTTCAAACACATTGTATAAGCAGCTACTTATATTCCAAACTATATAACTTTTTTAAACCGCCCTGTATAACTGTAATTCTACTTCAACTTATATTTCAACCATCCTGTATATTGAACTATATCTGTCAGTTTTTAAACCCGTTTGTATAACTGTAATTATTTTCCGCAAATATCCGCTCTGTATAACTCTAGTTTTGTTCCACTCTTATTTCAACCTCCTTATATACGCAACCACTTATATTCCAATACAATATTTTTAGAAACACCCTGTGTAACGAATTCAATTCCAACATATATTTCAACGACCCTATGTATAGAACGGCTTATCACATGCACGCACGCACACACCAACAACCGTATACCATATAGAAGTGTTTCAAATTGAAAACCATTAAAAACACCCTGTACGATATACTTTCATGGCACATCATGACATTTAAACTAGATATGATGTTTACAGTTTTTTTTTTGCATATATTTTTCCGAGTTTCCGAAAATGGTATGTTGTGCGTTATAGCAAAATGTACGGAATCAAGCTGGAGCATGTCTTTGTATACTACAATTTATTATATTCAAATTGCGTGAGAACTTTTAGAGAAAACAGTGGAGATTCATTGAAAATCGCTGAAATCTAGTTCCCTATTTACTTCGCATGTTATAGACAATCATGTGGGACCTTTCTGCAATGTTCTTTAATATAATGCAGTTTAAATCATCAAAATTGCCTAAGCCGTTTTTGAATAATCGCAGAAAAAAGTTGCATACGAATTGATAACCTCCTCCTTTCTGGTAGTCGGTTAAAAATACCACTTACTTTTTGTAGAATAAAAAATATACTCTATGAAAACAAATATATAATAATATATAGGTACTTATTACATAAAGCATATCCTTCTGGATGTAGCCAGCAATTCACATAAATCGTGGCAAAACTAGAAGCAGCCAGTGAACTACATTTTTTTTTCCCAATCGATGATCTTGAATTGGTTTTGGATCTCCCTCCAGAAGTATAAGCTAAGCGTAAATTTCCTAGAGTGAGTTTTTTTTGATGATGCTCGGAAACTAGCGGAGATAGAGCAATGGTTAAATTGGGAAAGATTTGCAGTTTTACTGGGCCAATTTAATGACACTTTCGGATTTTTGTAAAAAGTCATTACTTACTAGATATTTAGAAAAAACGAAATTCTGTCGATTTAGTCAAATCCCTCTAACTCCCTTGTTTTTGATTTTATAAAAAAATTGTAAATATCAAAATTGAAGGGAATTGTGTCCCAAATATGACTGTCATGTCCTCGTTTGCGTGACAGCTCTCGTTTTCGAGATATGACCCAAACTTATCTTTTTTGAATAGAAACCATAGTTGCCTATGACCTCCAAAAATCTGACATTTTTAGGGCTTTTCAACGATATAATACTCGATAAAGTTATTCATAAAAATAATGGAGTTATGGATGCTTTTCTCTCTTATTTTAACTTTTAACGTAGGTAGCCATGAAATAGATTGTTTTATTAATAGCTATTCCAAAAACATTGAACGATTTTTTTATTAGGTATATCAGATATAACGAAAAAAACTAAATAAGTAGGTACTTACTAAAAACTTAAGAAACTATAGTAGGTACATAATAATGCTTACAATTTATGTTCGAAAACTCCACCATTGTTAATTTGATACAAATTGCATCTTTTTAAGATTGAGATTACCGCTTTCCTCATAGTCGGCCTATCATTTTCGTCAGTTGATTGTAATACCGCCTCTCTTAGGTCATCAACTGTCTCATACTTTCTTTTATATACTTTGTTTTTTAGCGCACCCAATAAATAGAAGTCTATAACTGCCTAATCGGGAGACCGGGGTGGCCATTCGCGTGGTCTATTTCTTCCTATCCAAGAGTTGGGAATTTCTAAACGGGTTCTCGAATTCAAATTATGCAACATGTCTTGAAAACTGTATTGCAAGAAATGCAAGTAGAGCTCCCCAGTAAGTGATTCGTCATAGATAAAAGGCCCCAGAATAGTAGACTCTATGATACTACACCAAACATTAAAACCAAATTTTATATGGGGTCGTCTTTGTTCTACATGGAAAGGGTTTTCTTTAGCCCAGATATACTCATTGTGTCTATTGAACATACTGCAGTTAGTAAATCTAGTTTCATCTGACCATAACACCTTTAATGGAAACTGTGGATTGTCAAGGCACATGTCTCTAAACCATGTACATAACAAAATATGTCGATGTTCGTCACCAGCATGCAAAGTTTGACAAACGGAAAGTTTGTACGGGTGGAACTTGTGCGCTTTCAGGACCTTAACCACAGTTCGTTGAGATGTGCCAGCTTCTGCCGCAATCTCACGAGTTGATGTAGATGGATTTTGATTTACCATTGCCAAAACATTTGTGCTGCTTCGTTAAGTTGATTACGTTCCTTTGGTGGTTTAGTAAAAGATCCATATCTGTGTAAACTATCGTAAAGCCTCTTAAATGTACATAGAGCAGGTTGACGACGATTAAAATATCTATGAAAGTATTCCTCAGCTGCACGAACTGATTTTTTATGACATATGATACAACATTCCACCATATTCAGTTTTTCTTCGTTAGAATATTCCATTTTATCACGAAAACTTATCAAAATCGATTGTCAGTTCTGCACTACTAATGGAAGTACTCTCAAATGAGGAAACGTCAAAGTGAAAACAATATTTTTCATGGCTACCTACGTTAAAAGTGAAAATAAGAGTTATAATTTATTTTTATGAATAACTATATCGAGTATTATATCGTTGAAAAGCTCTAAAAATGTCCGATTTTTTGAGGACATGACAATCATATTCGGGATACAATTCCCTTCAAATTTGATATTTACACTTTTTTATAAAATAAAAAACAAAGGAGCTAGAGGGATTTGACTAAATCGACAGAATTTCGTTTTTTCAAAATATCTAGTAAGCCATGACTTTTTACAAAAATCCCTAAGTGTCATTAAATTGGGCCAGTAAAACTGCAAATCTTTCCCAATTTAACCATTGCTCTATCTCCGCTAGTTTCCGAAATCCCCATACAGTTCATAAAAAAAACTCACCCTGTATAATAATTTGACGAGAATTCATCGAATATTTGGAGGAATCGGCATTCATCCGATATTTCCTGGAATCCAAATGGTTGTTTGTCTTGCGCCCTGAGGCCAGCAGCTTTGGCTATCGAAATTCCTCGAGTGTTCGACCATCCATCTAGAGTCGTCTGAGAAGGAATAAGTAAAGAATTCATTCAGTATTCGGGTGCCGTATAGAAAATAAGAAGTATTCAAAATAAATCGTATATAGTTGTGTGGAATATAAAAGTAGTGGAAATAAATTATAATAGGTTAGTGTTTTAAATAAATCTAAGAACCCAGAGAGTAAATAAAAACATTAAACTAATATATCGATTAACATAGTTTCTGAAATTTGTAATATCTGCCAACTCCCGCAAATGTTACCGTTTTGAGGTAGCCTGCAATGCACAAATATCGTGACAAGATTAGAAAGAGAGGGCAATTGAAAAAGAAAGAGGCTATTTTACTTCGATTCTTATTAACTAAGACCGGTATGTATGTAGTCATTAGCAGTTTCCACCCACCAAGTGAGATGACATGATTTCTTCATTGCAATCTCTTTCTAGTCTTGTCACGATATTTGTGCATTGTAGTCTTAGATCATATATCTTCTAGATGTAGCCTGTCATGCTCCAATGTCGTGGTAACACTAAAGAGAGAGAGGGATGGCAATAGACAGGGCAAGAGGCTATTTCACTAGGTTGGGAGCTGCTTCCAATCAAATACGTTCAGCATGTTGTTCATTGACTGCGTCCACCCACTAAGTGAAATAGCCTGTTACTGTCTCTATAGCTCTCTCTTTCTAGCGTTGCCACGATTTTGTGCTTGACAGGCTATATCTATGAGGTAGTAGGTAGTAGGATCTAAGATTATAGTATATGCTCTAGGTTTGCTAGCTTCCAGATTTATCCCCAATGTGTGATCTGTGTTATTGCTTTAGTGCATTTGACAAACATCAAAAATATATATTTATTGACAGTAATACTTTATTTTAAATAATCAACATTGAAATTCTAGTAACAAAAAAGTATTTTTAAAAATGGCACAAGGTGGAATGCGATTAGATCAGCAATTCGCGAATTTCTCAAAATTTGGTGATACAAAATCTGATGGAAAAACAATTACCCTTACTCAAATAGACAAGTGGTTTAAACAAGCTCAAGTAATTGACAAGAAGTTAACTACAACTGACACGGGGATATGTTTTAACAAATTCAAATCCAAAACCATAAATTTCAGCACCTTCTTGGCGTTTATAGAAGACTTAGCTAAACAGAAAAATATTCCTTTGGAAGTCATTAAAGAAAAATTGCAAAGTTGTGGTCTACCAGGAACAAACAAAGCAACCGAAGCTGTGAAAACGGGAGCTGTAGAGAGGCTAACAGATACTTCAAAATACACCGGATCCCATAAAGAAAGATTCGATGAGAGCGGTAAAGGCAAAGGCAAAGAAGGTAGAGAAGATGTAGTAAATGATACTGGCTATGTTGGTGGTTACAAAGGGCAAGGTACTTATGATAGTAAATGAGTAGTGTGCTTAAATATTAAATGATACATAAATTAGAAGACTAGTTCTATAAAAAATGTTTTTTATTGATTATATTTTATACTATCCATGGTGTACTGAATTAATTACTAATCTGTATCATAGTCTATCTGAATAATATAGACCTAATTTGGATAACAAAACTTGTAAAAAAATGTGGAAAGTTGAAACTTTTACTTCAGGCTTATAACTATATTTTCTTCTATATTTGCTCAATCATTGAACTAAATTATTCATTATTCGGATATTTATAATGCCTTTACGTACCTTATGCAAAAAATGGCGAAAAGAACATGTCTAATATTTCAAAACGGTTTCAAAAGGTTCGAAAACCAAAAGAATGAATAAATGTATATGTCTCTGTGGCCATAAAAGTGAGCTCTGGATAATAAGGTACATTGACCAATTTTTGTGAGAAGATATGACGTCTCTTCCCGTACTGATTTTCACTGTTTTTAATATTTCATGCCTTATTGAAAAACGTACAGAGTATAATGTACCTAAACGTCTAGTTTTTTTTTTTTACTTTAAAAATGCTTCTGATCTCCTTGAAATAAAGTCAGACTTAATTGATCTACAAACCGCAAGATTATACTCTCAGTACATTCAAACAATTGAAAATATTTACAATGTTGCAACAATACATATCAGGGTAGAGAAACAAGTACGACTAACAGAATATCATGGGAAGAGAGGTGTGAGATAGGGTGACATCATTTCATGTTTACACTAGAGCTGTTTATGAGATTCTCAAACACAAGAATGGGTGGCAGAATATGGATGAAACCAGAGTAAACCACCTCTGATTTACAGGTGATATAGTTCTACTAGCTTAAAACCTCATAGAATCAAAATGCTATATGAACTAAATCTATCATCTGCAAAGAATGGACTAAAGATGAACCATAACGAAATAAACATAAAGATACCAACACATATATACAAACTAATAATTTCGAATGTCTAGACAAATATTCCTTGGACACAATATTAGGCTGAGAAAAGAAATCCAATATGCTAAAATAACAGGACGAATAGCTTTTGATACACTGGAACACATTCTAAGAAACAACACGACCCTTTAAATCTGAAACGAGAAAATAACGTGTATTTAGCCTGTGCAAATATGTGGCGTGGAAGCAATCAAAAGTAGTTGCAAATTAACTCTTAACAACTCGAAGATGCATACTATGCACCTAATCATGTGATAACAGAAGTGGCTAAATTGAACTGGCAATGGACTGGGCATGTGACTAGGATGAATAAAGGGATGAATAAAGATGATGGACACATAGGATAACAGTGTGGAAGAATAATTAGGTAAACAAAGTGTAGGACGTTGGCTGGACGAGATTAGGGAAAACGGTGGTTAAATACAGTCCAGAAGAAAGAACATGGAAAGAAATAAGAGAGGCCTTTATAGCGACGTCGTTTAAGGTAGGTTGGAAAGCCTATTTTCTGAACTACAATTATAAAACTTTATACCAAAAGCGAAGAGTCTGTATATAAAATGAAAGTACAGGGGTGGTGCTGGTTGCGGATTAATTCGGTTAGCATGCTAGTATAATTTCATTTTACATATCGAAACCTCTCTTTTGGTATAAAGTTTATTAATGTATGTCACAAAATAGTAAAATAGTTAAACACATAACCAGAAGTGTTTTCTCATGCGGGCAAAATTGACCAATTTCTCGGAGGGTTCCTATGGTAGCGATACTCCATTACATCATGTATCTTATCTATAGGATATGCATACCCCCGACCCTCGAACTATGGCATATATTCATAAGCTACAAGATCTATCCAGTTTCATGTCAGTACACAAAAGCAAGTTAACCGACTTGCTTTCGGCTTCGTAATAAACCAAGTTTGTTTCAAAAAATGCCAACTCATTCAAAAGAGTGAAATGTAAAATATTCTACAAATTTTCACACCATTATCACTTTTCTTTTCCTGAGAAATTACAAGCTGTCTTTTTGTTAATTCTGTTAACATATAGTACGTGAAAAGCAGCTTTAATTTTTACCAAAAAATCTTTCGGTGCATTTTACATTTATTTCGCAAAATCCTTTATTAAAAATCCTAGAGATAAAACTTACTAAATCAATAAGGGCGAGTGATCGTAACATCGTTTTAATGCCTTAGTTTGTGAAATAAGTAATAATACGATTTAATTCATGGGCCTTTTTACAATTGTGTTCTATAGTACCTGACTGACATATTTCGAATATGAAATATGGAATATAAAACTCATATCCTAACATATTTTTTGTTTCTTTCGCCATAAGGATAATTTTTTTTAATTTGGAAGGACCAGAATATACGTTGACATGACATTTTTGTAGTTTTTTTTGCCTTGTTTTCGTTTTCATATCCCAATTATCTGGAGAAACATATTGTTATCAGTTGGATATCAGTTTCAATTCCGCATGACGCGAAATTGCTTTTCTAATACGAATAATTTAAAAAATGCTGAATAACATATTTCATTCTAAAAGTGTTTCATTTCTTGTGTATTATGCAATTTCTGTTCTGATTTGTTACCAATACCTAATGTAATATACCTTACAAATATGTGGTTAGTTATATAAAATTTATATAATTAGGTCTCAAATATCTGAAAATTTCTTGTACTATTATCGTCTTATGAAAGATGTTGCAATATCTCAAGGCAGCAACATATTAGTATTCATATAGTATTAAAGCAACTTCTTCCAACACATCAAATTAGTAGCTGGTTATTATTACGTTATATTCTAGATCAATATGTAAAATTTTTTTAACGTTGGTGTCAACAATGTGTTTTACTTCATATCATTATCGGCATGTGGGATTTACTATGTTCCTACACATTATTGTAATTAATTTTTAAACGCTATGAATTATGTGAATAATTAACACCATTCAATTTTAAGTATTGTAATTTACACTGCGATTGAAGGATGCATTGCAGTAATTTATGTGCCGATTTTTAGTAGTATGGACAGTATTTATAAGTCCGAAGGCAATACAAATTTTGAAAAATACTAATGACTGTATCTTAAAACTTATTTGTTTAAATTGTTTTTGTTTAAATTGAAAAGTTTAAATTGAAAAGAATGTATCTCTTAAGTATTATATATTTTTTAAAACTTTCATTAAGTCATGAACGAAATCATCCTAGTGACCGAATGAAGTGAAAGTTTTTGTGAATTGTTTCAGTCTCTCTCTATCACTCTCTCTCTCTCTCTCTCGCTCTATGCCCCTCTCTCCATCTCACTCTCCATCTCATTTTGGGGCTCTTTACCTTTCTTTCCTAGAGTAATCTCAGATTGAGAATTAAATAGTTGTTACGACTTTAATGCGAATTTATTGTTAATACTAGGTTGTATTTAAGTTATATTATTAAATAAAATGGGGGCACCCTTTACACAATACAACATTTTATACATATACTCATCATTACTTGTTATTGCATATTAGCTTAATATTATTGACAAATTATAATTTTATGTATTTATTTAGATATAGTCTTAATTTTAAGTTATGTAATTTTTAGCAGCTTTTGTTTATTTACAGTTTCTACATGTTATAACAAAATCAAAATATTGTCACGGTATTCTTAGGATTCGAACACTTTATTATATAACGATTACAAACTACGTAATTTATAATTAAACTAAACTTCAAAATTCGTTATTATAATCTGAAGTTTAGTATATCAAACTAAACTGACTGAACTGAGCTCAACTAAAAACTGTTTGGAACTGTGTTCAAGTACATTCGTGTATGTTCCATGTGGCCTACCTAGAAACGTTAGGAATTTTCTCAAAATATCACTAAAATTTTCTTCATTGACAACTTTTAGTGGGTTTTAGTCGCGCCTAGAACAACATTCCATTCCTACAGATTTTGAGGTAAGAGGGTCTAGGTGCACAACTTCTCTTGGGGTACGTTGGATGCGGTATATAGCATTAATTCCGATAACTTCGACGAATTCGTCCTTTGTGGGTTATGCATTTTGACTTTCTAAAGTCCAATCGAATTTGCTTTTAAATCATTCCGGGTTTTCATAATGATATTTGTTCATAACGTTATCTCGCTTGCCAATTTAGAGTGGCCAAAAATCTTTCCCGTAATAGATTTGTTTAATCCGACAATTTTCTTTCCGAACAAAATTTAATCCTGTTCTGTCATGTAGAACAAATGTGTTTCCTACAGGTACACAGTATGTGTTCATTACAGTTCCTTTGGTTATTGTCACCCACTTTTCAAGGATACGTTTCTAGAGTTTTGTTTAATATCTCTACCATGCCCTCATGCCCCAACTGTTTTATTTCCAACAGAAACATGTTAAACATCACTTGACGCCAGTTATGCCCTTTTGGCCCAAACGATACTGATCATCTTGAGGAGCCTAACTTTGCCGTCGAGGCGTGGTATACTGAAAACTTTTCCAACTGCTAGGCGTTGTTCTAACACCGTCTTCATCTCAGACAGGTACTTGTTGAACAAAACTTCTATGTAAGTTATGCATTCATCTTACCCGTGCTCAAAAGAGACTACTCTAACTTTGGGGTTCGAACTGCTAACGAATATCTTCATGTTTTCCCCATATATCTGTATTCGAGATCTAATTTGTAATAACTATTGTTCTTTTCACTTATTTTCATCAACAATTCTTGCCTGTTTGTATTTTTTTATAATTTTTGTGTTGTTGGTTTTTTGTTATATAATAGTTCCTGTTCATTTTACTGTTTTCACTTTAATCACTTTATAAATTGATGTTTTGCTGAATTTTCATTGTCTCTAAAATTACTTTATAAGATTCCTTCCGTCTGCATGTGCATTTTTTCTTCTTCATTAATTGAATCACAGTTTATTAACCCAAAATTCTGACTCCAATTTGTTACGGATAACTCCGGGTTTGCTTTACACTCTCTTACAATTAATGAAAATATTGCAGGACGATAATATTTTCGTAATTTCTAATGCAACTCAAACTCAACAAAATTGCTGTTTATAAACTGCAATTACAATCTACATTTAATGTCAAACTAAACTAATTCATCTGATCTATTCTGAACATGAGAGTGAGAATTAATTCGTATATAGAGCGTTTTTTCTTGGAGGCAATCACAATTTTCCGTGACAATATTTAGGAAAAATGTATACATAAATGAACCCAATTAAGTCCAAGAACCAGTGGTTTTATTTCTATATATTCTCAACTTAATTAAAAATTTCACATGTTCCTTCCAGTCACAACCATAGCATAACATCGAACCGTATTATTTCTTTGGTTGTGTGAGGGAGAGAGAGAGAGAGAGAGAGAGAGAGAGAGAGAGAATGAGAGAGTGAAGTGAGAAAGGGAGAAAAGTATATAGAGACCATCTCATCTCGCTCGTTCTGGCTTGTTTAAGTGGAGGTCGCCGTTAAAATTCTGCTTCTAAATTTCAAAACCACAAAAATTCTAAGGGCTTTTCCGAGCAACTGTTAAATTGCTGAAGGTCCCCGTAAGGCTTCGGGGGTACACGGAAGTAATAAATGTCCAAACAAGGAGGAACTAGAACAGAATCCCAAGTATTCTCATTTTTGGAAAATGATTTTGGCGTCATTTATGCCGGGCTTTCACAAAATTCTTCGAAAAGACCAATTTTACATGAACCAAGGCAAAATGATTTTTTCGGGCTGAACCACTTGATTAATCGTTTAAGGACTGAAACACCTTTTATATCCCAGGATAGTAGCCCACTCATGATCTTCATATTAGATTAACCCCATCAAGCCCATCGTCTAATAAGTTTATTTCATTTCTACTGCAAAATCCAAATTCATCTTTTGAGAATTAATTGCTGTATACCTTAAGGCTCATTTAGATTCTAATAATAATAGTAGTTTAGTCGAGTGGCGAGATTATTGTTCCCACTACTGTACAGTACACAAGTGTATAGTCTAAGAGCTGACCAAGTATTTCATGCACTTTGAAACTGTATCTGGTACTGGCTGAATTGTTGCAAAAGTTGGCAGAACTATATGTGTTTAAAATTATAATTAAATTATTTTTTTAAATGTTCTTTGAGGAGTTAAGAAATTCAAAACCAGATGATTTTCTTGGATTCAATCTAACAGCTAGTTTGCCAAATGATTTTTTTTAAATCCAACAATATATACTTGAGGCACTTTCAGATTTTATCATGATTCTCTGTCATTTTAGTTAGTGTAATATTTGCACGATGAAAAATGGCATTTACATAGCCTCACACCAAATAATAAAAATAGTGTTCTACAGGTTCCTCTCTCCGTCATCCAAGATATAATTTAAATGCGTTTAAAATAAATTAGTAATTATTATTTTTTACTTTTTGGGTTAATAATACCAGAATTGAGAGTCTTAATCTGACTTCATTGTCAATGGCATTAAAATTATATTATTAAAAATTATATTTGAAATTGAAAGCTTGACTGTTTAGATAGTTTTTTGACATAACTAAAAAAATGTTTTTATGTACAGGGTAGCACAAAAATACATATCGAACAGCTTAAACACCCATCAAACTACATTTCTGTATGCCGACCTTTACTATTAATACAAATAATAGTTCTTCTACTGACAAACTTCGTCGCATTTTCCACAAATTGTGGATGCATATCACCACAACACTTATGGATGGTGTTTTTCAAATTTTGAAGGTTTCTAAATGGTATCTGCTTATAAAACATTTGTTCAAGGTAATTTAACATTTTTTTAGAGGGGTTAAATCGGGCTATCCGGTGGCAAATAATTTTCCCAGTGGCCCCGTACAATTTAACATTTCTTTATATCTATCGTTTGATGAGTTGACGCGCCATCAGGTTGATACCAAAAATTTCGTCTAATGTTTAAGTGCAAATTATCGAGAACCTTACTTGATTCATTATTCATGACGTTAAATTATCTTCCAGCCGTTAAATTTTCCCTAAAGAAACATGGTCAAACTTTTTGATTATTAAACAATACACAACAAATTCTTTTTAAATGATTATCGATCACGAGATTCTATTTTAAATATTTTTTGAGAACATCGTCGAAAATTTTGCGAAATATGTTTTTTTATTAGTATATTTCTAACGATTTCTCCTTTATAATTGATAGTTTAGAAATGTGCGTATGTACCCATTCAAAAACACATAAACACACACTGATTGCCTACGGAACCAGTGCATTAGAATTTTGTCATTATTCTTAATGCAGTAGTATAGTGAACGTTTTTTTTCTTGATGTCGTTGATTAGAAATTTCAGCTACTAGTCTGTATAGAGAGTTTTCCCCACAAACCATTTATTTTTTCTTTACAGTCTAAAATATTTCTAAATTTGACACCTCAATACTTCATGTTTGTCATGGCCAACTTATTAGTTTATTTAATAAATTATTCACTAGGGGAACAAGGGCGCCTAAAGGTTTTAAAAATGCAATATGGACATTATTGGCAAGTTTCATTGACATTTTTACAATATCTATCATACAAAAAAATATATCAACATTTATTGGAAAAATTGGTGCAATTATTCGAACTTTGCAAAATACCTACACTTTAAAATTACAAGAAGTTGTTCGTCATTTTTTTACATAAACTTCCAACTATGAAATTTAAAAAAATAGGACTACTTCTTCTTTAAATTTCGGTCGGTTTTGAACCTCCGAGGTTAAGTGTTTTTTTCTTACACAGGTCTCTGTTTTCTCCCATTTCCAGTTGTTTTTCAACCAGTACGCTTATCTCAAGTCAAAATAGTTGGGTTTTATTTCTTCTTCCATTTCACCACCGTTATTTAATTTTTTGTTCATCTCTTTTCTCGCATTGTAGAACATGTCCAGACTATTGGAGTGCAAGATTTTGGAATGCCTTTGATTTATTCACATTCTCCACACGTCATCTTGGGTTTTTTAATTTGTCCTGCCTTATAACCCATAAACGTATCGCATGTAGCCCAGTTCTACGGTTATTATCTTATCTCGAAGGGCTGTTGTTGTTGGCCACATCTCTGCATCGTAGAGTACCCTTTTTCCACAATCTTGTGTAACAAACCTTTATTTGAAAACTGGCTTAAGTTCTCAGTCCATAGCAACCATGTAGCGATTTTGTCGCCATTTCCCCCATACCTATTCCCATTAAGATCTCTTTCTCGCAGGTGTTAGCAAAACTTGTTGATCTCAGGTATTTAAAAACGTTGGATGACTTTATCTCTTGGCTATCGATTCTAAGATTCGGCAGCCCCTCTATAAGCATATATTCTGTTTTTTGTTTGGAAATTGATCTTCAGACCCTCTGTGTCATATTCCTCTCGTCAACAAAGAGTCCATATATTCGTTATCTCCGGCAAATACAACTTTTTCATCGACCTATAACAAGGAAAGAAATGTATGTTTGTTTGTTCTAAATTCCATATACAAGCATTGACGGTACCTGGTTTTCAGACATTGTTCAATGTATATACTTATTGAAGAGCAACGGTGATAAAGTACACCCGTGTTTTAAACATTTGATTATCACATTGGGTTTTGTGTAGTGGTTTACTATTTTTATTTTGCTTTGGTTGTTATTGTACGTTTTCTTAATTATAATAATTCGTTTTTTAGTTTGCCAGACCTTATATCTTGGTACAGTATCGTATACCTTTTCCAAGTCTATAAAAGCCATTTGTATTTTTATTGATTTATCTGTTTTTCTCTATTAATTGTCTAATGGAGAGATGAATTATTTGAGTGTAAATTCAAAAAATTTGGTCAACTTACTTTTAAAAATAGGGGAAAGATCAAGTTTATTTTGCTTGTATACTTAAACTTACTTAAGCCATGTTCTGGCATTTTTTGCAAAAAATGTTAATATTGACACTTAATAATAATAAGTCAAATTTTACCCAGCACTATTATTAAAGAGTGTCCCATATGTGGCGGATTTTATTAATGTCACTCTATATCAAACTTACCAAAAGATTAAGACATCTACAAAACACACATCTCAGAAGAACTTGAATGTTAAGTTACATTTTGTTTTTGTTTATTCCGTCACACCTGTCATATATTAGTTTTATTTCAGTTAAATTCTTTCAGTGCAAAAGCGCAGTAATATAAAAAAACTTCGCATTTATAGAAATAGTTAATAATTACTAGGAAATGAGAATAAGCTATTATAGTGTGAGTGAAATTGTAACAGATGATTGCTAATTGTAAATGTGAATCAAAGAATCAAACTTAAATTCTGAAATAGAAATTGTTGAATGTCCAGCGTTTTCAGACCAGCATCCGGTCGTCTACATATTCAATCACTAATTGACTACATTATAATTTATTAATACTCTTTTCTGGGAGCTAAGTATTTCATTCCTGCATTGCTTTGAAATAGTTAATTAAGTGCTAAAAGTGAAAGTATTGCAAAATACAATTAACAAATTAGATGGATAGCTGGTATAAACTAGAAAATTTAACTGCGAGGATTCCAAAGGATTTAATACAACACCTGTAGAAAGACACGTAACAAGAATTTGTCGTCGGGGATCGTCTTCAGTTACTTGCTAGCATTGGTGAGATTCTTTTTCTCATTTTGATAACTCGACATCGTCTGTAGATGATCCCTGACGACAAATTCTTGTTGTGCTATTGCAGACGGTTACTTATTTTAGATCATGGAAGTTAAAAACATATTAACAACTATTTCAGATATATTACTTATCTACTAAAAGGTAAGAATTATGTGAAATAAAACTGAAATAGCAAATGAGGTGTTCTTGTCTTTAAGATAAATTTATAACATTTTATCCAGTACTCAATGTTTCATAAAACTTTTGATTGGCATATAACAGGTAATACCAAAATATAGATGCAATGTGTACGAGTTGACCCCAAGAGATAAGATGATCCTTTTCGATTGCCCACAAACAATAATCACCGGCAAGTTGACTATCTTGGCAAAGCATAACTCATACACCCCGTCATTGCCAATTTGTAATGGCGGCTTGAGCAACCTATTGTATTTTACGGGAAAATATATAAATTATTACCAGCTAATATAAGACACCGTTATGTTACTTTTATTAAAGACTGTTAGTTATAATTATTTTTGTGTTTATGGCTTACTAATACACTTAAGTTTGGAGTTGGGGTAACGTGAAAATAGCGGCGTGCTCATAGGTTATGTTAGAAAACATTCAAGAAGTTTACCTTGGGGCAAGACGATTGACTCCCTTCCTTGTGTACAAGATGGTATTCGGGGATCTCCTTGTACCTTGACTTTTATACTGCAAACTGCTTATTATAACTTACCTACATATTTTTATGTTAATTCCTAAATAAAATAATTCTTGTTTTTGAATATATCTAGGTACTAAATATTGAATGCTAAACGATTTCCACCACACTACACCCACACGTGTCTCTGTCAAAACAAGGGGTAAATCTGGAAGTGTTTTTTCGTTTTTGTGTTACACTACTCAGAATACTAGTTTATATTTGTGTTATTTTTTAGGAGGGGTTGAAACTTACCTAACAGTTGATTCGCGGAGTTTATAAACCTGAAATTTCGTTATGTATATTATTCTAAATAAAGAAGTTGTAACCGATAATTTTAGGTATTTTTCTTTAATTACTTTAATCTTCAAGAGGTAGAGAAAAGATCATGATCAGAATCATCTTAATGATATCACGGGATCATATTAAATACCGGGGTGTATAAGATGATTACTTTGTATGTTCTGAAAACATGAAAAGGTTATCATGAAACCTTAACTAACCTAATATTTTGGGTATAACAATAGCACGGAAGATAGATATGCTAGAAGTAAACGCCTTCACTTTTCTACTGCACGGACAAACATAGATATTACATGGATTGCAGCTTAAAGTCATCAACTTGTACACCTTTCCTCCTAATATTATTATATATTGTAATGTTTTTATTTTCAAACTCTTCGGGTTCAGTTCAGTTCTTGGATTTATTTAAAAACACAATTCAACTCACTCTAATTTATTTCCACTACTTTAACACAATTTATATTCACTGAACTATTTACAATTCATGTAAATTATACGGCAGTCGAATACTGAATAAATTCTATCGACAGTTATCCGCATTTATATATTTCTCTCGGAATTCAAAGGTGAACAAGCCATCTGGAAATGTGTTCTAGAAGCTTCGATAAAATTCGACGAATTCCCATTAAAGCTCACCGTCGGCCTCGCATCGACAGCCATCCCCAGAAATATCGGATGAATGCCGATTGCACCAGATATTGGATGAATTCTTGTAACAATATTTATTGCTCTGAATGTGTAGATATTTGTTTAGATTGTTCTCATTTACATATTCTTTACAATTATTTTTTTATATGACAAATCTTCTATCAGTCTATGCAAATTGTGCTTATTGCTGCCTTGATAAAGGTGACAAAAAATGACTCCATACTGTTATTATCGACATTAAATCCAGTAGAGAAAGCTGCACCAAAAATTGATATCACAATTTTTTGCCAAGACTGACTATGATAGTAATTAACCAACTTGCCCATGACAAGAATTACTTATAGACTGAGTGGTGGTTTTTGATCACCTATACGAGAAAAAGATGATGATGAAGAAGATATTTGTCTAACCATGCAAAGCCGGGTCGAGCCAGTTACTTACCTAAATATAGGCTTCACATTGAAGATACTAAGGATTTTTAGAACTGAACTCAACACTTGATAATACATGTATTTTACAAACCATAAAATTTTTTACTGAACCCAGTGCGTTAATTAATAAATTAATTAAAAGATTATGTGTTAATTTTCAAGTATGTTTTAAATTGAAGATGTCAGTAAGGACTTATCAACTCCCGATAGTACAAAGATTATAAGTGATAGATTAAAAATGATATAATATAAGATATTTAATTACAAACCACTTTTATTGTCTACTATTTTCGAATCATCGTTTCTAAAATTATCTCATTATCGAACGAAAACAATGAAGATATACAACTATTTGATAAATATACATCAGACTTAAATAATCTTCGATCACCTGGCCACCTAAGTAATATAATCAAATTCGGGTTAGTTCGAGCACGTACCAAAAGATTAGAGAGTAGTGTCAGTGGAACGAGACGATCGTCATCGTGATATCGAAGGAAGTACACATAGCCTTTGAGAAAGCCAAGAGACTTCTTGCAGACCTACCTCTTTGGTGATTACAACGTTCACACAAGTGGGACACCGACTTAATACCAGCCAAGATAGTTTCGATTCAACCTTCGTGCATGTGTTACACGGCGTTCTTTTCAACGGTTCTTCGAAGACATCGAAGGAAGTCCACCGTTAAAATCGAAAACCTGGCGTGCTCGGGAAGCCGTAACAAGTGGATCAGTTTATGATAGTGATTTGTTTTGGTGTCTGGTATAACGTATTCTTTTGAATTCGGCCTGAAAACTATTTTTTTTTTGGACGAATTAAACAATTTTGTCGTGTATACGAATTAGAAACTCGCCTGGCAGATGTTCTCTTGATTTATTTAATTACCTTTCGTGTAACAGACGTGACTAATTTGGTGAATATGTGTTTTGTGGAATAGTTCTCATTTGAATGGTGAGTAGGCATTCCGTCTTGGTTTTCGGTTTCTTGAATGTAGATGTGGAACAAATTGAAAGTGACGTAAATGTTGTATATTTATGAGAAAACCACTTAAGAATCTTTTATGTATTTGGTACTGATTTTGCGCATACTAATTTATCAAAACATAACATTAAACAGTAAGAATTAAGTTATTCAGAATCAATCTGGAAAAGTGTAATTTGTAAAGGTAATAATTTTTGGGTATAATTTCACACCCATCGAAAGCATCAACGATATTATCATTAGACCCCAGCATGTGAGGGTACGACGTACGTAAGAAACAACATGTAACCTTGAGAACTGGTCAGGTGGAAGACAAAAAAATGACAAAGTTGAACCATGGATATTTGATGAGTTTTTTTATACACAGGAACAACTTCTCATTTTGGGTGTAAAGTAAAATATTGTTTTTATGACGCAAGCCAGAAATTTAAGCATGATGACAAAAAGGTTCAAATAAACATTTGTACTGATATACAACCTAACATTCTTCTAATTAGCATACCATGTTTGAACACGTGCTTTACAGGTCTAACAACGTGATATACCTGCTAAAATTTTATTATTTTTTTGCAACGAGTAAATCTATAGAAAGTGGTAGATGTAGGTATTACTAATATTTTAACGGAAAACGTTTTAGTTGTATATGTAAATTGATTAGGGAACTTTAGAAAAGGTGGTCACTCAAGTCATTGGTAAAAAATTCACCATTTGTGTTAAACGCTTTTTTTCCAGACGTTAGGAACAAGGTACAGTACAGTGATATCTATTTTAGAACATTTCAAATACCAAGAATTTAAGTGTTATGCGACTTTTCAGTTTTTCTAACAAATTTGATTTTTTAACCAAAATGCGTCGTCCGTTTTCAGAACTCCTGGTGCGATATCTTCTATTTTATAGGAAAGAGGTTAGAATTAAAGTGTAGATGATATTTTTTTAAAGATATGTTACAAGTCAAAGCTTTGTAGTAGTTAAAAGGCCTGGATGATATTTTTGTTGTCCGATCAATAATATAATTTCCCAAAAAAATTTGAGGTCACTTCCATGAAATCTTAAGCTGATTGTTGCGAATTATATCATACATCAGGTAACAAATTAAATGATATCTCCCTTTTAATTTTAGCATCACTCAGATCTCGAGAGGTTTCTTTCGAGTATGAAAACTAGGGCCCAATTCAGTCCATTGCTTTCATGCCAATTTTCATAACACCAAGTTTTAAACGTAAAACTGGGTTAGAGATTCTTTATTGGGTGAAACTTCCTTAAAATTCCTAATGATTTTTACTGTTTCTAGTATCTAATTTATGAATACAGCAACAGAATATTTGGCCAGTGAAGTAAAGGACTTTATATCCCCATGTCATGTCTAAGATATAAAGTATAGCGTATTGTTACTCGTTTATGTAGCCATTATTAAACTTCCATATTGGAATATCAGTTAAAATACGTTAGCCGCAACTTATTTTCCTATAAAGTTTTGGGTTTGCAATTAACGGTACTTTCATTTCAATAAGATTTTTTCAAATATCACTCTATTCTCTACTATAACACCTATGAGCACTCATATACCTTAAGCCATTTTTCTGTTTCATATTAGTTTGGCTAGATTACATGATATTTTAACGTTTAGAGCTTTTGTCGCAAATTACCTACCTTTTCGTTTGTTATTCCACAGTATTCAATTAAACTCTCGGAGCTATGATTTCTGAAACAGCCAACGAAATTGATAACCGGTATCATGTCAAGACGACGAAGAAGACTACCAAGTATCCGAAATTCATTTTCAATCACTTTTCCCACTCGCAAGAAAACGTACAATTTACATATTTTTTTAATGAATACACATACAGCCGTATAAATAAACTCTTTAATACATGTACAAGATATTTGCCTCCTTATAAAAATCAGTAACAATTTTTATTACTGAAGATCACTAAGTATTTGTTCTACTATGGACAGTTTAATTGAATTTCCTATCATAGACATTTAACCTTTACCAAGAAATTGTTGTATAATGTCTTTGTAACTGCAGTGTTTAATGTGGAAGAAAATATATATTAGAGTATGTTGATTTACAAGCGGATACTAATTTAGCATATACCACAAGTTCAGTAACTCACCAGTTCTTTTCAAATTAACAATTTGTATATAAAGTGATTCCAAATAAGTATATTTTGATGATTTTTTACAAGAAATTCCTCATTTCCTGTATGTGAAAATGTGGTTTAAATCGACACAATATCAATAATGAAAACAAAACCAGAGAAATGGCCCTTTTTACTTTTTTACTTCTTTGGTATCCATAGTTCATTTGTCAAAATATCGCAAAATATCTTATTTTAAGTGGACTTCTATTTTACGTGGTAAAAAAGAAGCGTTAGCCTTCCTCGAAATTATTTTGTCCATAATTTTGGTTTTACAGTTTAGTTGGGACCTTTATCCCCTTTGATTGTATAACTTTCTATATAGAACTAATATCCCTGCGATATTAAGTTTTTGCTTTCCCGCGTACTAATTAAGAACAAGGAACTTCACTGTTATTAATCTTACGTCTCCATTTTTACTAAGCTTGAGCACTTTAGTTGGATTCGCCACTGACCTAAGGTAACTTTAATTCAATCTACGTATTATGCCCACAATTACCTCTTCCTTCTAGATTTCTCAGTCATCAAAGTTACGCTATATATGTCTACTCAAACTTTTACGAAAGTTTATTTTATCATCATTAACTAGAGTATTACAAAAATCAACAGACATTAACAGGAACAGTTAGTGGCCTGAACCATGTATTGAGATTTCTCAAGTGATGGGAATTATTGAAGAGTTACCTTCATTTCAATTGTTATCCATTAGAGAAATAAAATACCCACCATACGTGGAGAAACCATTTTCCTAATTTTATTTTTAAATGCATATATTTCCAAGTCATTGTATTGAAAATAATAATAGGCATTTTGAATATCTGCTTGGATAACATTTAGTATAGTTTGTTGGTTGATCTGGTAAAATATTTACACTCATACTTCTTACACCCTATATATATATAGCTGGCTTTTTGCACTAAGAATTAAAACGTGTGTTTGTTGGAACGGTTTTCAGACAAGTTTGTGGCCTGAACTCTCCGACCTGCATTTCATAACCTTAATTTATTGACAGTTTCTACTGCCCATGATTAGTAAGAATCACCAAACGATTCTTGCTCTTCACCAAGGATTGAAATGACGATGCGAGAAACGGTACATTAGCTTTATTCGCGGTAACAATTCGTTACCGATTCATTGCTGATCGCATGCGCATTTGCAATAAAAGCATTCGCGGTACAGAAATTACTAAACTGGCAGTAATAATTCTGTGTTCGCGGTGAAGGAAAATTCGATTCATTATTGATTCTTAACCAGATTATCAGTTCTTGAATTATAGCTAGGATTCACATGCGCGTTTGAATAACACGAATTTAGTAAATTGTTATTTTATGTTGCCTACATCGGGAAATTTACTTATTGTTAACTTTGTTTGGACTTTGAAATCCAGTGACGGGGATTTGTTTTCGTGTTCCAAACACAATTGAGTGTATTAAATAATCATCAGTTTGAGTTTCATTTTCGGAGTAGTCGTGAAAAGATGGAAGCAAATCGTTTCGCCTCGTCAGAATATTCAAACTTCTACCAAATAGTACTAGCAGAATGCAGACTGGCTCATTTAATGGACAAATACGTGTGTAGATCATTTGACAGCATGGATCTGGTTGCAATGGCATTCGCGGTACACAAGTATCGTCTGAATCAGGCATGCGCTCTTGAGTACGAATTTCAGCAATAAAGCGGGTGATGCATCGACTGACCGTCATAACTTGCAGGTTTTCTTGAATGCGCATGACGGTGATCGTCACCTCTACGCTTTCGCATCGGGTAGGAACAAGCCTAAAAGTATTGATATCCGTAATAGTATGGAAACAAAGCTATTGATACTAGTATTTCAGGGGGTAATAACGTCAAGTATAGGAAAATACTAATTTAGAGGGGGTGAAAGCCATTCAGAGTATCGAAATCACAAACAAGTATCGATTCGGTATTTTTATAAATTATTTTGCTTATGGCATTTACAAACACTCATAGAGATTAAACGTGTTATCACAATAAAAACTAAAAAATGTTCAAAAGCTAAATACCCGTCTGGGAAGAAAAATATCCATAGCAAAAATACCCGGTATCGAAACCAAAGTATCGGTATCATAGCAGTAGTATCGCAATGCCCATATGTGTGCACATAACATGGAAATTACTGAATGTATCGCGTTCATTTCAACTGACCATTTGCTAAGTATTAAAAACTCTATAAAATATTCCATATTTTTGATAATATACATACAAGATTAAGAGAATATTTTCAGAGACATGGAGGCCGGTTATATTTACTTTAAACAGGTAAATGGTGAAATCCTGTATATGTAGAATGAAAAATGGCCACTTTCTTGATTCCTTTTATTTTTCAAATCATCCCAATTCTCAGTTGCACTTTAATTATACACCAGTCAAAACAGATTTTTATTTGACATAAAATTCAACAGCAAACCGCATAAGCCATCAAGTAAATAATAGTTTATAAGTCATAACTGACATAATTTTAACAGCATACTCGTAGCCTTAAAAATTCCAAAAAATATTAGGTAATTTCGTGTAAAAAGTAATAATCTGTTCATAATGCCGTCAATAGAACAATTGTAGAGGATCAGAAAATCTTCAAAATGAGTGTTTATAAATTTTACTCGAAGCATTTTTCATAAAGAAAAGCTGAAAAAGCCGGTATAAAGTGAGCGCTTTAAAAAAAACATAACTTGATTGTAATAACAACTAGAATCTGCCTCCTAACCATAGCTTATAACGTTGAGATTAATAACGCTGAAGATCGATATTGTACTTTAAGTAGATCTTTCACAATTACAATTTATGTAATTTCTAGAAATATTTTGCGGAACGTATCGTATTAAGCACGATAGTTCGATAGTGATATGCAAAATATATTTTGAAAGCTCAAAAAATGCACTTCACTTCGTATATCTTGAATTTTTGTTATGGTGTCGTAAAATATATTAATAGTGCTTAAGAAATTTGACTTAAAAGAAGAAACCTCACTTCTCCTCCGATATTAGTAAACTGTATACAGGTAATTAACTTAATAAAACAATGGAAGGATAAACCAATATGGGCAGGTAATACTTATGTAATTAAAATCGTAAACTGCTGAGAAAAAACATAAAAAATACAATTTACATAAATGTTCATCTCCTGCCGCATTACAAAAATATTCCAGATCCGTCCATGTGCCTTGACAGTTATTGACAAGGCACCGCTGTTTGGCTGTCGCATATTTGTACATTTACTGCAATATTTACCATTATTTTAAACCGATTTCTCGGCACTATAACGAAAACCCAAGATAGAGAAATTGAAGTGGAACTTATGAACTTTCAAAATATCTTTATTATATCTCCATGGGACCAGTCTGGTTTATACCGTGGAATGTGCAAATTAGCTCTCTAAATTATTTAAATTCCAATTCTTCAAAAACTACTTATTCAATAGTATCCATGAGGAGCCCATAAAATACAACATCATAAACTATTGTTTTGACGAAGATTAATACTCCAGTATTAATTACCAGACAGTTATAAATTTTTGAAAACAAATCCACTTTTGACCAGTTTTTCTGAGTTTACGCGGTAAAAAATTATCCAATCAGGATGCATTAAGGATTTCGAATTCTCTACAAGTTTTCTAAAGACTGCATTACATGCCTTCATTACTTTCATTATGTAAGCAATTATTATTGAAATAGTTCATTTCTACGAGTTTGCTGTTAAAATAAATAATTATCTATAAACTGAAGTGATGAAGTAAGCGAATTGCAGTTGAATTTTATGTCTGAAAATGAGGTCAATTTTGCTCTATATACTGTTGTATTACATGATTTATCTACTATGGAAAATCCTTCAAGTCATTACCAGTCAGACTGCTTTTAATTTTTTTGCAAAATCAATTTGGGGTATTGTTGTTATAGTGAATTCCGTATGTCTTTGCAATAATTACTCCTGCTCCCAACTGAAATACCGATAGAGTTACTAAAATCGATTGTCTTTCGTCGATATTTTAATTTAGACGTTAGCCACGAAATTGCCCCAAACCTACATACACATGTTTGTGTAGATCTTTGTCTATGAATACTTGACAAAATGAAAAAATATATTATAGCGATAGCATTTGGTATCTTCTAATTATGGATCAGCATCTTTTGACTTTACAATCAACAATAGTGCTAATTAATTTATTAAAATATCTAATACTTATTAATGTAATCAAATGTCTTAACGCCTCAGATACCAATGATTTATGATGTACATTATTTTTATGCTGTCTCAAAAAAATCAATTATATAGATAACATTCTAAAGTCATAATTTTAAGTAAATACTAAAAATTTGTTATATCTCTGATAAAACAGCTATAATATATTTATAAATAATTTGGAAAGTGCAATGCTCTCGAGTTTAGGTGTGGTCAATTTTATGATTGTACGTCTTGAGAAAGACATACAATTTCTTGGAATTTGTCGATGAGCAACGATTCGCAAATATTGGGACACAAAATGTTAATGACGAACTGTGTGGAATGCATCCTTCATCATTCCTTAAAGAGATAGTTGCAAGGAATTTATTGTGTCGAAAATTCTCTCTCCCATTGATGTGCAGTCATCATTAAAAATTATTATTGTGTTCACTTTCTAGAGTTAAGTGAACCGTATTTTATGTAATTATTCATTGCAGCGGTCAGGTTGTAAATTTTTTACGTTGTTGTTTCATTTTGATAACTTTATTCTGTGAAAATTTATATTTTAAAATTATTATATAATTCTGGGAATCTTTTATCTGATTGCAATAAATCTGCTCCGGCCAGCAAATCAATCATACATGGATGCAAATGTTATCTTGTATTTAAATACAAAATAAAATTTGCAAAATTTTTTTAGACATTAAAATGAATGCCGTATTTAGGTTCTGATACTTTCTCACGATGGAAATTCTCTTTTTTTTGCTTATGCCAATATTTTGGGTAAGCTATTAAATTGAAAATCACTACTGCTGGATGTATTTATTTACCTACTATTGTAATCTAGGGAAGTTAGTATTTTCAATTGTAAAAATAATCCACAGATATTTGATTGGCTTTTCTTGAAGAACGTATATAGCATAACACATAAAAACTGTTGTTAACAAATTTTTATTCCTTAATTAATTATACGGAGTGTTTAAAGTTACAAAAATCGCAATTTAAGCAGTTTTTGTAACTTTTCAGCAACTGAATGAAAAGTTCTAGGTCCGAAGGCAAGTTTGTTTTATACGTAATTTCAATAGCGACTAAATGATAGGATCATATAGCCGTTTGGATAATTAGTTATTGAGTTAATAATACGCAATTTTCAATCGTCCATAGTTATTGTATAAGATACGTTAAAATTTTGAAACTTGGCAGAATCTTTCATTTCTAGGAGGTAAATAACTGGTAAGAATCTCAAGTTTACAGCTTAGGAGGTTTTCTTGCTAATCTGATTTTTTTCCCCAGGGCCTTTGATTTTACATGAGGTTTACAATGCTCCCATTTTGAGCTAAATTAATATTTTAACCATCTGAAAGGAACATAATATTTATTAGATCCTTCAGTATAATCCCTCATAAATAAATTTTCTTTTGTTTTTTGTTTTATTGTATGTATGTAAAATCAGTTTAAAAGCCTGGATTTTGGTATTCGGAATTAAATAAAATGTACTGTGGGAGAAGCACCTTCCTCTCATTTTATTACTGCGATCGACATTCATTTCAAATCGCTTTGCTTTTAATACAAATGCTATGCCAACTGTCAAATTGTCTGCTGATAGCCCAGGGACGAGAAACGGTGGCATATCATAATTTGTTCATTGAAAAGTTACATTTATATTTGTCAATATAACTTTTTTTCATTTTACAAAAAAATGAGTGACCATATTTATAGACGGTGTTTTAAGGAAAAATTTTCATTAAAACTTTTTATATTTATTCATTAGTTAACTAACTTCATAGTTCATAACTATACATTAATATTAATGATTTGCCATAATTATATTGTTGACTTATATATTCTATTTTGTGACATTATTTTCTTTCTAAAGTTTTTTTCTTTTAAAATCGTCAGTAAAACAATTACGAGGGTAACTCATATATCAACGGAAATCTTTTCATACATTTATTGAATAACATTATACAGAAATGATTTTTCAACATACCGTCCTGCGTGATCTACACACTTTTTCCACCGAGAGTTGGGAGTTTCAGTATTCTCTGTTCATAGAATGTTTGAGGGCGAGTTACAAGCCAACTACGCATGTGCTCCTCGACTTCTTCATATATTCCAAATCGTTTTCCTCCCGGTGATTCTTTCAGAGGCAAGTCAGGAGGGTGGTGGATGGCTTCTCAGTCCATTTCTTGCAGTGTATTCCTTGTTTTTGGTTTCAAATACGCGGCTTTTGCCAACCGTAACAACTGGCAGTAGTAGTCCACATTCACTGTACGTTGGGCATGTAGAAAAGCAATCAGTAAATTTCCTTAGAGTCAAAAAAATACCAAAATGCAGAATTTCAAATTAATTTTACAGACAATAGAGCAAACCCAAGATAATATTAATATAAGTTGTACCGAAAGATTTGAGAATTACCATGTTCCATTCTGATGTATAAAAAAGTAATTTGATGCAGAATGCGAGCGAAATTGCCAAAATTTTTAACACAACTTCCAAGCTAGTTTAAAATCACAATACATATTAGTAAGACAGAACAGTTAACAGCAATCTCAATTCTGAAGTTTATAAGCTTTCATGTTCTGAATGCAACAGTTTTTACGTTGGTATGACATGCCGAAATTTCACCACCACAAAACAAACTAAACATTTGTAAATCACTGCTTACTAACAGGCCATTCCTTCCCTTAATTAACAGACACAAAAATTCACGTACACAGTTTTAAACCGATAATCACTATTTTAGAATTAGTTGAAATTTTTAATAGTATTAACCACCCTTTATCATCGAATTTAATCTTAAATGACCAGCTAGAGTTGCTAAACAGTGTCCTCTTCGAGATATTCAAATAATATATTGGGAATTTTTCCCAAAATTTCAGGATGTTATACTTCATGGTTTTACCCAAATTTCATGTCATAAATATAATCCATCATTATACTTAAGTAATACCTATTGTATGTTTGTGTATAAACTGTAACATTGTAACAATCTTAATTCATTCATCAGTTCGCTCTTGTTTGATCATGGCATAGCCTCTTGCCGAAACTAGCCACAGCAAAGTGAAAATAAAAAGTAATAAAAACTAAGTTATATTATGTTTTTTCTTTCATTATGAATATGATCACAAAGTAACGGATTCCATAATCAATTTTTAAAACAAGATAAGTTTCAAATAGTACAATTCTAACAAGATATTTGTATCAAGATTTTGTTTAAACTGAAATCATTTTGCCAATATTAAAACAGCATATGGCAAACATGCAACAGTGTACATATCTGTAAAAAATTAACATTAGCTTACTTCAAACCAGAATCTTATTTTTATGCGTTTATTTTGTTGGTAAAAGGAAATTACTGTATATGTCATATTTCTTGATTAATGACCGTGTCCATGGTCTTTTATTTGCAAAGTCCATATTTCAACAACCAAGAACTCAGACCTTGTTTGCATTTGAGTAATTTATAGTTGATGGTCAGAAGGTTCAGTTTAAATGATGAATCCATCAGATGCTTAGAGTTGTTAAGTCCTTAATTAATCATCTTTTCAGTTTCAGTTAAATTAACAATTTAATGAAACATTGTAAATTGTAAAGGGATAACAATTACTAGTTCATAGATTCAGTTATCTCTAATAGTTTATATATTTTTAAAGGTAGATATTATATATGGACTTTAATTATTTTGTATAATAACATCTCATTTATTTACAAACAATTTAAAATACTTGCTAGACAACATATCAGAGAAAAGTTATGATTTAAACGTTACTGTCAACCTTCATATAAGTATAAAATACATATCTATATCTATATATATTCAGAACAGCACACACGTCACTTCAATACTTCCTGTTTACTTAGTTTTCTGGGCAAATATAATTTTTTGTTTTGACAAATTGCAGTTGAAGATTCATATTGACTAACGAATCTACAAATCTGATTACTGGATTCTACCCTCGTTTTCTATTACATTTTTAATTAAAACCTTTACTCCCTATTCAAGTCAGTGATATCAAAACACAATAAGTAGTTTTCTGTTTGATCATTATGGTAATACTATAATGATTAAAAATAATAATGATTAAGAAACTAGTAAATTTTATTTCTAATCATTCTGAATTGTTAATTTGGAGAAAAGTTATTAACTGCATAACAGTGCAATATGTTGGACTACATCACACCTAAAAGTTAGTTTTATGGAATTTATGCATGCCCTAATAATACTAGCAACTCGGATTTTCGCGCTTTATTTAGTGCTTTTGCAGTTTCTGCGACTAAATCCAGATTTATTTCACTCTACTGATTCCTCACAATTCTAACTCGTGCCTCATGCTATGTTAATAAGGGAAAACTTTATATATTGCAGTTAACTTCGTGGATTAAAATTAAATTTTTAAACACTGATATTTACTTTCACTTTCCAAAACTTTATTTAGACATAAAAATCCAATACTTACAACAGCTGATTTCGGAAAAACAATTTACATCAGAATAACAACACGACTCATCTAAGCTATATTAACTGTGCAATGTACAGCCGTTCATTTCAAAATCCACATCGAACTCTCTAGCAAATTTCAACGGTCATGTCTCAGTCTTTTCAAACTCTCTAGTACGGTCAACCTCGCCCGGATTCCTTTTTTGATACTTCAGTCGGCTCAGTTTTACGTTGTTTTACAGAAACTGATGTAATTTTGTATAGTAATACATGGGTACCTATGAGAACTTCTTGGCCATTAGAAAAACTATGTCTGTATGGCAAGCTTAAACATTGTCTGGAGTCATATTAAAGTCAAGTCATTCTTATATTTGTTGTCATTATTGGGCCTTTAGTACTTTAACGTCGCCGCAAGTTCAGTAAGTAATAGAAAAATAAATAATACATTAATTGTACCCAAGGCAGACAAAAAGATAGCGCAAAGATGTTTTACCTTTCTTCGTCCTCTAATATTGAATCTACCGCCTGATGAGATTAAAAACAGAAATTCAGTTTCTTTATTTAAAAAGAAAACCATACAGTGGATACAGTCATTTCCAAGGGTACAAATGCATGGATACTTAGTTTTTAAAAATATGTACAATTTTTAATGTGGTAATAAAATCGTCTTTTTACTAAATTATTCAATTTTTTCTGTTTCTTGCTTTTTTATGTCTGACCTAGACCCCAAAATGTTTGGAAATATACAGTAATTTCCAGATTTGTGGAGTTATTTCCCAAAATATGCTTAAGTATTGACAAAATATACCACAAATATCCTTCAGAAAATAATAGTGTTTTCACAAGCTGCTAGTTCATTCAAGGGAATACAATAAGTATACTACATAACTAATGATTACTAATATAAATGGGCCTGTCTGTTTACATTACAACTGGGTTCAAATATAGTAAACACGTGCTTTCCAGTGCCAAACTTCTTTCAAATGTAAGAAATAATACTTAAATCTAGGCATTCTACACTGACGCTTTACGGAATCGTTACGATTCATGTGAGGATCAGGCAACACTTTACCGACAGTTCGCTTTGTTTATGTTTACATTTGAGGTTAATTTCAATTTTCGTATTATTTAGCTTGTTTTTGGTATTGAAATCAGTGATTATCTTGTGTACGTGTAAAACAAACAATAGGACAATGGTATTTCAGTGCTATATATGCAGGAAAATGGCATATTCTTTGCCGAATTATCTTGTCACCGGTAAGAGTCAGATCATAAACGTGTTAACTGAGTTTTACAAAAGGTCACTTAAGCATTAAACAAAACTACATTTTATGTGAATAAATAATGTTTTAATAATTACTGTTGCATATTAGCAATTAAGCCACTAATTGTTTTTGTTATTGTGCACATCTTTTAATGTATTTTAATATATTTGTTGAATAGGTACGTAGTTGTATTATGTTGAATCTCAATAACACGACCTTTAATTTAATGCTGATTGGACGCTATTGTTGGAACCGGAATATTTGTAAACCAATATATCTGTGTCTCTTTCTATTTTCTTCGTTTGTTTGCATATGAAAGTGTCGGGTCCATTTATATTTGTAGTTATTGTACTTAACAGGCAATGACCATCAGGTCTGGCCTTTTTGAACTACAGCGTTCTGATAAACAAGACATTTAATTATTATCTTTGCAATTTTCGTATTAGTTAAACAGAAAAAATATACATTCAATTATATCAATAATCTCAGACCAATGCAGGCGATATTTATTATTGTACAAAATTTATCTGAATGCTGTTAAACATTAACTTTCATTTCAAACCAAAATTATTATTTTTAACAGAAGAGTGACGGTAATTCTCTAGTTAATGTTAAACTTTCTAAGGCTGCAATTTGACATTTATTGCATTTTTTATAATTTTTGGAATATGGAAACAGGTGTTAAACGTTTTAAATACAGTTAAATGAATGCAATAATAATATATTTTGATTTTAGGAGTGGCAATATCAGTCATTAGCAACAATCATTATTTATTATTATGAGAAATGATTAAATAATGTTTGTGTTAGTAACACTCAGGAGAAAACTTATATCAACAATTAGCACATTATTTTCATTTCTTTAAACATATTGCTAAATAATACTTTAACCAGGAAGTATATTAATAAATGTACATTACCAAATTTTAAACAAAATGCTTTCACTTTTAGTAATAATTGTGAATCCATAAAAATGTATGCTAATATACTATACAAACATATACGTGTTTTGAGTAAAATCATTGAGCATGGAAATAACTAACAATTGCTAATTTCTACAATCATAAGATCAATAGACTAGATCATGAATAATTACATTTGTGAATCTGGTTTAATGTTATCTCGTTAAGCTTAGTTTTGAAGGTTTGTCGGGTATTCATTTTTGTTTCTGTAAATCATTACTTATATAGTTTTATAATAAAATCTAAGATTTTTACTAACTTACATATCTTTTAGAGAAAACTGTTTTGCTAGCCCTCAACAACCAATTTTCTATATTCTACATTTTCTTTCAATAGGTACGGGTCTCATAAGGCAAAAAATGAATTAGGAATTTTCATTATTCACCAATTTGAAACCATTTCCAACAGACAGAAGCTGAAAAGCTTCTACATAATACAGGATTAGACCCCCTCTGTGAATAAGTATCTCGAAAAGAAAATTATGTGATATAATATACCTATTATATATTTCCGTGGGCTTCTATAAAATTATCAATTTCCGAAATAATTTCTTTATTTACCCCTTATGTCAACACTACAATTTGAAAAGTCACAACTCCAAAAATACCACATTTCTGCCAATTCAGTTATCTTCTCTTCAATTCGTGAACCAACTCGATATCAACTATTGCTTTGAATCTGGTGTCGTCATCAGGTGAATTATGGGGATTTCAAAGTATCAATCATATACTTATACTCTTACTCGGTCAGGCGTCCCTGATCATGTTCATTGGGTGGCTTAGTCACTTATGTCGTCCAATTGGCGTCGTCGTACTTGGGTTCGCTGATTATACTCCCGTTCGTTCATTATGGTGTTTGGTCCAAACGTGATTAGATAATCCCAGACTTAGTTAGCTCCCCTCTTTGAGTAGCTATGTGGTGCTCTTTACCCTTATGTCCGATGGTCGCGTTGTTTCCCCAATGTAGAGATTGCCAAAATCACAGGGTATACTGTATACACAGGTTTATGGTACTGCAGGAGTATCCGGAAAACTGGCATCATCAAAATTCTTAAACCATAGAGCCAAAAATATCTACAGCACACCAGAGGTCCTCAAAGAAGAACTAGTGAAACTTGAAGAACTTTTGACAAATGGATGTCCGGTAGCCATCATCAACAAGGCGTTTGAAGAACTGCTTAAGCCATCTAAGTAGGAAGAGGAAACCACGATAGCCACTATATTACTACCATACACTAAAGGCTTGTCGGAAAAACTTATACGTATTGGATGATCACAAAGTAGCATGATCACAAGCCGGATACTCCTGGGGTATGTTAAATGTGTTTGTTTAAGTCACATTCATGAAAATAATCTGAATCTTAAGATATATCGTAGTTTAATGTTTTCCAATATCTACATATTCATTGTAATTATTTGTATTGTGATAGTACTCTACATCTATACTAACTTTTGAGTTAGTTTCTTGCATTTTCTTCTTACGAGGATCAAATCATAACTGTAAAATGTCTGAATCAAGGTTTTAATTTCGTTTTATAATACTGACTTAAATACTCCTTAAAACTACTGTAATTTTTATTCTCAATTCAAAAATATTATTGAATATAAATTAACATGAATTTGAAATTTTTTATATTGAAAATTATAACTATATGATTAAATATATTGAATTGATGTCTTACGTTAGAAGTTAGGCTCGATTAAGTTTACTCTTTTAAATCGTTCAGGTTTGGTACGTAATCTACCAGTCAGTTACTGTTTTCTGACAATGTGCGTAGTTTATGGTTAATTTATTTTACTATATGCTAGAATGGTTCTCAAATGGCCCGACATGGCAGTGACTTTCAGATCATCAGTTTTACAGTCCAGTATCTGAAGTTGCCTACAGTTCAATACGAAAATAGTCAATGTTGTAGAGCAGTATTGATTTTTCGGACAAGTAGTACCAACTTTCGTATCAATTAATTTATGTAATTTTTTGTTATGATTATAATTATGTCATTAATATATATATATAGTTCGAAGCTGTTGTGTAACAAATCATCAATCAGAAGACAATAGAAAAGACTGCAACACTAACCTGGTATTGTAAAATCGTAAACTCAAGTATCAACATAAAACCTATCTGTGTACATGTGCGGGACGGCTACGTTTCATCGGGAACATATGCGTGTGGCTAAGATAGTAAAATACAAAAATTTTATTTAATTTAGAACGCCATTTGGTTGAAAACCTATAAGTGTATATGCCTTAAAAACCAAAAAAATATTTTTCGGTTATGTTGTAATTCGCACCGACTATATTGAGATTATTTATGTTCCTTTTGAACCACTGCTTTTTATCTGATTGTGTTCAAAAAAAGGTATTCTATATTTTCACTTGTGCTTGAAGAAATCTCTCAACAAAACAATCGATCGGCTAGGTATATAAAAAATAGCGAAATGTAAATACAGAAAGTTTAATGAAAGATTAAAAAAATGTAGAGTACAAAAAAATAGAAAATAATAATTATATCTCTAAATAAAAAATTGAAACGCTTAAATAAATTTGGTCAACTAGCAAAATTTACCAACTGTAATCTGAAATATTTGAAATATTCAAATGAGAATTTAGCGTGAAAATTTACATATTTTCAAAAAAATACTCAGTGACATCTGTGAAAAATGGACTCAACTAAAATCACATAACCAAAATGATTTGGCCAAAAAAAGATAGCGTATAATCTGTCGACAGGAACTAAACCTTACCTTTACAAATATGATCAGAAAATGGCTATTTCACACATTTACTGTAATGTCTATTTGTACTGTACTCTTGATCCTAGAAACTCAAAGCCAAATATCTCCAGATAATTCATCAAAGGCTGGTTAACAATTGAATCCCATTAAATTAACGGTAATGCAGCCAGCAGATGCACTCAAAACTGCATAAAAAAATATGTCTCCACCACAAAAATGCTACAGTGTCGGAAACACAAATACTCCACCCAAAACTTACCTTCTCTGTAGAAAATACCCCATCAAAATGGGCCCAAACTTAGGAAATGCTTTGTACAAAAAAAAACAACTTAATATATTGTCCTAAAAATAGAACCAGGCTTAAAAGACTAGGTCTAACAGTAACAAATGCATCTTAAAAATGCTCTATAAAATTGCTCCGTAAAACTGCACCATACAAATCTTCTGCAAGAGCCACCATACACGGGCTACCGTACATACAGTACGTCCTTTACATCCTATACATCCTGTACGTCCTATACATAATGTACGTCCCTAAAATAGAATATTGCACGTGATTATTTATTTCGCTAAAAACATTTTTAAAAAATATATAACCGACTTCTACCTATAACTAAAAAGCTAAAAATTATTATAACAACATACAACTCTAGCAAATAAATAACACATTCAATGTTGTTAGGTACCTACCCAGGAAGTAAAAAATGTAAACATTAAAAGGTGCTCATTCTGTACAAATTTATTACCTACCAATCTAGTATATTTTTGAAGCCGGTGCCAAGCAAATCTAAAATCCTTCATTGCGTACTTATCTACTAATTCATCAAACTTGATAGTTGCTTGGCACCGACTTCAAAAATATACTAGATTGGTAGGTAATAAATTTGTACAGAATGAGCACCTTTTAATGTTTACATTTTTTACTTCCTGGGTAGGTACCTAACAACATTGAATGTGTTATTTATTTGCTAGAGTTGTATGTTGTTATAATTATTTTTAGCTTTTTAGTTATAGGTAGAAGTCGGTTATATTTTTTTAAAAATGTTTTATTTTCAACTTTTTAGTATTTTTGAACTTAGGTAGTTTTCATTCTTTTTTTTTTTTATTTAGTATGTATAACCTTAATAGACAGAACCAGGTAACATCGAAAGCCTCAACATTACACAATAATACTTTCTCATTTAAATTGACAGGTAAATCTTTACGAACAAAATGTACTAGTACGCGTTGACTTAATAACCCCAAAATATATGTATGCCTACGCTATGTAACCTTTTTTCAACTTTTTTTGACAACCCTGTATAACTATAGATAATTCCACTCCACCCTATGTACCAACCATCCTGTACATACGACTGCCCACGGACAACCATAAATTTGTTAGCTGCCATCTGTAAACTATAGGACGGAGTAGAATCTATCCCATATTTACGGAGTCAAATCCGTCCTATATTTCAAACATAGTAATAACTCCTTGTGGGCTAGCCCATAAATTAGTTCATTTTTTACATTTTACATTATCGTCCTGTGTAACATTAGTTCCTTTCCACACTTTATGGAACTTCGTATGGGCTATAAAAAAATTTTTTTTAATCACACTGTATAAATATTATTCAACTGCAGCATATATTTCAACCATCCTGTATTTGATTTGCTTATGTCCACATCATATAAGAGTTTTTTAATCACCTTATATAATTTTAATTTCACATTTTTTCCAACATTTTTATACCACTAAACGTCCAGTCCACCCTATATTCCAACCATCCTGTATATACGGCTTCCTACAGACCGCTATCATTTTAGTCCGTCCTATACTTCAATCTTCATATAAATGCAACTCCTTCTATCACTTTACTTTGTGATTTTGTTTGCTATAACTAAACACCCTGTCTATAAACGTAGAAATAGCAGTTTAAAGTTTGACATGTGTTGTCACTGAATTTTCTATTAGGCCGGGAGAATGTGTAAACCAAAAGCACCGTCTTCGCAAAATGGAAAAATTTTCATTTAAATAGGTATTTGCCTGGTATACAAACAAAACGAGCTTGGTACTCATAGATCTAAAGAGCCGAAAATACTATGCTTTACTACCTATATGCTTGAGATGTACATAGAAAATTTTATTTATTTACATACAAAAAAAGCGAAAAAATACGCGACGAATTGATAACCGCCTCCTTTTTGGAAGTCGGTTAAAAATAGTTTCGCTACCTTCACAACGAAGGGTTACCTAATCCATAAAATTCTCAGACATCATTGTGTCTTCTCGATCGCATCTACCAGACATGAAAACATCGTCCAGCCAACTTAAAAGGACGCCATTTTTTAACATTCAGTAGTTCAGAGAACCTACAAAAAAACAACTCCAGCCATAGCAACTCCACGGTTCTTGAGGTATATAATGTCCATCAACTAAATCATAAGACTAGTCAAGAGGCTACAATTTTTTTTACACGTTACAAGACATTAAAGTTTAGAGTTTTCGCTGGGCAGTCTGTCATCTCTATTTATGAAATCGTTTGATCTGTAAATAGCGGAAACTTTTAGGTTATGAAGAAATCCGCCGATAATTATATCGAACTGGTTGCATAGACACTACTACCTTAGTATTGTAAAAGGCATATTTATATAAAAATAAATCGCCAATAATATATATAAATAAAAAATACGTTCATAACTTATTATTACTATAAATTTAATTTAAATGAAGTAATGGGGATAGCACAGTTTAAATATATACTATGCTAATTTTGCCTCAATTTTATTTCCTATATAGATACACTCTTTACAAATGAATCTCAATAATGTCCAAAGTTAAAACTTAAAAATTTAATGAATTATTGTTATCATAAAGTTACAAATTTTAATATAATTCCACATCAATCTGATTTACAGAAATTATCATGTTTTGAAATTAAAGTAGTTGCCTCATACTATACCTAAACAGCAAATTTCAATTGTAAATCTGTTTTTAAACGCTGAAATACACGAAGAAGTGATACGTCATGATTTAATTACATTCTTAACTAATCTGCGGCAGTTACGTTCGTTGAGCGACTTCGCGAAATAAAAATAACTCTCTTTTTTGAAAGAATAACTATGTCAACGATTATTTCCTTCACCTATGAAGAATACTTTTCGTTTTCTAATTATTGATGATCACATCCTCTTAATCACAATCATTAGCAGCATCATGATATTTTGAATAGCTCGTGACACCATCACTTTGACCGGTTTGAAAAATAATTACAGCCTTACGTGTACGACGGAATTGGAATATGGCCGGCGTAGCCTTCGCATAAGCTGGGTGTAACTTAATTCCAAACCGGGCATGACATTTGAGAAAAAATAGTTATAATCTTATCGGCTTGCTCGCTCTTATGAAATATGTAAGTTGAACGATTTTATAATAACTTGGCAGGTGTCGATTAGTTGGATGTATTTCTTTAATGGCCTATTCATCTTGTAAATACATCAAATAATTCTTAAAATAGGTCCCAGGCCCTAGTGGTAGAGAGTATAGATCTATAACTAATTGTCTTCTAAATGTTATTTGTGGCATATTCTTGATTACTTTTATGTGTTCTTGGGAAATAACACCACAATCGAAAAAAAATCTGTATATTCAAGGAACCAAACGTTTCCAGGTCTATTCCGACCTCATTTTCAATGTTTGATATATGATATTTAAGTTGACTTAAGAAAAATTTGTTGTTTCTAGATATATAGGTAGCACAAAAAATTCTAGACATCATGTATTACAGTTAAACAGCTTTGAAGTTGGAAGAACTTCAAAGAATTGTCTTTTGAATTTATAACTGGCGTTCGTAGGTACGACTTTGATATAAGATAGCGCATTCGCCAAAAATGTGATCGGAGAATTCTTTTATTTCAATGATACAATTAACGTCATAAGGAAAACCTAGGAAAAACCTTATGAACTATCCCGATATTGGGTTGTTCAAAAGGAGATGGCCATTACTAGTTTCTTCCTTAATTGTCGGTAACCAGATACGATTGAATTCTACAGAAGTAGAAGCGATATTTTTCGTTTTGTGTTATATTGTTCTTTGTGAAAATTTGTTAACATTCTTGAAACCTAGGCCATAAAATATAATTTGACAGTTCAACTATACTTCACAAAGAACAACATAACACAAAACGAAAAATAAAAGCGTCTGCGTTAATTATTTTGAATGAAGACGATTGTATCCCTTCTATTTCTGTGGAATTCAATCGTAATTAGTAATGGGCAACTCCTTTTGATCAACCCGGTATCGCGATAGTTAATAAGGATCTTCCTAGGTTTTCCCTTATGACGTTAATGGGATCACTGAAATAAAAGAATTCTTAGATTGCATTTTTGGCGAATGCGCTATCTTATATAAAAATCGTACCTAGGAACGCCACTTATAAATTCTAAAGACCACTCTTTCAAGTTCTTCCATCTTGAAAGATGTTTAACTGTAATACATGATCTTCAGAATTTTTTGTGCAATCTGTATATCTAGAAACAATAAATTTTTCATACGTCAACTTCAATGTCATATATCAAAGTTTCATTTTGCACTTTATATTTTCAATACATCTTTAAAGCAATTGATAACAAAGTCAGAATAGACCTGGAAACGTTTGGTTCCTTGAATATACAGATTTTTGTTTCGATTGTGGTGTTTATTTCCCAATAACACATAAAAATAAATAATTTGGTCAAGTGCAAGTTTGACTCGCATACTTAGGGTTCCGTACCACCTTCAAGATTCTAATATTCCAGTTTCAGACAAGCAGGGAATGAGTGCATTTTCTTATATTTACCTTAATATCTTTTAAAGATAGCGTTTTAAATTTATAAAAAATATACACTTTGATTTTCCACACATAGACTTTTTATTTTATCTGCTTCAGGATTCGCTTGATTTTTATCAGAATTAACCCATTAACATTAGAGTTTTATTTTACTAATAAACTTTCTGCGAAGTCTTTTATAATCTACTGTCTGAGTTTTGAGGCTCTCTAGATTAGAAGATATAGGGCAAAATAGGTCAAGGTTTAAACTGTAAATTATTAAATCTGTTATTCAAATTATTAAAAAATACAAATAAAATATATTTTTCAAAATTGTAAATAGTGTAGTTTCTAAAGTGGGAATTAAGTCGATATTTAAAATATTTGTTAATATCTTTTAAAGAAATTATTTAAAAATATGATATTTGTAATTCACATAATGAGGCTTTTAACTGATATATTACATGATGCGTTTGAAATTTGAATCTTTTGTTTTCCATTTAATTGTATAATTTGTCCCTAAAATTACTATGGGGTTTTCTAATAATTTATTTTCCGTTTAATTAGGGAATTTTTCATACTCTTCCTATAAACAAAAAAATTTAGGTCTTATAGTTTGGGTAATAATGGGGGGAATGGGTATTTTTTTAAATATTTTTTAATAAATTTTATAATATTCATTTTGAAAAAATTAAAAAAATATATTTGTATTCATCATAATGAGCCCTGTGATTTGATATATTACATGACCCGTTAGAAACAATTTTAGTTTTTAATTTTTTATTTAATTCTATAATTTGCCCCGCAAAATGAATATTTTTGTTAATATCTTTTAATAAATTTATTTTAAAAATATGAAAAAAATATATTTGTTTTTTTCATCATGAGCCCTTCCATTTGATATATAACATGATGGGTTAGAAACAATTTTAATTTTATATTTTCTATTTAATTCTGTAATTTGCCCCCCCCCAAAATTAAAAGTAGAGCTTTCTCCTTATATTTTCAGTAAACTTCAGGTCAGAACCTATACCTCTAATTTTTTTCAAAACTTTACGTTGTATAGTTTCGGAGATAAGGTGGGGAATGGGTAAATTTTGGTATATTTTCGTTAATATCTTTTTAAATATATATATTTTTTAATATGAAAAAAAATATTTCTCGAAGTTTCCTTGGACTTCCATCGTCTTGAAGTGGTTGATCTCACAACGTTTCAATAGCTGTGTATCTGCTATCATCATCAGGTGAATGATCATTCCTGATGACGATAGCAGATACACAGCTATTGAAATGTTGTGAGATCAACCACTTCAAGACGATGGAAGTCCAAAGAAACTTCGAAGAACGAGCTACATTGTCTAACAACTTCAGACTAACAGTGAAAAAAATATATTGGTGTTCCTCAGACTGAGACCTTTCATTTGATATATTACATGATGCGTTGGATTTTTTTTTATTTTTAAATTTTTATTTAATTTTATAATTTGAGCTCCAAAATTAATATTTTTGGTTTCTCCTTATTTTTCTTGTAAAGTTCGGGCAACGTTCTATATTTCCTATTTTTTTCAAAATTTTATACTGAGTAGTTTCGGAGATCAGGGAGGGGAACGGTCGATATTTTTAGTTTTTCCCCCCAGAAGTACCCCTAAAATCAATTTTTTTTCTTTTACGATATGTACTCCTGATCGAGTCAGCAAACTAAACATTGATAACAAATCTCAACTTCTTACGTCCAGTAGTTTAGGAGAAAATTGCTGTGATGTGACAGGGGCAGAAATCCGGAGTGATATTATAAGGGTATCCGTATATTGTATATACGGAACCCTAAAAAGATCTGTAACTAGATTAAAACCAAAGTAATATCTGTCCATAAAGCTGACAGTCTCATATCGGCAAAAAGTAAATAAATATATCTCAGAATTTGTTGCTAATTTTTGCTAATTTCTTGCCAAGCAAATCGATTTTGTTTCTCTAAACGGATCTCGAGAAAGTAAATGTAGTAGGGAAAATAGCTAGATAATCAAAAAACAATTAATTTGTTGTTAATTTCTCACGGTCAGAATACACCAAAAAATAATATATTTTTTAAATTATTAAAATTTATAATGGTCATACTAGATTAAGTCTCGATTATTCTAGAATAAATAAAAAAATATTTTGTTGCTCACGGTAGTAATGATTTTTGATGACTGGAGAGTTAGCAACAAAATATATAACCGGAATAATACTGAATTGGCTCGACCGGTAATTGATAATGTCGGTTAATTACTCGTTTTTGAGAAATTATTTGTTGAGAATGCTTCTCATACACATACAGTTATGGAAAGCCGAAACGGTAAGTTTGATTTCTTTCCATGCAGTTGCGTGGTAAAATACAAACAGCAGGTTGAAAAGCAACAACAAAATTATTTTGTTTATTTGAGAAAACTCAAAAAGTGAGAGTTAAGAGGCTGTTTAAGAGGATACCGTTCAGTTACTCATCAGATTATCGATTATATAAAAAGGCACCTGCTTATATTTATAGCAAATGACTTTTCGTCAAATTAGCTGAAACCATAGTATGATCTTGTTTACGATGTGCAGAACAAACGTTCTCATGACCTCCAAGTTCAAAATTCCTTTGTTCTTAAAAAATGAAAGGCTAAAGTGTTTCCTATTCGGAACAATAGATTGGTGTTTTTGACTTAATGGAAATGCTGTGGAACCTTTGGTATTTCACACATGTAAAAACACACTTTTGCACCCAAACACCAAATCTCTATTTTAAACACTCAACGCCGTTTCAACAACTCTAAGTTGTCATCATCAAGGATTGTTTAAAATATATGTTTGGTGTTAGGGTGCAAACCTGTATTTATACATTTTTTGACTTGGTTAACTTTGCATTGGTAAATAAATTATAAATATCGGACCGACCATACATTAATATGAACAGAGTGATACAACAATATAACTAAATACTTTTATTAGAATAATGTCTGGAAAATATTTACTATGCTAATAAGAGATTTGAGTTTAACCCAAATGCAATAATCAGTCCATTTAACCGTTCTTATAATTGGAGTTAAATAAATAAGTCCAAACTTTTATAACGCAATAATCTATTTCATTAGTAATTATCTTAATAAAAGGCTTTAGTTGGGTGATTTAACGTGACTCTACTACTTACAAGTCATTTGTTTATTATTCTACATAAGTTTTAAAAGAATTAGTCTGACTATATTTTCATCACTCATGTTTTAAGAATAAAGCAATTTTTAACTTGGTGACAATAGGAACTTTTGTTTAACACATCATAAACAACATCATACTATCGCTTCAGATAATTTCCCATAAGGACATGGCGGGGTCCTTTTATAGTTGACTCTCAGAATATCAAAAATCATTGCAACTAAGGGCTTCAAAATTATCTATCACATATTCCTGAATAATCCAGAACTAAACTAGCATGCTCATCATAAACTTGTTTTTCTGATTATCTCATATTCAGTTATTTTTCCTGCTATTTGACGTAAAGCTACCATTATTGTGGATTTCTCGAGATGTGTTTGAGCATCAAATAGATTTTAGGAACTAAATAGCAACAAATTCTGATATATATATTTTCTAATTCTTGCCAATTTGGCACTGACAGTTTTATGGAGCTCCTATTTAAGAATTTCTTAACCCTCCAGATGTGGCCATTTGCTTCACCTTTAATTATCCCGCTTTATTAGACCGAGTAAGTCTAAAAATTTAATTTTGTTATTTTTCTTGTTTGTTTTTTAATAATTTCGAATAATCATATACGATAAGCCGTTCTAGTCAAAAAGATGTTTTAAACTAATTTCACATAGAATCCAATCAGATAATTTAAAGGTCAAAATTTGTGACCAAACAAGGATACAATCCTGTATTCAAATATTAATTTAAAAAATCAGTAGCCTCCTATTTTAACAAGAGAATTTAATAGAATTAGCCTTTACTTTCATATTTAAATATTTAAATCACTTAATAATTTCGAAAAGATTATTGAGGAGGGTCTTTATTTATTCTCCCCGCTCATTTGGAGTTTCTTTTCTCAGATAGATAAGAATTTGAAAATTGTAAATGAAGAACAAAGTGTAGTAGGACAATTTCGAACAATTGCTCGGACTACTGGTTGTCTGTCCAGAAATTTTTCGAAAAAGATATTCTGAGAATAAGAGAAAATATAATCAACCAGTATTTCTTTACATAAATAACGTTTTGTATGTTGTATTTTACTGTTAATCGCTCTACATCAAACCGCAAATCTAAGAATAAACCCCCTGCTACAACACACAGCGATTGACAAAGGATCCAGAATTAGAGTTGAAACGTCTCCCAACACAGAAAAATTTAACACAATATACAAAAAACTATTTTCTGTACAGCCAAGCACTTTGTTCTTAATATTATATTAAAATAAATACACTGATGTAATTTTCACTTAAATTTATTCACTATTTACAATTGTTTCACCAGGTTACTGGCTTCTTCAGAATACAACGTAAGACATCAGTATATTTATTTTAATATAATATTAAAATGAATTTTCATCAAGTAAAGACTGAAACTATCATCACTTTGTTCTTCATTTACAGTTTTCAAATACCTATCTGTTGCAAGAAAAATTTGATCAAGAAAACCCCAAATGAACTGACAAAATAATTTAATTTATAACATTAATTGAGCCTCCTGTAAAGAATTTTGACGAGTGACATCAGTGAAAATGGGTCACTTTGTATGTATGAATTTATATTATTATCAATTTTAAATTTAAAAAATGCTATATTTATATATTTTTTTAATTCATTAAATTGTTATTGAAATCATTACTTTGTTTTATTTTTTTTAGTTTCTTGTGTTTTATAATTTTATATTAGATTGTTTTGCTTTTTATTTGATTTCTTATTTATTTATTTTTTAAATTATTGACTTTATATGAAACTTTAACCTTCAAATATTATTTTATTTTAAATTAAATTCAAAACATTAACATATACACAATTTATAAATTACAAAACAACAAGAAATTAAAGTTTAACAAAGTATAAAATAAAATTTTACTGAATTATTTTTAACTATATTTGATCTATAAATCATAAATTCAAAAAAAAAACAAATAACTTATGTTGGTTATGATAAACAAAACTTAATACTGCTAGAATCAAAAATTATTAATGAAGAAATATAAATATATATTATCTAATCAAACACATAACTCATTAGAATTTTTTTGTAAAAACGTTGTTTTAGTGCCTTTTTTAATGTCCGGCTTTACATTGTTCTCATAGGCGTATTCATCCACTTGCACTGTTTGCTCTGCTTACCCCGTTTTTTAAGATCCTGTATACGATCTGATTCATTCCTGCTTCTATTTGTTGTTTACCATTGTAGGTTTAACACCAGCTTCATTATTCATTTTTTTGTTGATAAATTTTCTTATGAACTTTTAAATATTTATTTTGTACAATTTTATGTTGCATTTTGGATACGCCTGGTATAAATGTTTTGGATACCTATAAAAGTTTTTTTTTCACCAAAGTTCATTATTTAACATTAATTAACCGACTTCCAATCCGTCTGCAATATTTTTTTATGTATGAAGAGCGGCTTGTGCAATTTTGATTATTTAAAGTTCATTATATTAAGGAACATTACAGAAAAGTCCCATATAATTGTTTATAACATGAGATTTACAGTTTTCTAGAAAATAAGAAAAAAAAAGTAAATAAGGGACTAGATTTCAGTGAATCTCTACGAATCTTCACTGTTTTCTCTAAAACCGCTGAAGAAATTTGAATATTATAAAATGTATTCTACAAAGATATGTTCCAGCTTGATTCCGTACATTTTTCTATAACGTAAAACATACCATTTTTCAGAAAATCGGAAAAATATATGCAAAAAAACTGTAAACATCATTGTAAATGTTAAATTTTCATCATAAATATCTAGTTCAAATGTCAAGATATGCCATTAAAGTATATCGGTCAGGGTGTTTGTACTGATTTTCATTTTAATTTGTTTGAAGTCAGTTTTTTTTAGAGGCGAAGTTAAGTTATGGGGCTTATAGTCATGTGAAATGGCTGAAAATATTCCGTTAGTTTATACTGTTGAAGGTGGTGCGTGCGTGCATGTAATATTAGGTGGTACATAAGCAGTTGTATACCTAGGACGGTTGAAATATAAGTTGGACTTCAATTAGTTATGCAGGGTGGTTCTAAAAATATTGTATTGGGTGTCACGTAACTAGTTGCTTATACATGGTGGTTGAAATAAGAGTGGAGTAAAACTCTATATGAGTGGATATTTGCGTTATAAGACGGAGAATAATTAGTTACACAAAAGGCTTTAAAAATTGTCAGAAACAGTTGAATATACAGGATGGTTGAAATATAAGGTGGAGTATAATTACAGTTATACAGGGCGGTTTAAAAAAGTTCTATAGCTTAGACAAGGTGTTTGAAGTAAGGGTGGGGTAAAATTACACAGGTCAACATTTGAAATAAGCGGAAACACGGTATCCCTTGTAGAATATTAGGGGTTTTTCGGGTCGCTGATTCCGGTGAGAAGGTCGGTTAACCTTCATAATGTCAGGGCAAGGGCATTTGAAGGTCAAATCGAGAGAGTTCTACCAAAAAATCTGAAAAAATTCTTGCTTATGTGTTTGAGGTTTGTGAGTTCGAATGAATAATTTGTTTGACTGCGCTTTTTCCCAGAGGTCATTTGAATGTGAAATCGAGAGATTTCTACCAAAAAATCTGAAAACAATCATTCTAATGTTCATGAGGTGTCTTAGTCCGATTCCGTAGTTTATTTGACGTTGCGGCTTTTCCCAGAGGTCATTTGAAAGGACAAATCAAGAGAATTCGTCTAAAAAATCTGAAAAAATTCACGCTTATGTTTTTGAAGTCTCTGAGTCCGAATCCATAGTTTGTTTTAGCTTATCCAAGCCAGTTAAGGCATGGTTATGATTCCGGCCAGTTAAGGCAATGCCAATCAACCCTCGCCTTGTACATTTTTTGTAAGGTCTTGTCGCATTTTACTCTACATTGGCAAAGTGTCCCTTCAACCTAGAGCAACGGTCGCAGGATGACGACGCCTACGGGCCCGCTTTCCTACCCTGACCAGCCTCCGATTCTGGGTTTCCGAAGCCTTATCTCGAATTTTTTTTTTGTGAGTATGGTCACCGCCTGGAGGTGTCCTGAGTGCAACCACACGTTTTTTCATATTTTTTTGTAGAATTCTCTCGATTTGACGTTCAAATGATCTTCAAATGACCTCTGGGAAAAAGCGCAAGGCAAACAAACCACGGATTCGGATTCAGAGATTTCAAAAACATAACCAAGCATTTTTTTCAGATTTTTTGGTAAAACTCTCTCGATTTGACCTTTAAATGACCTTCAAATAAACTCTGGAAAAAAGTGCAACCTCAAACAAACTACGGAATCGGACTTAAAGACCTCAAACACATTGGCATGAATTTTTCAGATTTTTTGGGAGAACTCTCTCGATTTCACCTCCAAATGACCTCTGGGAAAAAAAACAAACTACGGATTCGGACTAAGAGACCTCAAAGATAGAAGTATCTCGATTTGACCCTTTTATCGTAATTAGCGATCCGAAAAACCTCTAGTACCCTATAGAGCATGCCGTGTTCCTGCTTAGATCAAATGTTGACCTATGTTATTGTTGTTCAAAGTGTATCAAAAATTTGTTACATAAGCAGTTAGAATATTTGAATAATAGGACGTAGGACGGAGTATAATTGTAGACATGGGTTCAAAAATTTTAGTTGCATATACCGGGTGGTTGAAATAAATGTTACAGTAATTATAGTCATAAAATGTGGTTCAAAACGAGCGTAATGATTGAAGTTGCAATAATATAGTTCAATACAGGGAAAGATATCCCGTTGTAATATTGTGATGAGTTGACCAATGATGGAGTTATAGAGGGGTGACCAAAACACAGAAGCATATACAGTGTGGATTCAATATAGATTCAATTAGTTATATATACAGAAAGTGGTGCAAGTAATAAAACAAATAAAAAAGTTAAAATATATTTGGAAAATGTAGACAAATAATAAAAATTAGAGCGGGAGAAAGAGAGAGGGAGAAAAATAGAGAGAGAAAGAGAGATAAGAATACGCTAAAATTTTCTATTGAATTGTACCTTAAATCAGATAAAAAACAAGATATGTCTGAAAATAATGATTGATTGCACACGGTTTCTAAAGGTTTTTTGTTTTAAGCCAGTTGATGTCGGTTCTTTTTTAAATATAAATTATTTTAGTTGATAATTCTCCTTACTAGAGTTTATATTCATTTAGTTGTCACTTTCTTTGGTTTCAAGATGGATGCCGCAATCAACAAGTTTTTATCGGACTTTTGTTTATGTACACTGATTACTTGATGAATTTTTCCGAAATTAGCCGATGTGCACTCTTACTTTGATGGAAAAAGGAATGGTTACTGTCACAACAGCGACAGATAATTTTTATAACTTATTGAAGAAAAAATTTGCTATCGAAACAAATTTACAGAATATTTGTTTAATTTTGACAATTTGGCTAAATATAATTTGTGTTAAGTCTAATGTGTGCTACATCATTGTAATCTAGTCTCTTTATTCTGTTTTTGACTAGAAATTTATCATTCAAATTTCTAGGTTACATTTATTAAATTTTAGACTTTTTTCATTATTCAAATAATTTCCGTTGTTATTGTGTATTGAAATTTGATCTTTTAATCATTCTTCATGTCTTTATGATATTTTTCATTCCTAAACCTTTGTATTTGAGAAATAAATCCTAAAGAAAATTGACATATGAAACACTTTTGTCTTTTATCCAAAATTAAGTTTACTGAACTTCTCCTGAACTAATTTTTATCAAATTTAACTTCTTATCCTTATTTAACAATTTCCTAAGTACTTTCGTATCTAGTTACATTGTTACAATTTTTGAGTTTCATAGTAGTTTTAAGTTTGAATCAATCATTATGAGTTTCTACCCCTTATCCTTTATCAAATTGACATATGTAACATTTTTTTCTTTTATCCAAAATTAAGTTTACTGAACTTCTCCTGAACTACTTTTTATCAAATTTAATTCTTATTCTTATTTAAACAATTTCCTAACTAAGGAGTTTCATACTCGCTTAAGTCCTTTATCATCATTAAATAAATAACTTTATCTGCCTATTCATTTTATCATTTACTTTCTTAATGTCATATATTTTATTTATTATTAATTTTGTTTGCTCTCTATATATATATATATATATATATATATATATATATATATATATTTCTTATTGAATTGAAATTATTGGTTTGTCTTGAACTTGATAGTGTTTTTATCAGATTTACCAACAAAACATGAGTTTATGTTTTTAAGTGCCAAGCACTTCTTCACTATCTTCATCTCTAGAACATTACATCAAAGAAAAATTGTTATCTTCCGTTGCTTTCTAGAGATAAAATCTAGAAATTTACATACTTTGAAAAGTACACTTTACGGGATAAAAGAGGTGTAAGATATTTTACACAGATAAATGTAAGCAGTTTTATCTCATCGCGATGCCTTTACGGCTCTATTTATGATTTTATTCAGTTATAAATTTCTGACGACCATACAAACAAAGTAGTAAAATATTGTTAACTATATATGGATGAAGCATGAGCGATTTTAGAGTTGTATTATATATATATATATATATATATATATATATATATATATATATATATATATATCACAATACTGTAAAATGCCATGTATGAGTAACCGCTAAAAGTAATTGTCTTCATGATAGTATTTTGCCACATATGTGTTAAAGTGTGTAGTGGCTACTACATTCTTCAATTACGTTAAATTTATATTAGATAATTATGTTGGTTTTTATGAATAAGTAGTTGTTCGGAAGGTATATTTAAATTTCAATTTAAAATTTGAGGCGTTTTGATAACTTGATTGATTTTACATTTTATGTTTTGAAATAATTACCTACAATATATTTCAACACGAATCAGCAATCTACTGCCAAAGGTATTAAAACAAAAAGAACATTGAAAAATTTAAATGTTATAAAACTTGTTAATTAACAAAAATATTTACTTTTTAAAATACAACATTCACAATGGTTTATTTTCTCTGTGAAAAAGCATTCAGTGTAAGTCTTGAAATTGTTAAGTAACTTTATTTAACTTATAGAGATGTTTATATAGCTGTTTAAATATATGTATTTATCAGACTTGGGGTCGACTACAAACACAGTTTTATAGAACATATTTTTTTGTTCAAAATATTGTTATACCTTGAAGTAGGTTATTTCTTAAATTTAGAAATAACCTTGATTGTAATATAAGAAAAAAGCTATTAAGTTTATCATCTAAGAGTCTCAACGTTAATGCGTTATCAGTTCCCAGAAAACAGCATTAGCTCTCCAAGCAAGATTATCTTAGAAATTAACACATATTCTCAATTATTAAGGAAGTCAAAATCTAATAAACTTCATCGTCTCCATTATACTCATGAACATTTGACTAACAAGACCCCTGAAAAGCGAGAAACTTAAATCATAAACGCATCTGCTATAGTTTCTATCACTCTGTTGTATAAAATTTGGCAAATATCCTGTTTGTTTTATTATCTTAACATCCCTACGAGATTTACGGGCCCAGAGTACTAAAATTATTGTATGGTCACATATATTTACCAAGTCAGCAAAATTTCGTATTATTCAGAAGTCTGGCAAGTTGTGAAACCTGAATTATGAGATTCCATCAGACTTTGGCTTTATATATAGTCACTATCTTCCCTTTGGCTCCATATAATATTTTGTATTGTCACCCGAATTACATACATTTGTAAATTGTGAAATTGATACGTCAATTAGAAATAGCCTAATTTGATTTGATTACATAACCATTTAATTTTTTTAATATATACAAGTGTGGTCAAGGCTTATAACTGGAAAAAAACTAAAAATGTTCTGTGCTTTTTCTTTGATATACAAATTTTCACATGCGGTACCATTAACGTGGTAGAAAAAAATATGAGACTATACATAACACAACTAAATTCAGAACCTCCGCCTTGCTCGTTTAAAAATGTTCCAATCTGGGCGATTTAAGGTCTCTACCGGCTTAATTGTCTGCACATATAGATTCGGCAATCCCATGCGATTGTAATCGCAGAATGGTTTCTGTCGATTTGCATAAAATCATTTGCGTACAGTTTGCTCAATGAATACTTTAAGCTATAAGAATGTACTGAAGCGTGCGACCTTTACGCAGACCTTTCTAATATATTGCGGAAATTTAAACAACAGTGTTACCTTTATCTTTTCGTTCACACATTAGCTAGTTTTCGTTTGCTCATCATCGAGTTTATGTTTGAATTGCCAATACAAACATTTAAAAACAGCCATGTAAAGTTAATTAAAATCATTAATATTATTAAATTTACCAGGAAAGGAAAGGTTTTCGTGTAATTGCCTTGACCCTCCTTCAAATGATCAAGGCCGAAATGGGTTTACTCGACAAAGGAATGTTAAAATAAAGTGTACAATAAAGATACGGTTTTTCTTCGTGTGCCTCTGGTCGGATCAATTTATCGTCAAGAAACAAATTCAAAACGGATTAACATGTATTCCTGTTTTGGAATGCGGTAGAACTTGTTGTGAACTAAATAACGAGATGAAGAGAAACAATATTAAATATGGGCTTAAAAATATTTACTAGTCACGGTAAACCGTCTATGGATTTCCTTATACGAATTTAATGTGTTTACACATATGTGAACAGTTATTATCTGTGTATATTCGTACTTTTATTCAATTACTAGTCGGTAGTAGTTAATAGAATTTTTGAAATGGAAAATTTAATAAATAGTATAAATAGTACCCGGATGACTGAGCGTCGCTCACTAATTTGAAATTTTAGCCAGTTTGCTATGCAAACAAAATTTTATTGAGATAAAACCCCGGCCATAGGAACTCGAGTTTGGACTCAATTGAGTACTTTGGTGCTATATGGTAACCAGGGTCTGATGATGGAGCTGGAAGATGACCATAGGAACTCTGTATATCTTTATATATATAAATATTCTGTACGTGTGTTAGTCATTGAACTCCTCCTAAACGGCTGGACCGATTTTGATGAAATTTTTTGTGTGTATTCCAGGGGGTTTGAGAATGGTTCAAATTCACAATACGGTCAACTAGATATTGTTTTTTTAGTTAAATTATTTATTTAAAAATTGTTGTTGATGTTAGCAGAACTTACATAGGATCCGGCAGACTGCACTGTAGTCGCTGTGTCAAATATTCAAGAGTGTGCTTTAATTTCAGTTACGTCTGATAGATGGCGTTCAGATTATATTGTTACAGCTAATTTTTAAAAGTTTAGACGTGGGACAGGACAACATCTGTCGGGTCCGCTAGTAAACTAAATAACCTCAACGAGTGTGGGCTTGTTTGATTTGTCTTAACGAGCTTTTTTGTGCTATATGGTAACCAGGGTCTGATGATGGAGCTGGTAGGTGGTGAAAAGAACTCAGTAATTAAGCGTCGAGTTTGAATGGTTTTGATGGGTGGACCGTTTTTGATGGGTGGTGATTTGGTGGACGTTTGATGTTGTTACGAAATTTACTTTTCATTCCAATACGACATCGATCTGGGAGGACAAAAAAATTATTCTCGAAATAGCTCGGCAACTGTAGAATTGATACTGGATTGTACGCGAGGATTCGATGCTGATTTTAAAAGGAGCGGCCCATCATCGCAGCAGTTGATAGGCAGCGAAGAGTGTATTTCGTGTTATTATTTAGAGATTCAAAGCAGCTATTGTGAATATTTCATGTAAATAAAAGTTTCTAGAAAGTGAGAGTAAATATTAGTTTTTAAATTTTAATTGAACCCACGGAGTATATAACAATTTGAATTTGGATTCTGTCTTTGATTAGGTAGATTAGATTGTTGACCCAATGCCAAGGTAAGCACGTGCCGAGGACTGGATGGTATGAAGGTCTATAAACATGTCATATCGCTAAGGTTGCGCCTCAGGCAGAACCCTGTTATCCTATACTCGCAGGAACGACTTTCAGAAAAAAGAAACTCCTATACACATAGAAAGAAATGCTTAGAGAGGGCGAAATGGAAGCGACAGGAGAAGATTGATAAAACATTTGGTAAAAAATGGTTTAGCAGTAGCCAAAAATAGAGAAAACGTTCGACCAAAGGACTAATAGGCAATAAATCGATAGATTACAGACCCAAGAGAAAAGGGAAAATAAATCACCTGAACTACATGCTCTCAGGAGAGATAACTTTAGAATACGTACACAAAAGAGAAAAAAATATTGATTATAAGAAGAACACTTGGCCAGAATCGAAAGGAACAGAATGCTCAGACAAGCGAGTCGGTTAACACAAACGACAGAGGAATGCATTGTAACAACATATAATGAACGACAGAAAAAGACTAATCAGTGACATATGCAACGTGGTAGCGTTGAGTACCTTTTGCGATAAAGTGTGTAATATTTGCACGAGGTTATAGGCTTATGCCTGACGTTATACTGCGATTATCAGAAACTGAAAAGCGCCTACTTTCTCGAATATTACAATTTATAAAAATTGTGAAATTTAAACGCTTATTTTGACAATATAAATATCGTGGCAAAGCAGTATTTTTTGCCCAAGATATTTTTGGCCTAGAACTGTAGGTAACTGCGGAATAGTGATTGTTACTGAGCATTTGGAGAATTTCAATATTACTCACGAGTTTTCAGTGTCTCCCGATAATGTGTTCAAGGTTTTGAAATGGTTGGTGGCTAATAATCCCTTAAGAAAAAAAAATACACAAATGTTCAAACTAACAGCCAAGATCAAATAATTGATGGAACAAAAAAGAATGAACATATTGATATCAATAATATAATACCCTCGGGCATTAACGAAACAGGTGATTTTCCAAAGGAACTAGACATTTTTGTTCGTGCTAATGTCATGTTGAAGTCTAACGTTGACATTGTTCAAGGACTTGGGACTGGAGCGATAGGTCACATTGCTGAAATTATATGGACATATTACAGACTCAACTATACGATAGCGATATACCATCGACTCGCGTAAACTTTGGTAAATAACGGCACAGCTGAAAGAAGAATTCTCCCGATTGTCTTATCTTGGGCTTCAAACACAAAATACGTGGAACTACTGTAGATCATGCTGTTATTTATCTTGGTTCCAAAGTGTTTGCTGCAGGTCAATCTTATGTGACTTTAAGGCGACTTCGGTCTTTTGCAGATCGTAAGTCGAAGTACTTGATTGCTCCAAGTTGATAGTTGATAGAAGGAGAAATGTTTCAAATAAGTAACCAGTAATTACATAACTAGTTGATGTGTATATATATATATATGTATGTTTTTTCAGCTTATATAAGGGAAACGCACTGCCACGGGCTCCGAACTATGCCCTGGTCAATTTCGCATCAAACATACTAAAAAGTTCAAAATAAATTTAAAGAAAAAAAAACTTTTTAAAAGCAAGCTATTCTTACTTGTTAATAAAAAGAGCTAAAAAGTCAAAAATAATTTAAACATGATAAGAAAAATACCATTATATAGGTACACCTACATTGCAACCTTTAACGATAGTTAACCTTCTTCGTCTTTCACAATAAGCCCATAACGTACATACCTAAATTATATATATTTAGTAAACCCTCAAACTTAACACTTTGTATTAAATCTTTGCGTTTTTATTACAAATCCAATTTTTTATAAATAAAAGAGTGTTACATTGTGATTGCAAAAAAAGTAATGTTTCATCATAATGTAACAGGCTTTTATTTATAAAGAATTGGATCTGTGATGAAAAAGCAAAGGAGAAGTTTTAGGGTTTGATACAAATATATAACTAGGTATGTACCATATGGGATTATTGTGACGTAGACGAATAAGGTTAATTATCCTTAAAGGTTGCAATGTATGTACTTATGTAATGGTATTTTTTTATCATGTTTAAATTATTTTTAACTTTTTAGTTCTTTTTATTAATAAGTAATAAAACTTTGTTATTAAAAAGTTTTTTTTTCTTTAATTTTATTATAGTTTGTAGTATATGATTAATTTCGTATTTTCTAAATAGCTGTTACATTACCGCATTATAATTGCCAATTTTTTAAAGTATTAAAATGGATATAGGTAGTATGTTATGTTTAACATCTACTTAACCAAATGCCATCGCTGACGTTTCTGTAGGCATATATACGATACACAATTCCAACATTCATTGATACACTACCTAAACTTTCTGACCTCCCTCCACCCCAACTCGTATCATATTCGACTTTACGTTCCAAATCAAGCCCTTTTTTGTCAAAGAAATACATTTCCAGATATTTTTCCAGACTTTATAGTATTTTTAAAAAAATTTCCACGCCTTAGGCAAGAAATATATATTTTTGAATTTAAACACCTTATGTTAGTTTACATGCTAGTATTAAACATACAGTTGTTAAAAAAAATTAGGCAACTGTTATATTTAATTTATTATATTTTAAATTTTGGTTCCGAACTTGTTTCATTATAATTATAACATTATCTGCCCAACTTGCTATCCTGATAAAGAAACATGTTGGTTTTTCTTCATACGTCAAACGTACAATATTCCAATTTTGATATTATCTACAGTTTGTAAAACATATTTACTTGTGGTTACGTCAGAATAATACATTAAATTTTGTGCTGTTGTGTCATACATCTTAAATTCAGATGATTGTCACAAGAAATAAAAGAATGGTTATTAAGATGAATTTTTAAGAAATTTGGGGTAGCTAATTATAATTGCAAAATATAATTGATTTGTAACATAACAACTATATGTGTACGACATAACTTGTATCAACGAAAATGTCAGTAAGTATTAGATTTAAATTTCCTTTACTGTGTTACAATGGCTATATTTAAAAAATGTCTATCCTTGTATTACTAGAATATATGAACTCAAACCATATGTAAAAATAAGGTAACTTTTTTTGTTTATAAAACTTGCCATCAGCAAATCATTTTGCTTTTCTTCATGGTCACAGTAGACTTAACACTATTTGATCCACTTAACACCATTATTGTGCTGTTATACTCTAAATTATTCCCAATTTTCTTTATCCTGTGTCAATCGCATTTTGGTTATAAACTTTCTTTATTTCACTGTGGAATTAAGGTGATCTGGTTCCGATGGCCTAAAAGCGTACATTCAACTTAATATTTATGGAAGAATTTCTAGTTGTTCTTTTGATGAAAAATTCAATTTCTAATAACTCTGTGAACCAAATAAAAAACACTAATTTAAAAATGAAAATATCCTTCAAATAGGCTTCACAAAACCATCTAAGTTTTTATGAAGTAATAAATTGAAAAACAATATAAATGTAGGTAACTAAAAGATATAGAACGAGTGGAACGTGGGAATAATCTACACAGTTTACAAAAAATGAGACTTTCTTGGACAAATACTTGTAAAGACTAGAACTTAATTACAACACATATCTGATCTATTTAAAGCATCAACTTTCAACCAAAATATCTGACCATAATTAAACTATAATGTACTGAATGTTCTAAATATACAAGCAAACCTGTGAAGAGTACAATCTTCGAGACAAAAATGGTCGATATCAGGGCGATGCAGATGGCTTTCTACCTATTAATTTCGACCCATTAAAAAATTAGAGAGTCTTTGATAAACGCCAGTGGTAACTCAGAGAATACATCGTGCCACTTTCCATTGCTGAAGAATACTTTGGTATAAAAATCAAACCGGCAAAACCGAAGGCTCATAGTAGGTTCAACCGAACAAAGTCACAGGAATAGTGGCCAACAGTTTAATTTGGTGATAAAAACTTTGAAGATACATACGGGGTCGTATCATTGCTTAAATCCCCCTACACAGAAACGTGAGATGAGAAGTCGTAACATATTTATTATTCGCCGTTATTATGGCTTAAAAAACAACAGTGTATTATCGTACGAGCCTAACTAGAAAAACTAATGTCTAACTTTAAGATACTCTAATTTTACCAGTCATCACATGTACGAATCTGAGATATTAACTGTCTCTAATCACCATCTGCTCACTTTCGAGAGAAAGATCTTTAAACATCATTGACAACGTGGTCTAGAGCAGAAGGTGCAACTGTGAACTCAACAATAGATTTGGTGGCCTAAACCTAATGTGTATTATAAAATCTTCCATAGGCAGTGTACTTAACATGTCGGCAAACATCAACGTGCTAGATGAAGTACTCAGCTCACAATTAACTGACAAAAGAATAGCAAGGACGCCAAAACTAAAATGGACACAGGAAAGAACGGCATAGCAAACTGGAATGTCGACGTCATGCAAAGAGAAAATTGTTAAGACCAGGACTCATCCAAGGTGATTGCGCACTGATGATGTTGATTATTAGAAGCATCCATTTGTTTGTGTTCATAAACAAAGTCTTTCCTGGCCTACGAATTTTAAAACCTGATCTGTTGGATATTTCTAATACGTTATTCAAAAGTAATATAATGTTCTATCTCGAGATGATGTTATAAAATATTGCAGTATCATCATATAGTATGCTGATAAAGGCTTGTCATTCAAATTGTAGATCAAACATTTACGATAATTTTTATAGGAAAAAATTGTAAAATCTACTTATATATTTGTATAGTTGTTTTATTAATATAGGTTTGGTGTCGTGACCATCTTATAGAAAACATTAATTTACAATTAAGCACTATTCATTCAGATTTATTTTGCTTTACCCAGTGGAAAACGTTTTTAGCATCCCCTATTTTTCATCAAATAGTGTACACCAAAGGCTACCCAACAAATCCCTCTGTATTTAATTAGATTAAAAGAATTAAATTAAATTTGCCACGTGTAGAGACCCGGAAAACTGTTTCTGAGCATTCATTAACAGCACACTGTGAGATAATTCTCTTAGTGAATCTTCTTGGCGTTGATGAAACAGGAGATATATAACAGGGGTTAATTTTTATTCGCTGTTGGTTCTTGTCAGATAAGGCAATAGTAAAATTCCAATCCTGACCAAAAAGACAACTGCAAGATGCAAGTTATAACAGTTTTGTTGCTTTTTCGTAATTAATGGCACACTCTTTATTAGATACGGTGTAGGTTGCGAATACCTATTATAAAAATATAGCAGTCATTTGCTACTTTGCTGGAATGAAGGTGGATCCACACGATTCAAACGCCTACAAAACTTTTGTTTGCAACAAAGCATTGCAGAAAAATATCAGAAATAAATAAATGAATAAATTACTTGGTGAACAATACCTATAATTTCTATATATTTAAATAAGATATGTTTAAATTCTTGAATCTTTCATGTAATTTTATATGTTTATATGTAAAACAGAGGTTTAAATAAAATATTAGATTTAATCGAAATATCTAAACTAACAAACTATTTAGGCAAAATATTTAGTTACAGACGATTAGAATGATTACTTTTAAAATGAACCTTATTCTGATGTTTCATGTTTTGAATTAAAATACCTTCCCATACCTATTACATGATATTCATATATAAATGTAGGGTAAGAATTGTGCGTATATTTATGAATTAATAGGATTGCAACCTATCAGCTGATCTATCTTCAAGTACTCCTGTTGGCGTAGTTTGACAAACAACAAATTCAAGATCAAAGTGAATTTTTTTTAGAAAAAACCTCGAAAACAACACTAAACGATTGACAACGACTCCAGACTCGGAGTTGAAACGTCTCCATACACAGATAAGTATTACACAATATACAATACATTACTTATATACAGGAATACTGGTTGATCATTTTATAGACATCTCTTTCTCTCAGCTGTGAGGAAGAATCTCTGTACAGACAGCCAGTAATTCGGGCAATTTTACGAAATTGCCTTACTACACTTTGTTCTATATATACAATTTTTAAATACTCCTCAACAATCTTTGCGAAATTAATCAACTATCTAGTCTAATTATCGTTCTCCATTTCTAGATGTACTCATGACTATAACCAATAATTATATATTCTCCCGCACCGTCTACAGAAAACAAACCTATACGAAGAATAGATCTATCTTACTTGCAAAAAAAAACAGAAAAAACAAACAAAACTCTTTTCAATAAATGCTTTGACTAAAAGGTTATCATCTGGTCACATCACGTGTATAATTCAACTTCCTCAGAAACAAATGAACAGAGCAAAGCATTCTTGTTAAGCATTTGAAGAGTCCGGACTTCGAAAGATACCCAGAAACAATCATCACGGAGATATCAAATACCATGTAACAGTTGTCTGCAAAGCAACATCGGTCACAGACGCGTCAATCATCGAGTATATGAAAAAACTCCGTCATATGTCATATTCTAAGGAAAGAAATACTATCATATGTCTATAGAGGGTTGAGTAAAGGAAGACTCACTCTGTGTTAGAAAAAGTGTCCACAAAATGGTTTCAATTTGGGGAAGCCACTGGGACGACCGGGTCATTTGATCGTGGAATTCAGTTTTCTCCGAAAAATTCAAATTTAACTATCACAGTTAAACAACCAGATTTGTATTTAACATTAATAAAGTGTTAAGTCAATGAAATATCTTGTACATAGATAACAATTTTATTTGCACATTTTTTTTAGGAGTCACGATAAATATCCTACATAAATTAAACTCTGAAGAAACCATCATTATATAATTACTAAGCTGATTATGACATTGTCAACCAACTCGAGAACTTCAACAAATTTCTGAAGATATTTTGCCAGGGGCCTACACTAGGGGTACCTCTCGAAATATTTAAAATACAACTACAGTAGAAAGAAGCCAAAAATAGTCATTTAATTGTAACTAATGAAGCTTTTGTCCAACTACACAAGAAAAAAAAATATATGGAAAACCAGTGTGTGAAAATGTTAGAATCCTTGAAAAAGAAATTGTTGTATGATAAAATGCAAGCGAAATTTGTAACACAATATTCACAGAAAAGATAATTTAATTATAGCAGTTTATTCTGTGATGAAAAGAATTGTTAATTACTTTTTATCCAGAGAGAGGTGAACAAGGAAGTAGAAACACCAACTTTGTAAAGGGCACTTTTCAAAATAAATATGTATACGAACAGAAGACTGTAAAAATAAATAATGTTAATTTACATCTAATTTACCAACATCTTATTTATACAAGTATAAAAATATCATAAATATACAAGTTTTTCCGATTGTTTAACTATTTCAAAAAGTACTATAAAAAAATAACAACTAGAAAATCACTGAGTTTCATAAAAACTCAAAACTGAGGCACACACTTATTAATTTATATCACAATTAACACCTAATAAACTCATATCACTTGCAGAGATTACAAAAAACGGAGACAACCGTTTACAAAGAGAAGTCCACATAACAGATTTTCTAGGTTATATTTACGAATAATTAAATCATTCTCACTTTTTAATCCGTTGACAATTGCAAACTTCATAACATGCCCTGTCGTCACACTTGCGCTATTCTTATCATTTCTTGAACTCCTTATTTGAAAGCGTCCGCCTGGAAACTTTTTCCGTTTTAATCCCATATAAGTTTGCCCTCCTTTGCTCTACACTCCATACATATCTCTCAGTTCTGATAAGTCTTTACAATTTGTGGAACTATTCACATAAAGCCTATTGGCTATCTGTTGAGACTTGGAGCACCAGGCTTTGGTTTGGAGACAGTTATAAATTGAGACCCAGTTCTCACTTGGAATGTAACTCAGTTCAACAACGTTGATAATTGATTTTTTCCGGAATATTGTAAAGTGGGGGCTACTCATGGGTCGAGAAATGTTGAAAAGATTTTTCAGTTACGGAGTGAAAATGTGCTAGCCTTAACAATAACCATTTTGAAATATACCTTAATGATTCTGAGGAATTCTACTTCAATATAAGGCGTGTGCCTTGGTTTGGTTCTACTAAACCATCTCGAATTTCTCTACGGTTTACTGGAAGATTAGACTGATTTGTAGCTGTGACATCAGCGCCTATCTAATATTTTTTACATTGTAGTCTGGTTTAGAATTTATTTATTGCTTAAATGAACATTCTCATATGAAGTGCATTAACTACACACCAGCATCTCATTCTTCCTTTTATGCAGGTAATTTATCATGCACTGTACAAACAGCTCTAGATATTTTATCTTCATAAAGTATGAACACTAATTCTTTTCAAATATATTTCTTAGCGTCTTCTCTGCAACAATCAAATTCAGTCGAGCTGTTTAGGCAATGTTCCACAAGAATTTCCTACAACCCTATCTATCAGGTCCAATTGTAAATCTTAACCATTGACGCACCCAAACACACACACTAAAGAAATTTTAGTTAGACATTTAATGACAGTGTTACAGCTTAACTAAAACAATGAAATAGTATAATCTAAAATCTTTGTTTACACAACAGGATCAAGCTCAGTTTAATGGTTTTAATCTGATCATAATAGTCGGATTTATTAAGAGATTAAAATTAACTATTTACCTGATATTAAATTTGAAGTATTTAAAACGATTTATTTTGCTTTAAATTCAGACTGTTCATCTTGTGCCCAAAATACAAACCATTTTCAGCTCAGCATACAGTTTTCGTGTCTGTTCAATGTACTGTTTTGCTTACAGTTGCAACTGCATTGCCACTGAGATGTCGGAGGTCCTGTAATTTAATTTTAACCTTTCGGACCACATGCATCTTTTTTCAACAAAACATTGTCATCAACAACTAGACAATCATGGGTACATCAACACAACAACAAAACTATGGTTATTAAATTTGTCAACATTTATGGTACGTCAAAAAGTTAACACAACAACATTTTAAAATCGATTTTAAAATGCGTTTGTTGCAAGTTTTTAAGGCGAAAGTCATTATATCTTGCGTATCAGTTTCTTAGCAAGATTACAATTGTATAAATTTTTTACATAATAAATATTTTTTTGTTCAAAGGTTTAACGCAAATACTACATTGTTATGTTGTCGTGGTACGTGAATAAATTAAAAAACATTAAAATGTTGCCTAGGTAAGCCGCTTCTGTCTCACTAATAGAAATTCTGGTTAAAAAATATTATTTTATTTATTGTGACAAATCGGTTAACAGGTTTACTGAAATATTGAACTTGATTGAAGTGAAATCTGGTGAAACTTACCACAAAAAGTCATGAACTTCCATTAGTTTGTTATTAGCCAAAACGATTAAAAATTATTTTCCACAAAAGTCAGTGACCTTACATTTGACAACGAAGAAACGCCGCTTAAATACTGAGATCGTGAGCACTATAATGAAATTATTATATAATATGTGGTGACTAACAATAAACAAAAGAATACACTGTCAATTGAAACTTTACGTTGTTCTTCAATATATACGTACGACGTTGTATGTTATGAAAATTATACAGAGGTCTGTTATGGTTATTTGATTTTGTATTAACTTTTTATCTTTACTGCATCATATAAAGTTTTAAAAGACTTCTTAGGATTGAAGTAGTTAGAATATGTCTGGTCCGTTGATAAAAAATAATATTCTTGCATCCTAGTTTATCACTATTTACTTCTGATAAATTTCTCTTCATTTTGATTTGTCAGGCATTAACGAATTATTGTTTTTAATATAAGTTTACAATGTCATGTTTATTCTTTTACTTTCAAAAATTAGATTCATATGAATACATTCTCATTCCATGTGATTAAAATTTTTGGTCTCGTTCATTACACAAGTTGAGTTCCGATCAGCTTTGGTAATGTATCCAAATCCAAAGCATAAAAACCGTTATTGCATTATCAAATATATTTATAATAAATAATTTGTACAACATATTTTTCCAAAATATATTACAGGGGATAGGAGTCTAATCAAATAGTTCTATGACATGTATCTTTTAGCATATTTTCTCTCATCGTTCTGTTCTTGATAAAAGATTTGTCGATAATTTACTATGAAAAGGAAAAATACTTTGGAAAATTATACAACAATTTTGCTTTCTTTTTATGAATTTAATGCAATTGGAGATATGAAAAGTATAAATATAAAAACCAATAGTTAAACGCGTATTGAAACTCACAAGTCATTAGTTCTTGCAAGAATGGATTTTGAAGAAAAACTTATGAGATCCACACCTCAGATACTACCTAAAAAATGAATTTACTATATATTTTATAGTATTGCATAAAGTAAAAAGTATTTGGAAGAAACCTGGTATAATATTGACAGATTTTGATGCCTTTTTTTGGCATCAAAATCTGAAATATGATGTTAGTCTGAAGTTGGAGGGCAAAACATCATCGCACATTAAGGACGCAAAGCACTTTGTCGAAATCATCGGATCCTTGGAACTTGGGCCAGAACATCGTTTAGTAAGTTTCGACGTTGAAAACCTTTTCACAAACATACCACTAGACGAATCTCTCAACATAGTGAGAAAGAAAGTTACTGAAGACGAAATCCTGATGGAGAGGACGGAGCTGCCATTAGACTCAATCTAAGCTGTGGTTGAGGTATGTCGATGACACCTTTATTATTTGGCAACATGGAGAAACAGAACTACAGGCATTCCTGGGGCACCTGAATTGGTTCACCCAACCAATTAGATTCACCATGGAGATGGAAGAGAGTGGGTGCCTACCATTCCTTGATGTAAAGTGTCAAAGGACTAGGACCGGAACAGCAATAAAAAATGGCATCATCAAAACACTAATCCATAGAGCCAAAAATATCTGCAGCACACCAGAAGCCCTCAAAGAAGAACAAATGAAACTTAGGGAAGACCTTTTGGCGAATGGATATCCGGAAACGATCATTACCAAGGCGTTTGAAGAGCTGGACAAACCACCTAGGCAGGAAGAGGACATCACGGTAGCAACTCTAATATTACCGTATACTAAAGGCTTGTCGGAGAAACTTAGAAGAATTGCACATAGCTATGGAATCAGAATGATCTTCAAAAGCAACAACACCTTGAGGATCATGATTTCAAGAAGGAGGCCGGACGCACCAGCAATACCAAAGAACTGCATATACAGCATACCGTGTGAATGTGGCAATCTTTACATTGGAGAGACAAAGCGACCGCTGGACACCAGAATTAAGGAGCACCGCACAGCTACTCGGAGGTAGCGAAGTCTGGGCTAGCTAATCACGCATGGACCGAACACCATAATATCAACTGGGACCAGACCAGAGCAATTCACAAGGAAGAGCACTGATATAAAAGAAAATTCATAGAGACAGCATATATAATCTCGAACGAAAATATAATTAGCGAATCCAGCGTCCAAATAAAAAATATTTGGAAAGCTCTTCTTCGGCCTCTGCCGCTACTCATCACCGGCAACCAACCTCCAGGTACGAGGATTCTAATTGGACCAGATAAGACCCAATGACCATGACCGGCGACGCATGACCGGTTAAGGGTATAATATAAATACGACGGATAATCTGAGTTTCATATCATTCACCTGATGACGATAGGAGATATACAGCTATTGAAACGTTGTGAGATCAACCACTTCAAGACGATGGAAGTCTAAGGAAGCTTCCAGGAACTGAAATATGATATCATCTATTCTTATAAAATTTTAATGTTTCAAATAGTACCGACGTCAAATGAATGAAAATGAAAATTATTGCAAACATCTGTACGATAAATAATCCTCTTGACACATCTTGACATTTAATTTTACAGTTTTGTGTAAAGACTATATTTGTCTTTAATTTAATCTTTACCTTTGTTTTCACATATTTTCGGAAAAAACGGTACTTTTTATTTTATAGAAAACTATACGGAATAAAATCTGAATATATTTTTGTACAATAAAATGTAATACATTTAAATTAATTGCGCCATTATAGAGAAATCAGGCAGATTCATTGAACAACAAATTTATTTAATTTTTTTGAAAACGATAAATCTTGCGTTATAAAAAACTCAGCTATATAACAAAGGACTTTTTGAGACGTTTTCATGATGTCAATGGTATCCAAGACCACTAGAATGTGCTTGGATAAAATAAATCATTTATGACAAATTATAACCTGTAGTTGGTTATAAATCGTATATAGTTTGAGAAGAAAACCTAATGGAATATATTTGCAACCCTGTGGTTGTCGATGTCTGGTTCCCCACATTTAACCACGTCAATCTTGGAGGAAAGTGCCAACCGTGTGGGCCCGGCATAACAATTTTGTTCGGGTCAAGTAAATTGAGGAACAAAACTTTACATGGTTATACTCGTAATATATATTTTATTAACTTCTGTTTATCACACTTTCCGATAATATGCCAATTATCGATAATAGTTTAGTAACACAGTATATATCTTTTTCAGGTGCAGAATTGCTTAAAAACGTTGCATGATGTTAACTAATTGATAACCTCATCGTAGACAAAAGTATACAGGTATGTTCATATACAAGAATTGCAAACGTATTTATATTTTTTGTCAATTTTTATATAAATATTGCTAAACAATTTAAAGTACAAACTTCAGTCCACGAATTGGAAACAGAATGACTCTCAATGATACTAATGCTTATGTTTTATCTTTGTTTTGTCAAAAAATCGGTTTATGACAACTGATATTTTTATTTATTGCACCTCAGCCTACTTATGTTAAATGTAACAAAATTGAGTTGTAAGACCTTGTTAGAGATTTTGACTGGGGTAGAATTTTTGCCTATCTTGGCTTATCGTATCACGAAATTGGCGATGCTGTTAATTGTAATCCATTGAGCTGGAGGAACACAAACAAAAGCAACTGACGCTTCAGACAATTTACTCTGCAAGCCCGTTTTGATAATAAGCATTAAATTACTGATCAACATTATAAAAAGAATAAATTTGGTACTATGTGTTAACTATATCGCCACATTCGACCCTTTCGATATTTATATCAGTATTAGGTGGCAGAAAGTGAGAATTTAACATCCCGATTCTCTCTATGTATGCACATTAGCATACCAAAATACGATTCGTGCATGATGAGCGACGTGACTTTTAAAGTACTGATTTTGGGAGCCATGATCTTTGTAGCTTATAGCCAGTTTTTTTAATAGAACATTTTAAACAAGATAACGTGGGTCTCCATACTCCTCCTCGAACTATAGACTTTTCTCCATGAAGCAGGCGGGATATGATGGGGAGTAGTCTACTCACTCTACAATATCCTCGACAGACACTGGCACCAATAATCCACGAAAGTCAGATTGCTTGGATTGAGGTGTTACAAGCAGATATCTACCATTTGTTTTGTCTAAGGATTTTTAAATTTAGTATTTATAAAACTTAGTTATTATTTTATACTTGAATCCAGAATAATCAAAATTTTACATACTATTGTGAATAGGTATCGTTATTAATGGATAATCCATTTTATTTAATTTCTTGATAAAATGTGTACAGAGTGCGAGAGTTTTGTCTGTTCTGAAATTTAATCTATAAATACAAATTATTTATCTATTGCAATCAAGTCTCAGTGTGAAAACATTTTGTTTGCCCACGTCACCCGAGAGGTTTTGTGCGGAAATTCTTATCCCATTGATCTCGAATTCCGTACGGTTAAACATCAAAGGTCGCTCTTCTCGTTTGAACGACGCCTCAGAGAAAAAGTGCGGCTTGTTGTACCAAAGTCCATAAATGAAATTAAAAGCTGATACTGAGCCATTTTTAAATGAAATAGTACGGCGGGTGACTGAGTTAAGTACTTGCAACTCTATAGCATTTGTATTTCAAGAAAGAAAGTTTGCAGATAAGAAAAGTATATTAATGAAAAGTGAACTCGTTAGTTATATAAAAACACAATAAAATTATACAGAGATAATTAGAAATTATTTGCGCTAACACGTTATTTTATAACCCTGCTATGGCAATACTAATTAGTTGTACATCCATTACTAATATAAAACATCATCTATACAGGGAGTAACATAAGGCAGTGCAAATATTTTGGTAGGTGATAGGATTGATCATTATAAAAAGTTTATGGTTTGTGAGAAAAAAATGTTCAAAGTTGTCAACCAAAGTAAGACCTGGTGTGCCTATTTAACCAATTATTTGCAAAAATGCAGCAAATTTATCAACAACAGGATATTCAAAAAATGTCTACCATTCCTATTAAAAGCCGAAATTTAAACCAATTTTATTAAAAAAATAACAGTTAATAAAACAAAAAATATAGTTAAATTGCTTTCTTTTGAACCGTAGCCTAAGTGAATCAATCGTGTGTGGAGGTCATGCACTGCAAATACGGAATGTAATATTTGTTTTGAATGCAATATTTTAATGTGTTTTGTCTTAACGATTTTTTTTTATTTTTACCAAATCTAACACTTTTCTGTTGGTGTGTCTGATGTGATATTATGTTTATTTGATGGAATAATTAACAATTCAGGAATAACAGATAAATTTTAATTTTAACTGTAGCAGTAGTCTATTGCGGACATGGACAAGGTTGTCCGTTGTATTGAAATTACAAAATAATTTATAATCAAATAGGTCTTTAACTATATAAGATAGATACGAGTACATAATTTTTAAAACATTTTAGTTCATAATTAAATGGATTATCCATTAATAATGATATTATCGCCTGCATTAGTTTACACCCTGTATATACGCCAAGCAAATTGTTTTTTTTAGATTCTGTTTTTCAGATATTCTATATATATTTTGTACAATAGCCACCCACGAGCTTCGATGTTATAAATAAAATCCTTTGGAAAACAATTGGTATTAATTAATTTAATCACAATGCAGCCAATAATTTCTCAGAAAACAAATACCTTAGCAAGTGATCAGAACATTTAGAACTAACTTAAATGGGGAAAAATCGACTGGACGGCAACATTTTACCGGTAGGAGGCTGCTGTGTGTTTTTAGGGACAACGTGTTTTTACGATGTCTTCGGTAAGGAGATTTTCTATGACAAAATGAAGATAATGAAATGACCTAAACCTTTTGTTTTAACGATTTTTCACCTAACCTCAAAAATATTAAGGAAAACGCTGAAAATAACTTTCTTAATCTTAGTCTTTTAAAAACGTATTCCTTTTTGATGAAATTGTTACAACAGGTGCTTTTTTGTGGTGAAATAGAAAAGTAAATTTTTAAAAGCAATATATTTATTACTATTTTGTATTTGCGCATTTAATTAAAAAAAAAAAACGCTAAATATTCAATATTCAATCAAAAAAGTAACGAAAAAATTCACAGGAGCATTTCATTTAACCCTCTTCTTTAAGAAGGTGTGATAAAAATACTCTTACCATGGAAAAATGTTCACACAAATAGAAAAAAAACGAAAAACCATAAACTTAATTTTTCCACAAGCTTTACTAATTTTTTATTGTTCGTTGGAAGGAAGTGTTGACATTCAATTAAATGTGTTATATCGGTACTGTATGTAATATTTTAAGAAGCAAACTGCTACGAAAAAAATGTTAAATAATAATTTCCAATAAGAAATTGAGACAAATGACCATTTTTAGACAAGAAGCAAGACTTTTCTACGCTTTTTGGGTATATATATATTAAAAACAATATTATTAACATACAATTTTCAGTTTTTTTAGTTTTTCGCCTCTCAATAACATTTCACGAGTTTACATTTGATGCGTGGCCATTTGCACCCTTAGTATGTAAAAGAAATAAGTTTCTGTTAGATTGCTGGAATCTATCTGCTGGAGCTGGAAAACGGTTTGTTAGTAGAAAATGTAGCTGTCAAGAACATGGTTAAAATAATCCATATTATGTTCTAATTGTCAAAATCTGTTCTCGAAATTACAACCAAAGGAGAACATAGCCATTCGAGAATTGCATATTGAGAATAAAGTTTATGATGAACTTGAACCTTGACGAAGATCAAATACCCTCAAGAAATCCAACAATGTGTTAAGCAAATGATGAAACGCAGCTTTCCAAAAAATAAATCTTATATATTTTTTTACATATTTTTAATGCTTACGTTTCACTATAGCATAGATTTTTCTTTCGTAAAATTTGTTCTTCTTGCTCATTTCTTAAATAAAATGTTTGCTTAAACAATTATTTTTCATCAGTCCGAACCTTAAACTGTTATTCTTCTGACATATTAAATTGAATTTACCGTTTTGCACTACTTTCAACACTTCATTTCAATGACCAATAAAAAAAGTTTGTATAACCTTTTGTTCTTGAAATTGTTTGCTTGAAAATTAGGCATTTTTTAAATTAACGTTGCAATAAAATAATAAAAATCTACTATTAAAAAATTAAAGGTATTATGAGGCACAAAAATTCACATTTTTACTGAATTTCTTAATACTTTTGAAGTAATTTTTGAAATGGTTTAAATGGAAAGTTATAGGTCTTTACACTATCTAGAAATTTTGCATTAAAACACGCAATATCATTAAACTGTCTGTCCAGAATAATACTGCCTAAATAATTAGAAACATCATCAAATTACGATTACTGCAACTTTACCCCGTATGATGTCTTGAGAATTTTCTATGTGTTGTTGAGTTTATCTCTGATTTTAATAAAATATATTAAATATTCAGTAGAAGTTTAAGTGATCGGGCAGTAAAGCGACCATAAAAATGTATCTTTCAAGTCTAATAAATATCTTTCGTAATTTTTTTTACATAATGACCTCTTTTCTGAAAGGAGAAACATCATTCAATGCCAGTGCTCCCTGAATATAATATACTTTTTAGCCAAATTAACATGACAAAATGTGAACAGCCTCTCTATTATAAAACGGCGCTAGCGTCACAAATCGTAAGTAAATTGGAATACTTATTGCGACATAAAAGCCACCCAGGGCATACATTAATAATCTGCAACCTCATTGTGTAATTTGACAATGCTTAAGCGTTTTTCTGGTGGCAATTGTTTACAACTAATAACGATGCGATGACAATGCACCTAAAAGATAGCCGTAAAAAAATAATAATAAAGTCTTTAAAGACTCTTCATGGTTACTCTTGTGAATCCTTTCGAAAAAAACCTTGGCATTATATATCAGTTGTCGCGTCATATTATACAAGAGATTAACAATTTGAAGGGAAATATTTTAAGATTCCACCGATAAATTTATCTATTGTTAATGAGCATGACAGTGATCGCAGATACAGGGTGATCATTTTTAGAAGTTAGGCAAATACATCGAGGAAATCTGTGCAAACTAATATAGCCATTTAGTAGCTCGTCATGTAATCAAGGCTAGAGTGGGGTCGGTACCAGTGATGGATTTAACCAGGTAACCAGTAACCTAATAAATCAAAAAAAATAATTCAAATAGGGCAGATAATAAATTGGTAAATAATAATGTTAAAAATTGTAGAGAAAAATCAGAAAACTATATAATTCATCGTCATTTTCATCATAAGCCCTCTTCTTAATTAAATCTTAAATCCGCCCCTGGACTGTAAACAATTTATATTGCGACATAGGTACCTCTTTGGTTCAGCACTAGAAAGTGCATTTTTTCAGTTTTTCTCATTTTTATGTCAAAAAAATACTCTTATGATGCTTTATCTCGTTCACCCTTTGATATTAAAGGGGAAGGAAATTTTGAGGTTCTATCCATGAACCGTATGTTCTTAAATCATATATAGTGATCTGAAGTTTTATACTCCTTAAATGAACTTTTTGCAAGAATGTAAAAAGAAAATCGCCTTTCATTACGCAACTCAATTCCATTTTAGGGGAACAATAAAAATATAAAGTACAAGTCCTTTTTTACGAGGTGAAATCCTTTATGTACTGATAACATGGACTACTATGACAAATAACGAAGTTTTTATGAATCATGCATACTGTGTGTTTTCATTTGACAAATACTGGCTATAATACCTCCGTTGACCTGTAGGTATTTTAAACCATTGCTATATATAGCTTCAAGGACCCTGGCATTATGGCTACTACATATCCAACTTGCAACGTAAGGTCATAATTTCACTTCCTTTCCTTTCTTAGTTATAGATTACTTTTCGAATGTAGCCACTTATTTGAGCCCGTCGCTTTATAGTGTCCATCATTAGGTCGACAATGTTCTCTGGCGTTATTGGCCTACCCTTCTCCGAGTTCTGCCCTATCTTTCACATACAAATCAGAAAGCTTCGGGTGTCTCCACCTCCTGGGCAAGCACGTAGTCTATTGAGCTTTCTCCACATTTGCATTTCACTTTCTCTACAATGCCTCTATGGTTCTCCCTCAATTTTCCTTGCTCATTCTCTGCGTGCAAAATATATAAATTTATAAAGAATAATAGGAGAAAATTTTAGTTGCATGTGTATTGTTTTAATTAGTGAGGCTACTAATCCATCAAAGCATAATGGGAAGGGCAAATATATAAATTAGATATCATGAAGGACTTATCATAAAGATTTCTCTACTATCTACGTGAAGCGAACTCACTAGCAAGTTTTTGCAGAAGACAATACAAAAGAAATATAAAAATGCAAAACACAATTAGATGATGCAGTTTTTGAATCATTGGGAGTAAAGGAATACAGGTATTATGGTCAAAGGAAACAAAAATATCATGAAACATAGCTGTCTACTAAGAACAATGAACATCGAAAACAATACGATAGAGTAACCAGATAAATATAGAAAACGGTTAAAAAGACTAAGAATGACGTTTGGGGGGAAAATGTGTGGACACTGATGACCATATTGGAGAAACAAAATCAAACATAGCTTGATAGATAATAAACAGCTTAAGAAAACTTAATAATCGACTCAGTGTATTAACTAGAGATGTTGACAGACCTGAGACGAAAATATACACAACTAGAAACTGACACAATCACCAGAGGAAATACAAAAGAGGTAATAATAGGGGAAATTAAAAAATCACTAAGAAAGATGATAAACGGAAAGTCATCAGGCAGTCTAGTGTTGCTACTCCCCTGTCCCTGATTCAAGGTTTGATATAAACAACTGCCATTTAGAATGCAATTCATATAGCGATTTTAACTTTTTATTACATCCAATAAAAAAAGAAGTCTAATAAACAATACTGAAAAAATCACTGTTCTGGGTTCGTTTACATATCGTGACACTATATGGCGCGCTTTATTTACTGATTTTTTTCATTCCCTCTTATGGAATATTTAAGTTATCATCCATTTTTTAGATTTAGGAGCTGAACTTCTAAAAATGTTCACACTGTATAAAAAAACAAATTGTAGAAATTATATTCTACGATGAAATGATATTATGGAACCGCTTGATGTCTAATCACAACTTGTAACGTTAACTAAAACTATAATTTAACGGTTAGCTGAAGAACATGGGCTGCTATCAATATTGACAAATGGCAAATTAAATTAAAATTAACGGTTACTTACGCAGATTTGATATTTTCTGAATGACTGTACTTGACTTTAATGATTTTGTTAGTCATGTAATAACCATTTCACATATATAAGTAACTCATAATCTGTTAAAAATATATTTTAACGGTTTTTTGCTTTACCTCTAATGAGTCATTAAGTATTGTTAAGGATTCCATAAATCCTAGAAATTCAATTACAAATTTAATATAATTTATTTTCTACTGCTGTTCTTCATTTATACAGGGTATGTCATAATAAGTGGATAATACTGCAACTGTGCAGGAAATTTATTTGTAGAAGTTGCTCTCGTTGTAAGGCATCATATGTAGATAATACCTCTTGGTGTGTTAGTTAATTATGTGTGTGAAATTTAGAGAGTAGTTAAATAACAGCCAGAAGTGTCAAATAGAACCTACAATAGAATACAGAACTTCGTTTCCTATACCAGATGTCGGGAAATTAATGTGAGATACAGCTCAAATTCAGTTTTCTAACCTCAAAGCAGGGCGAATAAGCGAAACGTACCTTAGTATAAAAGGGCTTCATTAAAAATTTAAGGCTTCCTGAATAAGATAATTAAATTACTTCATCAGTCTATTGAAAGCAAGACAGGCATTCTTGCTATTCGAGAAACTTCAACAGTTGCGCTCCCCTCAACTGACTGAATAATTAATTATTAACATATTTAGTACATATAACAGAATTGATAATTTAATTTTTCGAGATTTCAACCAGTTGAGGGAAGCACAATTGAAGAAAGTTCTCGACTAGAAAAATATATTGTCTTGTGTTTAGTGGATCGAAGATTCTCGACAAAATAGCATAATAATTTTTAATTGGTTATAGTTAACCTACTAATTCTTTTATGTCATTTCTATCCTAGAACTCACAGGGAAACGAAGTTACACACAGTAGGACTCCCGATATGGATTCTCTGTGTACTATTTTTTTCTGAAACTCCTAGTTGTTTTTCAATAAAATATGAAATTCAGTTATATGTTCTAAATTCATAAATCATTATTCGAAATGTCAATTAGTTGAGGGGAGCGCAACTGATGACTAGATACAACATTTTGTCTTGCGTTCAGGTGAATTAAAAATGTCTAAAAAGTAGTATAATAATTTCTTTGATAAGTTTTACTGAAACTACTAATTCTTTCGTGTTTTCTGGGCTCTGTGAGCTATATATTGTTTTCCTGAAACTCCTAGAAATTCATTTCTCTATAAAATGAAAAACATATTTCGAATTTTTCAGTCAGCAAAATGGCCATTTTGCTGAAAATTAACATTCATGAATTACACGGATAAAATGAATGGATTCAAGAAAAACGCACCAAAGCATTACTGAACACATTTTATTAATTATGATATTTTATCAAGACCTTTTATTGTAGCATTAGTATTATCATCAGTTTTTGATTCACAAAATATTCACAAATTGTACAGCATTAGCTTCAGTGCAATTCTGTCAAGGTTCTCCTAGATTTTGCCTAATTTCATTTCCAGCTTCTCTAATTCTCCTGTATCACTAGAATGTCTGTAAACAATGGATTTCATGTGGAGCCATAGAAATAAGTCTGATGGATTGAGCTCTGTGCTGCGACGTGGCTAGGGCCGATCACTTCATTCGTCCTATCCATCTTTGTGATAAGTGGTTAAATAGTTCCGCATTATTAGCGCGATATGAGCAGGAGCGTCAACTACAAAGCGTCTGATGTTGTAAATTAAGCAGATTGTTATCTAAAAAATGCAAGTGTGATTAATCTTGTAAACGAGTTATCAAGCATCCCATTCCACATATGAATTAAACATTCACTTTGAAAATGCTGTCTTTGGACTATGAGGAGATTTTGATCACTCCTGTAGTTCCAGATAACCATTGTCCACTGATGATAGGGCCAACTCGAAGTACGATACCCCCTTCTGCTTCAGCGGTTAGAGAAGTTGATGTGCCTGCATGCATTCATACATTTTCTCTATGGGGCTCTTCTAGTAAAAGGATCATTACAAAATGCTATGTAAGAATTAAAAAATTAATTGTGACCATCAACAGAATCGAATAACGCTACAGGAAATCACCAGACAGCCAGACGTCAGACAGGTGTTTGAAAAATTAGATAAAATACGTTAATAACTAATTTTTCAGTTCTTCACTGACAGAAAACATGAAAACTAGTAAGGCAATACCTGAACAATACCGCAACAAACCGTAACATAATTAATTATCATAATTGGTATTAAGTCTTAAGTATTGCTTAGTTGCGTTGTTCTTGAAAAAATATATTTTATCGATAAGAATGATTTAATGAAAAATAGCACATATTTCGCAACATTCATTCATAGTAGCGAAAATGTTAATTAATGAAATTTGCCGTGAGGGTATTCGGCAACACTACGCTTTCCGTGAAATTCATATGCATCAATTTTAAGCTATTTGGCCAGTTTCGGTACTAAAAAATACATTTTTTAAAGAACAACATTCATTAGGGTGCCATAAATTTTTAACAAACACTTTTACACTAAGATATGTTTAGTTTAATTGCTTTAGTTTGACGTAAGAAAGTTGAACTGTGTCCCATTACTTTGCGGACACCCTATATATCGAGTGTTTCAGTAATGGAAAATTAAATGTAGAGCACAGAGAATGAGAACACTCAAAGTGATTGCAAACATTGTCAGTGGGTTCTTGCACTGTCAATTTATAATATGTTTTTCCTTCTTTTTATGTAAGCTTCTCTTGATATTGTAATTATGGAATATATGCGTAAAAACACATTTATAATTTTGCTAGCCACCAATAAGTTCCAATGTATTTTTCTTAAAACAGTATTCTGATAGGACACTACTAAATTTTGTCTAGTTAATTAATGCCAAAATACTCCTTAGGACGATGTCGTTGTTATGTCATGTCCTGTTACAAACCTCATTTCAACTGACAATTATTTTTAATTATTTTATATTTATTACGACATAACTCTTTCCTGCTTTCTCTAGAAAAAACTGACCGAATTGAAATTTAAAAAATACCTTCAGCTAGAGACTTTCAGCAAGTTTTATTCAGAGTTAGTCTAAAACCGAAAGTTAGTAACTTCAAGTCTCACGCATCGAACAGATTTGTTACAGAGTTCTCGATATTATGGTTCGTAACAATTAAGGATGCTTCCTAAATTATTGCTTGATTTTTGCATTTTCGACCACACCTCTAAACTTTCATTTATAATCACATTTTATGAGGAGAAATTGACAGTTCAAAGAATTTTAACAAAGAATCACTCGCTCATCATTATTGAACGGTCTTCTGATAAAAGTGTTACGAAAGACGTAATTTCAATACTAGGATATTGCATTATCTAACATCTCCAATGGGCCAGCTTGCCTTAGGCTGCTGAAGCAATTACTTCTTCACAACAGGTCTGACTTATAAAGGGTCACATATTATGAAACGTGCCTAATATGCAGGAGTTTGTTGACTCGCTAAACTACTTTCAATTTTAGTTATGCTTGTAAGCACGTTACTATTAAAAAACAAATTAACCCTATATATGAGGTAAGAACTTCATTAGAATTTTGATTGTATTTTATACGGAAAGAGCTAAATAAACAAAAAAATCTAAAAAACTCGACAGTAAAGTAACCAGGCAGATTATTTATCAATTAAATTTAAAATACATACAAATAGTTAACAAATCTGAATTCTATTTTTACATATTTCTCACCATCCTCTTACGTTATGAAGTAAAATCTTAATTTTCCTGAGTACTTTGAACACCATCAAAACGAGTGCTGATTATTAGACAGTAAATACTTTAATAAATAATCGGGACTTCCATAATATAACCCAGCTTGCAGAACAAATCAGATACTTACTAGTACGTACTTACGTTTTCGTGAAATGAAAGATTCGGCAAACCAGAAATTCCATAGTCCTATTCGATTTTAAGACCGGGCAATTTTATAAATTTTGTGTTTATCTCCGCTACGAGACAAATATGATTCAGTTTGGTTTGTTCAAAATACCTTACTTACGGAGTCGCTACAAATGTTCGTTCCTCGGTGGATCATCCCACCTGGTTGAGATATCTAAATCAAACACCGTTCACAATGTGGCCATCAAAGTACTGGAAATCACCATTAGCAATAATGAAACAGCCTCTTTTCTGTCCCATCGAGTACTTTATGTGGAGGACTTTAACCTTCAGCATTCACAAAAAAGCATAACACCAACGAAAGCAATGGGGTAACACTGACTAAACAACCAACATTTGGTATTTATTTTATGCAAAAGAGAGAGGATCATTAAAACACGCAGCCTGGAAGCAAGATTACAACACTGAATACTGCGACCAGCAGAATCCTAAGAGACTTTCCGTATATTCAACATTCACTAGCATTAATTGAGACAGGAATAAAAATCCTCTTGATTAGATCTGTTTCCCGTTGAATGATGAAAGTTTAAGAAGGCCAACTGAAAAAACTTCGTCAGTCAGCCCGGGTGTATCCCACCCACATTCGAAAACTATCAAAACCTCTTTAGGCGGAGGTTATAAAAGAAAAAAGAGTCAATACGTTTCTGCCAGGACTACATACTGGTATGGAAATATGACTATGAGGGACTATATCAGGAGTTCCTCGAAGTGGAGTATATAAAAATATCAGTAACGCGAGAGAGGCTTGGTCACTCCTAAAGAACTTAGTCCAGATAGGTTTGCAAAGCACATACACTTAGCACTAAACACAACCTCAGAGCATTAAAAATGTCCACAACCAAACCAGACCGTATTTTCTCCCCATTCAATGACGATGTAAAGACAAGTAAAGTATTAGGGCCTAAACGTATTCAACCTGAATTTATCCTCAACTGCGGTAAATATTTAAAAAATGGCTTGAAGGGTTTTTCACAGACATTAACATGAAACGGGTGACTCCTAAAGCCAGGGAAACAAAGATATAACATAATCGGGGCCGTTACTTGATAGAATACCGATTGAACGTGCAGGTTTTCGCTCAGGAAGAAGCTGTATAGATCAAATAATGACACTAACCAACCTACAAAGTAGCAGGGTTTCAAAAAAAAATTAAAATTTCAACTGCATTTATAGACCTATTATCAGCCTATGACAAATTCTCAAGACATAAAAAACCTATATAATAATAATACAGACACGTATACTTCGATCGACCACCTCAGGGATCTGTCATTGCCCCATATTTGTTTAGTTTTTACATTTCTGACATGCCCTAAAGTTCGTCACAAAACTTGGGATATGTACTAGCAGTGGGGCATCGAACTTTTGAACAAACTGAATATTAACATCTCATCTGGCGATAACGGGAGCATATTTTCGGGGATGGAGACTAAAACCATACCCCACCAGAACAAAAATAGCTTACTTCTACATATACAATAAAGAGTCGAAAAGACATCTAAGGGTCCACTTCAATAAAAAGTTGTTACAACACAACCACAATTCAAAAACCGAGGAGTCACACTGGATTGGACTCTGTCCGTTTAAGTGACACCTGGAAAGCATTGTTGAGAATATAAGAACCAGAACAATATTCGCCATAAGCATTGTGGAACCTTGCACTCACGTAGGCTAGTCCACGTTACTGCAAAATACTGACATGTAGATGTAGAATTAAACAATGAGAATTATTAACAGCCCACTAGGATAAACCCTCGTTGAATAATTGAATTAATACTGAATTCCGCCACTGGACTTACTACCGTCAACAGCCCTCCTGCCGAGAAGTTTACAAGATAACTCCTAACTCCCCATTAATTAGGATGCAATTGTACTAGAAATAAATAGGCTGCGTTCGAGAAAACTACCCATGAAAACTGCCATAGAACTGCATCACATCTCATCTTGATAGACTCGAGGGAAAAATTGCACCCGGATCAGTCTCTTAGAATATGGACAAGAATTAATAGAATGCGCTCCAACAATGGCCGAAATGATGACTTTCTAAATAAGGAACAATTCAAATTGTAATTGCGAACATTGTCAGATATATATCTGTAAAAATTACTTGTTTATAAATTTCAAGTGAATAAGAAGAAATAGTTAAGGGCCCTACTAATTTACTTCCTTCGTATTTGCTGGTACATTGAACAACAAGTCTCCAACAATAAAAAAGTTTATTCAATTTTAACAATCACAAATTTCTCCATACAATATTTTTTTCAATCTTACGAAGTTCTGTAACAGTACTCGTTTCACTATTGCCCAAAAACTACAATGTCCAATTAACGCCAGTTATACTGTTGTATTCCTAGAAAATTCTACTTACACAAGCTTTATGAATTTTTATCACAGTTCTTCCATCAATTTTTTTCATTCACGATGCTCTATAAACAATGCTGTGTGAACTAAACGAGCTGTTATCCAAATTCAACTATCAACGTTTTACAAACGTTGTTCCCAAAAATCACAATTCAATAAACTAATACGACGATTTATTATTTCGAAGTATTAACTAACACTGTTTCTTTGAAACTAAATAAGTACCTTTAAAACTACACTTGCATTGGTTAAGATGCGCAATCTACAAATTATGCTTCACGACCCCATATATTTGCACACGTCTCTAGTATTCTACTACTACTCCTGCGCACAAGTTTCGAGACTATTTTCATTGGGTTCGAGACTAAAACCATTGCTGCCAACTGAGCGTTCTATTGGTTCATAGACGTATGACGCATAGTTCTGATGCTAATAGGCCTTTTCATTTTCAGTGCGCATGCGTTCGCATCAGCCATTTTTTTCGTACTGTTATTTGTAAACAAACGTGTTAAAGTGCCCACGTACTAAAACTTAAAATTAATAAATACTATTATAAATGTGTTTATGATTTAAAAAAGTAATAAAAGTAAAGTAGTAAGTGTCAGGATTCAACACAGCAATTTTGCTGTAAACTATAATTATGTTGTCTGTACGAAAAGGTACAACAAAGCGGTGTTGTTATGGAGTATGCAAAAGTGATACACGGTATAAATCTTTTAAAACAAATACCTATTATTTTATAAACTTTCCAAAGCCTTGCCTGGAATATCGCAAGAAAGTAATTAAGTCATCCAAAAAAATACATATTAAAACATGTCAAAAATGTTCTAAATGTGATTCGTGGGTGAAAAAATTGGCCGAAGTGACAGAGGATTTAAATCTATTGATGATGTTACTAAGGACACTTATATTTGTTCATTGCATTTTTCTGGAGAAAGTGGTCCAAGTGAACAAAATCCTGATCCTTTATCAACATTTGGATCGACAGGTATATTATTTCTTATACCAATTTTTACCCTGAAAATAATATTTAATATTTTATATTCAACATACTTATTTTTTATTGAATACATCTTCGATTTAATTAATTATAAGATATAACTAATGACAATTATTGAATTTAGCTTGCATATATGAACATTATTTTAGTCTTAGAATTTTCAACTCCTTTTTAAATTTCATGTTGATTTTATAAATATTTTATTATGACATTAGTTATATTTGTTAATTTTTATATTAATTAAGGTGCTTTTACATGCAAATTCGAATGAAATCATGATTTTTATTTATTTTTTCTGATTTTTTACAAGAGTAAATACAAGTATTGATACCTAACCTCTCAACCAGCACACTTTTTTTTCCTTGCTGTGAACGTCCGTGACATTTTAACCATCTTTTTAATTGCTCACAGCTATGTGCTTCCACAGAGTTATAAATAAGTGAAGCACCATCAATTAATTCTTCAAGTAATTTATTATTTGGCAGAGATATTATTGCATTCCCAGCCATTGTTAACTAAAACAGTACGAAACTTTTAAATTACGGCTATTTCAAAATGGCTGCAGCGCTTGCGCAATCACCTGATGAAAAGGCCTATGCCAGGTAACGCTGTTGACTAAGTCAATCGTTAGATAGCACCGCTAGGCATCTCTTTTTAGGTACTCGAGGTTATTTAAACTTTTCAAAAGAAAACGATAAATAATAAATAAAATAATTGGTGTTTTCCCTTGTTTAGGTATGTCACATCTGGTTAATCATTGACATTTCCAGTTTATTTTCAGGTACATGGCGATACAGTATTTGTAAATATCGGATTGGAAAGAAAAATGCTTCTTCAAGACTTCGTTACTTATTTCCGAAAATGTCTCTGGGTTTTCTCCCTGAGAAACGAGCTTCACATGATTTGAGGTTTTTACAATAAAAAGAAATTTGTCTGAATTATGAATTTTGGGCTGGATCTTATCGTAATATAATATAATTTAATAAAATACTTACTGAATATAATATACTAAATTCGCCATATGTATTTCTGCATACGTCTGTAATAGTGGCAAAACATGCAGATTGCATTTTAACCAATGACTACTCATTGATTTTTACATAAAATCATCAACACAAAAGTTCTATTCAAAATATCTGATTGGCAGGTATAATTTTCCAGTAACAGTAAACTTATTTGACATATTTTACTTCACACCTACTCCTTCCAGAAAATCATAAGCAAACATGTTGATATGAGTTATCAACATACATAATGTTACGTTAACTAATTATTATTTACAAAATATTTTCAGCGAAAAGTGAATGTTGCTTGAGACCATTAATTTTAATATTAAGTAACTACAGCGTGATTGGCCTTTTTTGTGGTGATCATATATTTAGTATTAAGAAATCATGTTATTATAAGAAACCAATTTTTGGCACAAGCAATTAGTTACTGTTTGAGAAATATTTTATAAATGTTGAGACTTGTTATGAACAACAATGTTGAAGAGTGAGTTGAAAAGATTAATAATTGTCATTGTTCCAGTGGCACTGCCTACATAAAAAATATTGAAAGATCAGCAAATGTTTAAGTTTTAAAATATCTGAGCTTTTGCCGGGTAACACTCAATTATATTGACAATAGTCTTACTATTTGATTTTTATATGGAAGAAAGTTCGCATTACATATAAAATCGCATGCAATAAACAAAACTATGAAATCTTTAATGACAATAATTATTAAGTGCCAAACTATTTTTTTTATCTATAGAATTTTAATATTAAAAAACTGTTGAACACATGGAAAAAGTTTGGAAACTGGTACAGAAGTAAGTAATTTATTTCAATTAAAAGAAATTTCAGAAAGTGTATAAATAGTAAAGTTTCATTGAAAGTTAAAAAAAATGTTTAAATCTTTTCGGATAGTGTAATATTTATAACATGCGAGTAGTGTATTTATATTATAATATTTGAATGACTTTAATAAATATAATAATAAATAAACCAAGGTAGCGAACTATGGAGAACAGATTTTAGGTATAAACAAAAACAAAATAATTTACACGGTCCATTGTATATTATATTGGTATCTAATCCATGTACAAAATCAGAAACTTTTAAGTTAAACGTACCAGAAACAAACAAACAAAATCCAGTAAGCCTAATGAAAAAAAATTAACCACTTTCTACTTAACAACTCATATCTTCAGTTCAGAAATTTTTCATTTAATTTTCGAATATTTGTCATTACCTTGATAGACAAAAGTTCTCTTCTGGGTTAGACACATACCTTAGATATTACGATACCCACGGCTTCACCAACTGATCTATTACTGATTTTGGCGTGGCGTACATGTTTATTTGTTACTAGCCGTTACAAGCGGTTTCACCCGCGTATGGAATGTTCAAGCCTTTGCAAAAAATAACTTATGAAACATATGGGTTATCTTTTATAATTTGTATACTTTAACTTGTTTGAACCACCTAATAACTAAAATCCACCAAACCCGAATACTATTTCATACTCCAAATACATGGGCCACCCAATATAACAATTTTATTCGACATTATTTTGAATCACCTTGAATAACTAACTCTATTGCCACCCTATATTGAAACTCATCCTCTGTATGCTGCTGTTTAATTGTCACCCATATAATTCGTATTTGAACCCTGACTATAACTCTTCTCTAGCCATTTTTCCGCTAGGCAACTGCTAATGGTATACGCTGTATAGAATTATTCCTGATATTTTTTGAAAGATCATCTAAAGTAAAATTTCTCTTTACTCATATTTAACACACTTTATATACATTTTTCTCACATTGTGTTAAATGCTCCTTCCTATATTTCAGCGCTCAACTGTTTATGGTCTACCCTATATAACTTTTTTTAAACTTTTTTTATCCATCCTAACACAAATATAAAAACACAGTTTTGCATCCTAATACCAAACTTTTATTTAAACCCTCAGCCAAACTGCAACTGCTTATTGGCCACCCTAATAACAATTTTATAAAAAAATTAACCGCTTTGTATAATTAACTACTCCCATCTACTTAAACCATCTCTATCCACCGCTGCCAGTTTATCAATCTATAACTTATTTCTGAACCACCCTATAACTCAAAATATTTTACCACCCTTATGTACACTGTTAGGGGCAACCAAATAATAATTCCATGTATATTGAACTTTCGATCCATGTTTCAGATATTGCAAATGAAACAGTCATGTTCTATCGTTAAAAAAAAATTTCCAACCTATTTGACTATAAATCACTACACCCGCTATTTCAACCACCTGTATTTGAAACATTTATCGGCCACCCAGTTAATATTTTTTCCCACCCTGTATACACTGCCGATAATACCTCAAGAAATATGGGGCATCGAAAATAACAATTTTGTAACAATTTTTGAATCTCTTGTATGTATTACAACTACCATGTATACGCTTCTGCTTATTGGTCAACCAATATAACATTTTTTAAATAATTATCATAACACTTCTTCCCCTATGTTTCAACAGCATTCTTTGCAACTATTATGAACGCTTTTCACATTTTATCCTTATATTTTTTCAATATATATTAAAGCATAATTTTTTACAACTTTTTCTAACCTTGTTTGAAGTCACTATAACTAAACTTCAATGCAATCCAGGTTAAAAGATAGATTTTTTACACCCTTTATAATTCAGTGTAAGCCACCCTATATTTCCCCTTTTATATGAACTTTTCCACCAAATTAACATTTTTGACCTATAAATTCTACCCCACCCTATATTTCAATTATCCGAAATGGAACCATTTTAAAATATTTTTAAACCCACCTATATAGGTATTATACTCCGACATATTTCAACCTACCTATATATGTAACTAATTGGTTAAAACAAATTTTTACGACAACAAAACTCAGACACCTTCAACATCTTCAACAATCATCACAATTATTTTAACCAATTTTTTTAAGTTTTTTTATTCACTGTAAATACATAAATTATGTAATATACTTTTTTGGGCCACCCCGTATAAGCTAATTCCCCCTTATTTCCACCACATGTATATATTCAGCTGGTTAAGGACACCAAATGATTTTTTAAATCCATGTATCTACTCCGCTTAAGTTTCCTATATACAGAACACCCTGTGAAATTACGTTGATTATGTTGATTTTTGTTAAATCGAAAATATTACATTTGCACATTCCGATTTTGATAAAAGCTAAACAGATGCAGTATCTATTATTTTGTGCGGCGTTGGAACCAATTGGTAATTGAATTACCAAACATGGTAGAAGTTTTTTCGCTATTCTACCGTTTCTATCAATTTAGAGAGATAAATTTACCAGATTTTAAGCAAACTACCGGCTTCGCAACAAAAAAAGATTCGCAAAATAGTTAAGTAGTTCACGTGTGCCCGAACAAACAAACAAACAAACAACTTACAATTTTATAATAGTTGTGACGAATTTGAAATATTACCTCATTTAGTACTTCATAGTGTCTTCCTTCTCTTCTACTCGGCCGTCGTCATTGGGGCCATAAATAACAATTATTGTTATTTTTACCCTTTAAAATTCACGTTAACTTTTGGTTCCCAGATGGACATGTCCTTTTTGTTCGTATGATCATTGATACCTCCTCATTTTTTGAGTGTTCCTCCATTTTGACTTCAACTATATATGTGTATGTATTTTTCGACCTCCTGCGTACTTCCTTGGTCCTGATTCCTTATTTGTTCGTCGTTCCTTATATCAGAGTTCGTCCTCGTTTCCATAGTCGTCTTCGTTAAAACCGTCCTTAATCCAAGACCTATCAAGAGATTATTGACATTATTTGCATTATTTTTGTCTGGAGGTTTATAATGACTGAGTCTGAACCGTAGATCATTCAATGCGATAAAGAAGCAGCAGGGACTATTTGTTTCCATAGAACTCTGAAATGGTATAGGAAACTGTTATTGAGAATAGGTTGGATATTTATGTTGAGAATCCCCAGGAAATTTTCTATACAATGTATCCTATCAAATGCTACTTGCAAAGTGTTAGCTAGCCGTTATACGTCCTCGTTTGGAAGTACTTGTGTATCATTGTATACTTGTAAAATATTATTTCATAAAAATATATTACATCTGTTCAATATACGGTCATAAGATAAAAAAATAAATTAATAAAGTATGTATACCGAAACAACAATTTACGGGAGGGCACTCCTAATTAGTACCACCAACTGGAAAATCACAAACACCTCAGGAAGGTGAAGGTGTTTTTTGCCAACATAGCGGAATTACGACAAAAGAACACAAGAGTTTTCTGATAAACACGTAGAAAATTTATTATGAGTTATATTCATAATATATATATTATATTCATACTATGGGGTGTTTCATTCTTTCCAAAAGCTTGATCTCCTCGGAATAGATGCAGATCGGTTGATAAAGAATCGATCCTATTAAAGATCGAATCAAAAGTATTATTTATATTTGCCAGATTTTTGGTTAATAAACCAAATATATTTTTTCCATAATCCATGAAAACAATTTATTACAATGTAGAATCCAGGTTTTTCAAAAAAAAACAAATGACTGTTTATTACTTTTAGGATGTTCTCAACAAGGCCGTACTCAACGGGGGGTTCTGAGGGTTCAAACCTCCTCGGAAAATTTGGAATTTTGGGTTTCAACATTCAATTTTAACCAATTAATCATCTTTTTCATAAGAATAAATTTTATATTTATACAATTTTATATACCCTGGAAATCACCAATAAAAAAATTATCCAACTCACCCCAAAAACATTTTCTGGCTATGGCTTTGCTCCTCAATAAAATTCGTACATATTTTCACGACTTGAGCTTCAGAATAAGGCAGTAGTACAGTTTTAAAATAAAATTTCAATTAACTAGGGAGTTATTTATTTAACACATTGCATTAAACTTCACAAATAAATTAATTTAGGCAAGGGAAACGTCAAAAACTACCAAAATAACTTACATATTCCAAAAGGGAAATAAAACATTAACACTTCGTTATTGAATGACTGCAAAGAAGGAAACTAATTTTCAGATTAATTTATAAGGAACTAAAAGAAAATTTGGGTGCACCTAAATTTTTAATTTTTTAATTTTTAATAAGTATTTCGGTTAACTCAAAATTTGTTGTACATCTTTAGGTTCATTTTTAGTCTATGTTGATATCGCAGTAAACAGTTAATTTTTATTTGATTTGTTCTGAGGGAATCTGTATTTGGAGAATCGAGCACTGATTAATGGAAACAAAATAGTTGATTCAAAGGATAGAAAATCAGAAGTAAAAATATCTATCTTTCAAAACGTCTATATTCATCTTGTCTAATTCACAATATTTGTTTTTTTTTAATTTCTTTGTTTAATTTCATTTTGTTAAAATTTATATAGGATTGTAATTCATTTTGAGAATTTACATTTGATGTCTATCCTAAATGATAAAATTAGTCCCAGTGTCCTTATGTTTTACTGTAGTGACAGTATTTAGTATTAATTTTGTTTGTGATATTACTTTGGTATTTCCAAATTGGGAGAACCACAGAATTATTATTCGGTTTTCTTTTTATAAAAACAGGATCCATAAAATCATTCTATTAACTGCAAACTTTAGGTTTAAGTTATTGGTATACAAAGCAGGAGGGAGTGGGATTCTATTGCATTTATGTCCAGAATGGGATTCGATTAGTTTTTGGGCTCAAAAATCAGGAAGTATCTACCGCAAATTAGTGTTAATAGTGTTAATCTCTTTATAATAATATTTGATACTCTCTTCGAGGTGTCATTCTTTTGTACGCAAGACAATATACATAATATATATTGTTTCGGTTAGGGAACCTTCATCAGTTGCGCTTCCCACAATTGAATGTCCTCTCGAACACTTCTTTATGTATTTGATACATTTTGTTAAATTTGAAGACGCGTCCTTCAAGTAACGTTTGATGTTACATAAATTAAGAGAAATAACACAAGTTTTTTTGACATTTATCTTTTCATACAAAGTATCTAACGCTAACAGTAACTGAACGGCGGGACTTGAGATATAAAACCAACTGATATAGATAAATAACCTCATACGATATTATTGACTGCAGAATAACTGTACGACAAGCTTTCCTTCAAGAGCGAAGAGGAAGTGAATCCATTAATATCATTAACGGGTACTCGCCAGTCTTCTATTAGATCTATCAGGCTGTTCAGAAATATTAATGGTAAAATAGTCTTCAAACTAAAAGACGTTGAAGCTCACTTACCAGAAAAAACTGATGTAATACTCGAATTATTGAAACCGGCCCGACTAATTTGGATAGTTTACAGTGCATTATATAAAGGAGGATCCGGAACTGGTCGGGGGCAATCACAATAATATTTATTAAATATTTCAAATTAAAAATTAGGATCAATGAAAATAGTTGGATATTTAAAAACGCGGGAATTTAATTCAGTTACATTATTTTATTAAACAATTCCTTACGTTCTGATTTGGTAATTTATTTAATAACAAAGTTATATTTATGAGGAAAAGATAAATTAAAATCTACAATCAATGAAATTAAATGCAAGTTACGATAGCTGTTGCACGAATAATTTTTTTGCAAAATTATTCTAAATCCTCATTCTTATTAAGATCGAGCTCACAGAAATTTACAACCATTTTTTATCAAGTTTTTATCATATCCTGGGAGACGCACAAGTTTGTGATTTCGAAACAGTAAATATGCCATCTGTCAACTAAAATTAAAACGATGTTGCAATTAGCAAATTATTTATGATTTTTTACTTCTGACAGCTTTAGTTTTAATTTATATTTTTGTATTTTTACGAGCCTAATTTTATGCAATTGAACTTATGGTTCTATTAAAATCCTGAAATTATTTTTAGGCATGCAACAGATTGTATATTTGGGGGTCACTGTACTCTTATATGCATAATAGTTCACTTATATTTATCTCCCGAAAAATAATTTGAAACCGACATACAAAAATATTCCTTATAGCTGTATTCCTGTACGTGTAAACTCGTCCCAGAGATTTGAATCTTTGGAAATATGTTCATATTATCGAGTCTGTTAGCTCCGTTTTTCTCCAACTATATTCGGTGAGGGTTTTGATTAAATCGAAATTTTATTCAAAGAAAACTAAAGAAAGAATTATACAGAACAATCATTTGAGCCACGATCACCTATGGGCATGATACATGGGTTCTTAACAAAACAGAAGAAGGGAAGGTTGAACGAATAGGAAAGGAATATATTGAGGAACATTTACTGAGGCATATGAATGTCCAGTGGATGGAGAAGCAGTAAAAATGAAGTAAATGGGGAACATATTTATCTTAGCTTCATAAGTTAATGTAATCTGACCATTTTTTTCTATCTTTGTAAGAGCCCGGGGCAGTTCCAGGTAGAGCGGGTGAAAAGAGACAGATGCCTAAAATAATGATCAACAGAAAACCGATAGGAATGAAAAGAAGAGGACTATCTCCATGAAGATGTCCGGATAATGTATGAGAAGATCTGTAAATAACTAAATTAAGCAAACTGTTACATATGATGTAATTAGACTTCCTAGAACCCGATTTTTCATATTTATATGCATGATGTGTTAGAAGTACCTGAAGAGTAGGAAAGCTCTTCGGGAGTGAATCTGTCAGGGAATGATTAGAATGAAAGAAGTACAATTTTACCATAGCAATGTGACGATGAATTTAACTTTGATTTTGACCAAGAAGCGTGAAGTTCATGCTCATTTTGAACACTCATTTTTTATCGCGGATATGAACAGAACCAGGATTCTACGTCCGAGTATATCCTTGTACATGACCTACGAGGACTCGTCAAATTAGTAAGTTTTCAAATGTGAATTTTAAGTTCATTGCGGTTTTAACAAAGACCGAACAATTTAAATTAATAATGTTAAGGATTTCCCTGGCTAATACTATTGTCACCTGATCATAACTGTCAAGAAATTAACTTTTATTTTTAAACTCGAAATCCGCTTTTGAACTTGTTTTTTATTGACCCTAGTTTAAGGTTAAAATTGAGATAATACTTGAGTTTAATATATTAACATAATATTAATATTTGATTGTAGAATACACTGCTCTACAGACAGGAATTTCCTAAAAAAATATTAACCTCACAAAACTTAGCAGCTACTAGGTAACTTAGATCCAAGACAATAAGTTATTGCCATATTTTCAAAGCGAAGTTCTTATGAAATGTGATGTGTTTTTTTTTTCAATTTAATTCAGGCCGTGTAAACATCTATACATTGCCGAAACTTTAAAATATTCTTTAGGTAAAACTGATAAAACAGTTAGGATTCTTAGCTCACTGTCGTTTTGAATTCTCATTTTTAAATAGGAAGCAGATACGGAGACTTGTATTTCATCATAATAATTGGCAATCGCCATTTGGAAATAACTGAAAACACACTAAATTTATGTTCAGTTACAAACAAAACACAACGATGGACTGTCCTACGTACGTCGAATTCGATAATAAATGTAGCTGGTAATCAGAATTTACAACAAATCTCTTCGCTGCCAAATGTCATACCTATAAATTTATTTCAGCTGCCAGAATTGGTCATTATTTTTGGTTTAGATGCTATTAGATAGGGAGCCCACGCCTATTTTATTTTAATTTTTTCAATAAAAAGCCGTCAACAGTTTTAAGTGGCTTAATTTCGCCGAGACGCTCAACATTTTCCTCTTCGAAATTTTTTTAAACAGGCGTTAAACATATCAAATTGTTGAGTGATTTTTTTTATTAATATGAGTTAGTTTTTTAGTGAAAATCAGAATTGGATAAAATACGCGTAAACACTTTTATCCTACACTTCCTGATGGTCTAATCATGTCAATTTAACATGAAACAAAATATTTACTAATAACAGTCTAATTTCTTCACTATTGCTTAGTAGGTAATGATTATCATAATAGAATGACAAGTTAAATGGAATGCTTTCCTAAACCTACAGCCTAAATATCTCGGTTTTATGGATTCGCCGAAATCATTAATAACTGCAGGACAATAAAACCACATGATCCCTTAGCGTTTTGTTTGACCGAAAAAGTAAATGTCCTATAAATATGGGTATGTATTCCTTAGTCCTACAAGAAAATTATGATTATGCATTTGAGAATAATATCAGTATTGGTAAATTTATATTTTATATTTATTTCTCAGTCAGATGGATTTGCACATAATTGTAAAATTATTTATATATATTGCTAATCTCCGATGCCAAAATGAGCCAAAAACAGAATTTACCAACTTTAATAAGAATAATAAGTTAACTACCCTTATTATGATAGGACGATTTAAAATAATGCAAATGCCATAGGCATTTAATAAAACAATGTTGCATGAACAATTCTATCCACTCACCCTTAGTATCAAGTTAGTGGTTACATAATCAACAAAGTTATTAATTTCCATGGAATTGATGTATATTTTTTTCTGTATTCTGGATAATGGATTTGCATGTAATAGAGTTTCCACTACACACGGCTTATTATTCGCTAAAGGGCCGACATCTTGTCCGAAAATCTAGCTCCCAAAACAATTTTACTGAAGCCGCAATTTTGAAATTATTTTAGTTTTTAAGTTTCACCACCAATGAAATATTTAGTAATCAATTAAAATAATTTTATATTATGAAATATATAGGAATTTATTAAAATTCATAATACTAATAAATATATATATAATAATGATGATATAAATTTATTTAATAAAATTATTTTAATTATTTATTAACTATTTCATTGTTGGTGAGAAACTTATTAACTAAAATAATTTTAAAATTGCCGCTCCAATATCAATTTTTTGGAGCTAGACTTTTCGGTTTAGATCACCTATGCAGTATATTATATATATATATATATATATATATATATATATATATATATATATATATATATATATATATATATATATGAACTCACCTTACCAACCTGCATTGAGGCAGCGTGGTAAGGTATGCCTCAGAACCTCAAACATGTCGAATTACAAAACTCACGGAATTGTACCCCAGGTGAGTAAGCAATCCCACACCGGGAAACCGGTCTGCCTCAAGGATTCTGGGGGAGGCAAACATTCGACTACACTACATCTAGCAACATATAACTGCCGAACACTCTCGAACCAAGTTAGAATTGTAGAATTAGAACAAGAGGCAGTAAAAATCAAGTGGGATATCATTGGCATAAGTGAAGTTAGGAGGAAAAACAAAGAGCTAATAACACTTGAATCAGACAACCTCCTATACCACCGAGGAATACCAACTGGAAGAACTAGTGGTGTTGGATTCCTCATCCATAAGAGATGGGCCGATAAAATTATAGGCGTGTCCGGAACATCAGACAGAGTCGTAAGTCTAACATTGTCGCTTTCGAAAAGATACTCCATTCAAATAATACAAGTTTACGCCCCAACAATTAGCCATTCTGACGAAGAAGTCGAACAACTATACAGCGAAATCAAAGAGGCCTTAGATACCAACAACAGCCATTTCAAATACTTTATCGGCGACTTCAACGCGAAAATAGGGAAAAAACAAGACCGAAAGGATCAGTGGGGAACTTCGGATTCGGTGAACGAAACGAAAGAGGAGAGAGATTAGTACAGTTCGCACACTATCAGAACATGTACATATCAAACTCCTTCTTCAAGAAAAATTCTAATAGGAAATGGACTTGGGAAGCTCCATATGCGTCAGTTAAAAATGAAATTGACTTTGTCCTGACAAACAAGATTAATACCATCAAAGATGTAAGCACGCTAAATAAATTCAGGACAGGAAGCGATCACAGACTTGTCAGAGCAAGAATTGTCCTTAATACGAAACTGGAGAGATTTAAACTTACTAGGAAGACGCCCGCTACTAGCATAGACATTAACAACCTTAAAGAAAATTCTGAAAAATATCAGACGCTGATAGAAGAGAAGCTCCGAGAACAACAAGACAACACACAACTACTGAATACAATACTGACCTGTGCTAAAGAAATAGGCGGAACCCAACAACGAAACAAACACAAGAAGCTCAGTTCGGAAACAAAGGCGTTGCTTCAGAAAAGAAGAGAACTGAAAAGGACAACAGACATCCAACGCATAGAATACAGTGAACTATGCAAGACAATAAGAGAGAAAATTGCAGAGGACATCAAAAAATACAACGAAAATATGGTAGACACTGCAATTGAAAATCGAAAAAGTTATAAAAACGCTAAGAAAGCATTGATAATTGGGAAAAGACAAGTAATCGCATTGACAGAAGAAAATATCAGAATAACGGTTAGACACAAAATAATGGAGCATGTAACGAAATTCTACAAGGATATATACAAAGCCCCCGAATTTCTGGAAATACAGCTGACGAAAGAAGAAATACCTGAAATACTTGTGGAGGAAGTGGAATCAGTGGTCAACAAAATGAAAAATGGCAAGACAGCAGGTAACGACGCAGTAACGGCTGAACTACTAAAATACGCTGGTAGAGAAACATGGAAACGCCTAGCCAAAAAATATACGAATTGCCTAATAACCAGACACATCCCAGAAAAATGGAATAGCGCCCTCATAGTATTAATCCATAAGAAAGTCAATAAAGAAGACATTCGGAACTACAGACCGATAAGTCTCCTGCCGGTAGTGTACAAAATATTTACTAAAATCATACAAAACAGAATACAGAGTACACTAGATTCCGCTCAACCCCGAGAGCAAGCCGGATTTCGTAGTGGCTTCAGCACAATCGATCACATACACACTATAAGGGAAGTTATCAGTCGAACTAGAGAATATCAAATACCACTTGCCTTGGCCTTCATTGACTTCGAAAAAGCATTCGACACTATATATCCGAAGGCGGTAATCAACGCCCTGAGTGAACAAGGTGTAGATAAGCCATATATAGAAACGTTGGCTAATATATACAAGGAAGCCAAAGCCAAAATCAGAATATACGAAGGCAGCCCTGAATTTCCTACTAACAGAGGAGTCAGACAAGGTGACTCAATATCACCGAAGCTATTCACAGCGGCATTACAGAGTATCTTTCGACGCTTAAACTGGGAACACAAAGGACTGAACCTAGATGGAGAATATCTAAACCATCTGAGATTCGCCGATGACATTGTCCTAATTGCCAATAACGCAGGATAACTACAAAATCAAATCAATGAACTTAGCAGAGTAAACAAGGAAATAGGCCTAAAAATAAATATCGGAAAAACAAAGATAATGTACAACGAACTAGTAGACACACAAGACATCACAATAGATAAATTATAGGTCAATTAATACACATATCAGGTTCGCTACTACCAGAAATAAACAGAAGGATCAAACTTGCATGGATGACGTTTGGAAGAAACTCCATAATCTTCAAGTCACGAATGACATTCCGCCTTAAGTAGAAAGTCTTTGATCAGTGTGTTCTACCAGTACTGACATACGGTTGTGAAACCTGGATTCTGAAAACCGAACTTACAAGAAAACTTCAAGTAGCACAAAGGTCTATGGAAAGATGCATGATCGGAACAACGAGAAGAGATCGGAAGAGAATAGAGTGGATAAGGAACAAAACCCAGGTAATAGATGTTATCCACATAGTGAAATCTCTGAAGTGGCAATGGGCAGGACATTTGGCAAGAAGACAAGATAATAGGTGGTCAACAAAAATCACACAATGGTATCCTAGGGGTGTTAAAAGACCAAGGAAACGCCCCAATGTAAGATGGCACTATGACATCAAAAAAAATAACAGGCATAACCTGGTCCCAAAAAGTGTACAACAGAACAACATGGAGAGATTTGCGAAACGAATATGAAAGAGAGGCTACACCATAAAATAATGGTCGAAATTAGCTGAACATGATGATGATGATGATGATGATATATATGAACTAGGCTAGGTTTCGGGTGAGAACCGCGTCTGAATTTATTAAATGCTCGATGTTTCGACTCCTGCTTTGGAGCCATTAACAAGAGACAAAAGTGAAAAACAGTTTCAGAGTCTAGATCAAACTCGGGGTCTCTATCTGCCTACTCCCCTACTGATTCAGTGCAGTTTCCTAGTGACTTTTGGGGAGTAGGCAGATTAAGGTCCCGAGTTCGATGTAGACTCTGAAACTCTTTTTCACTTTTGTTTCTTTTCTCTCCAATGCAGAAGTCGAAACGTCGAGCATTTAATAAATTCAGACGGGGTTCTCACCCGGAACCTAGCCTAGTTCATAATAATCACCGCAGAAGTCTCCCAGAAGAGAATTCTGCGATGACCGACATGAAATAAATTGTTTAAGATATTTCTAGCATACACACTTTAACTGTATGTAAACTACACTCTATATTTTGCAAGACCAAGAAGACAGTAGCAACATGGTCAGCCAGTTACAGGAAGACTATAAGAAAAAAAGGCTTTGAAATAAATCTCATAAGTTGAAGTCATAAAAAGTTTAACAGAAGAAAATGCAGAAATTAGAGGTACAGACAAGTTCAAATGAGAAAAGGAACACGAAAAGAAAAAGGAATTAAATGTAGGCTCGAACAAAAATGATTTCGTATAAACTAAAAACAACTAGACTTAATAAAATGTTGTGCCAAACAATTGTAAAAAACATATGCAGCAGAGTTCGAGACAAAAAAGATGAAAAGCAATTCTGCAGAAGGCACAGAAGAACGAATGAGGAAATACGTAGAAGAATGGGAGTAGAAGAGTATGTGCTTAAAAACATGGAAGAGCAAATACTAACTTCGTACGATCCCACCCGGAGAGCCATAACAGATGTATCAATAAAGTGCACCACCCTCAAATCTTTCCAAATTATACACCGGAGCACTTGGTGAATTTTGATCACGATATAATCTTCTTTTGGAAAAATGAACATGATAAAGAGGGTGACTTAAACTCTTCTAAAAAACTGAGAATCTTTATAATACCTCCACGATGAATGTATACTGCTGGCGGAATTCTCACTTATGACGATTTTAATCACCCAATATATGTGCATAGTAAACTTTCATATTACGATTTGCTGTAAATGGAATTTCATCGTTACTATCATAACTTTGTAAATTCAAGGATCATTATGTGTAGATTACTATGAAATACTTTCTAGCAACAGATTTCAAATCCTGAAAATTTGTATGTGTAAACCTTCTAGGAGCGTTTGCATTGTGGCTTTCACTAAAAGTAAGTATTTATTTGGGTGTATATTTTATGATGAAACACAAAATATTTACTCTACTTTCAATACGACAACCCAATAGTTTTAATAAACGTAATTTGACCACCCCAAATGATGAACAAAATTACTCCAAATATACCTATTACTAAATCCAATTGCCGGAAGAAATATTTTCAGAATTGAATTGTGCATGAAATAAAATTTCAGGTTATAAAAATATGGTGTACAAAAAAACGGGATCCACCCAAGTGCCCCTTTATCAGAAATGCATTTTATTGAAGTACATCCCAATAGATGACTATAAAAATCGGTCATTTTGATTAAAATACCAGTATACAAATACGGCTAATATTTTATATTTTATAATTACCCAGAGCAAGAGCAGAGGCAGTTACTATTTCACAAATTTATTTAGAATACACTTAAATTAATTACCATACTTCTAAGACTTTTTTAGATGAAGTACATTAAAGTTTTAAAGTCTATTAAAGTAAATTTCAGCAAATTTCAACAAGGCTATTATTATGATAATATTATTCTGCCGTAGATGCTCCACTTTATTTTGCAAGCAGGAAATACAAAGAGTAGAAAAACAACTATACAGTTATTTAAGAAAGGATTATTTTATACAATCTTTCACTAACAAATCGCGAAAAAAGGACACTCTAATAACTAATAAGTTTAATGTATTTACTTAATATTGTATGTATTACCTAAAGTATGTATTAAAGATTTCTTAACGTTTCTCTGATTAATTATATAATAATAATTTGCTCGAAAACAGTTTCTATGGTGTCGCCTATTTTCCGTCTTAAAAAAGATTTTGTATATGTCGGTAATATCCAAAGTTTAATTAACATTTGTCTATACTACATGACTTTTCTGGTACAAAAACTAATTTTGACAATTCTTCTTTCTTATCAAGTTTTACATGTAGAACATTTTGCTGTACAAAAGTCATCAATTCATCATACCAGCCATATATCATATTTCAAAATGAATTGGATTATATTTCGAAATTTACCCCATCCAGGGTTTAAAAATGCTCTACCTGTTAATTGAGAATTGAAAACAATAACATGTTTTAATACAAAATGAAGAGACTAATCACATGATATATCACAAAACCCTACACGCATTTTAGAGAAATGGGTTTGCAAATGTGAGTCGAAATAAATTCACTGTCAATTTGCAATCTGAATTTGACCACATTCTTACAAATATGTCATATAATTGATTAACAAAGCCGTTACTTCTGTGAATTCATATCTCAAAATCAGTTTGTTTCATTTAAAATTATAATTTTTTCTATTTCCTTTTAGCATCCAGCGTTCTCCAAGGGCCAGACATGGAATCCCTTCTATTTTTGTTATTTTTAAATGATGTAAGACATGTGTATGATCTAAAAATATGTTCAGCTGTTAATAATTACAGAGATTACCAAATTTTGTTAAATAACTTAGATTCTACACAAAGGACCCCGCACATTTCATATGGAAAGTGACGTCCGGTGAATTTGGCTGAAATTTTCATATTTTGTAAATCTCAACGCAATAAAGCAAATGTCTTCAAGGTCACAACGCCCGATGACTGATAGTTTTCAAGTTAAGGATATGTATCTGGAAAACTTATTGGAGTAATAACCAGAAAATTGGTTATAAGGGGGGGGGTTGAGCAGTGGTTTCAGTTAAAACTGTTAAAACTACCGGATGTGGACCGCAACTTTGTTATTTAAAAAGTAGCATGCTTACATTCTACAGTGAATTTATATATAACTTCCATTCAAACATCAAATATCTGAAGGACTCCTGTTAAAAGTTATTTAATTTTTTTAAAAAAATTGGAAACAAAGGGGGCCAGTTTAAAAATAACCATAATTTGCCTGACTAAAACATGAAGCTTCCTAAATCGTTGCAAACTGTTCAAAAACATTATATGGAGTGCTCAAAAACTGGCGCCGAATTCTGCTATTTCGAATATTGTGTAACTCTTTTTTTTTCAAATAACATTCCCCTTTTTCTCAACAGCTGTGTACTTCTCCGCTACAAAAAATAGGAGGAGTTTATGCTTGCAATTACATACCTAAATTAAACAGTTTTTGTATACACTTGGAAATACTTAAATTTCGATGCGGTTATTAAAGATTTGGTATTATTGAATGAAACCAGATAAATCAAAGCCTACTCATGACACTATGAGGCAGATCATTCCCAACTGTAAAACCCACATGGATTTTGGTAAAAATTTAAAAAATACTCTGTTGTAGATAATTGAAAAGATGGCGGGCGACGTGAACAAGTGTGCTCGGTGCTCTGATAATTTTATAGTGAATTCAAAGTTTATTGAGTGTCAAATGTGTAAAAAACGTTATCATCCTGCCTGTGGAAGTGTAAAAGATGATCTTTGTAAATTCACATCAAAAAATTACCATGTTTACTGGTTTTGTGATGCTTGTAATCCAATTATATTGCACAAACTGTCAAAATCGAATGATGGAGAGGACTCGGAAGAAGCCAAGCAGTCTTTAATCATATGCAGAAAAGAAATAGAATGTTTGCAGCGCGAAAAAACTCTACTGGAAAAATTAGTAAGTGAATTAGAATTATCGAACAATTTATTAAAAAGCAAAATCAACGATTCTCTTTCCGATATTGCTGTTAATTCGGACATACCGTTTTTGCCGGGTAGTAAAAAATGCCCACAATCATACAGTAGTGTTCTCCAAAAGAATGTAAACAATGAATCAGCTGTGCTTGTTGTAAAAACTAATAACAACAAATCAGGTGAAGAGGTTGCCAAAACAATTATGCGTGCTATAAATCCTGCCGAATCAAATATCCGGATAAATAAAACTAAAAGAATAAATTCTGGAGTAGCAGTTTATTGCAAGGACGAAGCTAATATGTCGAAACTTCGAGATATCTTAAGTACTAATTTTGGCAACAAATATACTATTAATGAGTCACGTCAATACAAACCTAGGATAATGGTGAAGTTTGCAGAATTGAATGATGACTTAATGAGTGACCAGAATATTATAGAAAATATCATTGCACTGAATGATTTCGGGAACTGTCAGGCCTCGGACTTCAGGGTAATTTACAAAATAAAATCCAAGAATTATTATCATTTTGTTTTGGAGGTGTCGCCGCAGATACGAAAAATTGTAATCAGTAAAGGTAGTATATGGTTTGGATGGAAGAAGTGCAATGTTTTTGACTATATAAATGTAAGGCAATGTTACAAATGTTTACGTTTTGGACATTTTTCTAAAGAATGTAAAAATTCACAAGTTTGTAGTAAATGTGCTGGAGGGCATACCTCAAAAAATTGTTACGTGAATGAATTGTCATGCTGCAATTGCATTTTTTATAACAATAAGCACAAAACTAAATTATCTGTTAATCATGAAGCGACTGATGGGGAATGTTCGGTGTTTAAAAATATTTTTAATAATATACAAAGTAGAATAGATTTTGGTGAATAAGTACAATCAATTTAATTTCTTTATTACTATTATTTTTTTTGTATTGTCAAAGTAATTGAAGATTTACTTTTGTTATATTGCTTAAAATATTATGTGTAACTTAATGTTGAAAGTTGGAAATTTTAATATAAGGTCCATATTCACTGGTTTTTTGGAGTTTAAAAATGTTATTCTGGAAAATGATTTTGATTTTGTATTTCTCACTGAGACTTGGCTGTCAGATGGGGACGATGTTGATGTGTTTGCTATCCCTGGTTATGGGTTTATTCATAAAGATAGAGTTGGTAGAGGGGGAGGTGTCGGGGTTTATTTTAAAAACACTTTTAATCCAGAAGTTATTACACCTGACTTTACTATTACAGGTTTTTTGGAATATCTTATTCTTAAGATAAAAATTAAAAATAAATATTACTGCTTTTGTGTATTTTATCGCCCACCCAACACGAATTTTCATGCAACAATTAATGACTTTGAAAATATTTTTACAGTCGTGTACCCTGCCGTAGAACAGGTAATCGTTGTGGGTGATTTTAATATTAATCTATTATATAAAGAAAATCCGTTAGTACCCCTATTTGACAACTTTAATTTAATACAAATTATTAATGTTCCTACCAGGATTTCACGTACTTGTCTTTCACTCCTAGATCCTATATTTATATCGGATGATTCTTTGGTACAGGATATGGGTGTTATTTCACTAAAGAGCGTATCAGATCATTGTTTGGTCTATTGCAACTTAAAGATTGAAAAGCCTTCAGTTGAACCCATGATCATTACTTATAGAGATTTTAACAAATTCAATGCTCACGATTTTTATACTGAACTTCATTCAATGCAGTGGAATAGTATAATCTATGAACAAAATATAGATAAAAAGATTTCATTGTTTAATCAGTATCTTTTGTCGATCTTTGATAAATATGCCCCCTTGAAAACATCTAGAGTAACTAAACCGTGGGCACCCTGGCTGACACCAAATATTAGAGTCTTTATGAGACTAAGAGACAAGGCACTTCAATATTATAAAAGTACTGGTGACTTACGTAATTGGGATAATTACAAGAGACTTAGGAATTTTACGTTATCAATGGTAAGGAAAGGAAAAAGACACTACTTGAATAATATTTTTGTTGAAAAAAACTTAAAAAAAACCTGGAAAACTCTTAAGTCTTTTGGTGTATGCTCAAATAAAAATAATAATATTCCTGTAAATTTACTTAATCCTAATGATATAAGCTTATTTTTCGGTGAATTTTTACAAAACATTTCTGATTGTTCTTCTCGAATTAATTATTATAATGATAATATTTTTGATCATAACCTAAAATTTTCCTTTAACTTTGCAACTGTCTCTGAAATTAACTTAATTATTAACAATGTTAAAACTAATGCTTCTGGGGTTGATGGGGTTAACGCTAAGATGTTAAAATATTGTAGCCCTTTTTTAGATGTATATATCACACATATAATTAACTGCTGTATTGAAAAAAATTACTTTCCTGATCGGTGGAAAATATCTATAGGCAAACCTTTACCCAAAGTAACAAATCCAACTAATTTCAATGATCTAAGGATAATTAGTATACTACCAGTTCTGTCTAAGGTGTTTGAAAAAGTGTTATATAACCAGTTAATTCAATATTGCAATCTATATAAAATAATTCCAGACACCCAGTGTGGTTTTAGAAGAGGCCTTAGTACTGGCGTTCCGTTAGCTACTGTTACTGATGATATATTAACTTCCATTGATAAAAACTTAGCTACTGCATTAGTTCTTTTGGACTTTTCCAAAGCGTTCGACACTATTAACCACGAACTTTTGTTAGCAATACTTAAATATGTTGGATTTCAGGATCAAGCATTGGCGCTGATAAAATCTTATTTACATAACAGATCTCAAAAAATATATTGTAATAACACTTTTTCTGATGAAGTGCAGATATTATCTGGTGTGCCTCAGGGTTCTATACTAGGACCGTTACTTTTTATTATCTATACATCCGATATTCTTAAGTCTCTAAAATATTGTAGAATCCTTGCTTTTGCGGATGATACCCAAGTTTATTTTCATTTTAACCCTCAGGATTATGTAAATGCCTCTTCTTTAATAAATCATGATATAAATATATTACAGCAACTCTCATCTGAACATAACCTTAAACTGAATCCTCTGAAATCACATGTTATGATCTTTGGTCCTAAAAAGGAATTTATAAAAAATTCTTTAAACATTTTCTTGGGTGACGTACCTCTTCCTAAGGTAGATTGCGCAAAGAATTTGGGCATTGTGTTAGATACTGAATTAAGGTTTCGAGAATACGTAAAATTATTAATTAAAAAGTCATTTTTGTCGTTAAAGATATTGTATAACCACAGACAAATTTTAAGTCTTTCCATGCGTAAAATGCTTTGTGAATCTCTTGTCCTGTCAAATTTTAATTATTGTGACTTTATTTATGGCCCCTGTTTAAACTTGATTGAGAGAATCCGTATACAAAAAGTTCAGAATACCTGCTGCAGATTTATATTCGGATTGCGTAAATATGACCATATCTCGCATAATTTTAAAGAACTTAATTGGCTAAGGATGGATGTACGGAGGGAGTTGCATTTGGCTAGTTTTTTCTTTAAGATTTTGTCAAACGACTTCATTCCATTAGCCTTGAAGAGTAAATTTATTGCCCGATTAAATATTCATTCTAGAGTTATAAGATTTCCTGACAAAATAACGATTCCACACCATCGGACTGCTACGTTTCAGAGATCATTTACTTACAATGCAATTAAAATGTACAACTCCTTACCAGCAGAATTAAGATCACTTAATGAAAAAAACTTTAAGAGAAAATTCAAACAACTTTTATTATCTAATTTATAGACTAATGCTTAACACATGTGATTTCTTTTTTCTTTGTAAATTCCATATTTTTATTAGAACTATTTTTAAGACTTTTGTCAACTGGTGAATTAGTGTTAATTTAGTGTTTAGTGTTAAATTTAGTCAACGGTGTTAACAAGGTTCAGTAGAGTAGCTATATAAGCTAGACTGCGCCTTGCTTTCCCCGAAAATGTACAATTTATTTTTGTTAAAAAAAAACTTTGTACTATCGCAATAAAAGACCTTTATTATTATTATTATTATTATTATAATGGATGCGGATCATCCACAATTGCAAAACACAACCTCAGAAACAAACAAGAAATTGAACAAACTATAGCAAATATTCGAACTGGTTGCTCCCAACTTCCATTTATGAATTCTTCTTAAAAATCTGACATGTATGACACACTGAATTTTTTTTGGTAAAAGAGGTTGAAATGCATTTCTAACTCTTTTCGCAGCGCAGCATGGACAATATTTTTGTCGACCCCAAACACAAAGGTCTAATTGAGTAATATCTGAAGCACGAGGAACACATGGATGAGGTTCGTTGTTTGCTGTCCAACAATCTTCAAACTAATTGCCTAAAAAGTTACTCAGAAGTGCCATATTGCGATTTGTTGTTCCCTTGTGTTGACACCACAGCTGATTCTAGGCAAAATCAGCTGAATGTAAATAATTTTCTAAAATTTCAAAATATATTTAATCTAAAAATAAACATTTTTTTTATATCATGCTTCGAACTCCAATAAGCTTCAAATGTTCATCATATAAATGCCCCACAAGCACACCATCATTTTTAACTATAGCAAAGACATTGAATCTCTAGTAGCTTTCAAAGTGTCTTTCGCAAAATACTTGTGGGGTAGTATCACTCCAGTAATGTGAGCTGTGTTGGTTGAACATTATATTTTTCATAAATCTTGCCTCAGCCCTCCTAATGATTTTGCGTAAAAAATGTTCGTCTTCCTGAATTTTGATTAATATGAATTCGCAAAAATCCGTCTTTGAGCGTTACCTGCTCTTAAATTCATTACTAATGAGAATGAAGACGGATGTTACTTATGTTTTTTTAGAGAATGCCCGGAAAACTCATCACAGGTATTCCCATATCTCTTTCTGCATCTACTAAGGATTTTTCTGGATATGCTCTGAAGTATGCCAAAGACTGCAACTTCATTCTCTTCATTATCTGGGACATGTTTTTCTTGCAAACTGCCCGTGTGTTTTGCAATTGTAAATGAGCCGCTTCCTGGTATCATGTGTGGGTGGTCTATCCGGGTATCGCGAACAGAAGGTATCACAATCTCTTTTAATCACTTTATCAAATTCTCGGTAGATTATTAACAAATTGAAGTACTCTTCGTTACTGAATCGTAAACGAGAAATGATAAATGTTTATTCTATAATTATGATTGTCCAATTATAAGCAAATATTGTTTGACACTTCAGTATTTGCTTCTTGTCGATTCTTTCAAAAAGGTCTACTCAGATCTCTAATAAACACGTTAAGTTTATACAAAAAGCGTTTCATTTTTAGAGATGAGGTTGTAAGCATAAACTCCTTCTATTTTTAGAGTAGAATCCACTGTGTTGCCATTTGAAAAAAATGAGTGACACAATTTTCGAATTCTGAACACTACGTATAATTGTTTGACAAGTTTTCAAAGATTTGGGAACCTTCAGGTATTATTCAGACAAACTTTGATAATTTTTGTCCTTGACCTCTTTGTTTCCAAAAAAATATTTATTATTATAATTAAATATTACTAAATATCAGAGTCTTCATTGTGATTTAAAAGTTATATTGGAACTTACAACTTTCAAATATTTATCTTTACAGCAAATGTAAATTAAATATCAGTTAACTAATATTAATAAAACTGTAGGTTTAATATTACTAAATATCAAAGTCCGCATTGGGGTTTGAAACTTATAATGCAACAACATTTACTTGAGCGGTCAAAATATCCAAAGAGACCTTGAACATGGAATTCTTGACATACTCCTAAATTCCAACCATTTAATGGCCAATTATAATCTCTAAATTCGCGAAATATAATTCACCTATGAGGATTGCAATTTCTTTTAACTAAGCAGTACTATCATAGCTGGACACTTTTGGTGCCGATGTTGGAGAGTATCTCACTGAAACATAAGGTACAATCACTTCTGCATCTGTCCGTGGGTCACAGCCAAGGGTGGTTCTGGAGGGAATTTCACAAAATTTGACCATTCTCCACCTTATCTTCCAATCCATTAAGCCTATAATTTTGAATTTAATTGAGAATATAGAACGTTACCTAAAGTTTACAAATTAAATAAGCAAATACTTATTTTTGTGTAAAATGCATTATATGATATAAAATATGTTTTGATATTTATAAATAATTTCTCTAAAAGTTGTTAACAAAAGTATACAAAAATCGTCCCATTCCCCCTATTATCACTGAAAGTAAATGACCCAAAATGTTGAAAAAGCATAGAGCCTACTTGGCATTCACGGGAAAACATGGAAAAACCCCTAATATTAATGTGGGAGGCAAATTATGGAATTAATTAAAAACACACAATTCGATTTTTTTTCAAACGCATCATGTAATATATCAAATGCAAGATCTCATTATGGGTAATACATTTTTTTCATATCTTTAAAATAATTTGTTTAAAACATATTAACAAAATATATATAAAATTCTACATAGGGTCCCAGTCAGAATTGACAAGAATAGTAAAACACTGATTCTAAAGCTTTAATTTGGTGTAGTGGCAATTTATAAACTTAAATGGAGAAAATATTTTTTTAATCGTATCAGTAATGTATCAAATGAAAGAAGTCGTTACAGAAATACAAATATATTTTATTTATAGTTTTAGAGTAATTTTATTTAATTTAATTTAAAAATTGACTCATTGTCCCCTTTATCTCTCAAACTAGTCAGATCAAAATTCAGAAAAAATATATAGGATTTCACTAAAAGTTTATTGGTAAAATAAAGTGAAAATTCTAACCTTAATTCCTTAAATTAGAAACTTAAATACATATTATTGTACAATTCAAAAACATCATATATCATGTGAGAAATAAAACTATAATTTTTGTAAATTAAAAACGCATTTTTTAAAAGTTAATAAGAAAAATGTAAGTAAATCCACTCATTCCTGAAAATTAGAAATATATATTATGATTAACGTACATTATAATAAATGTCAAAGGTGGTATGCAACCCCTAGTAGGCGAGTCCAACTAACTCTTAATCGAATTATTTCTTATTTGTAATTAAAAATATCCAGCCCAGTGTTGTCGCATGTTTTTAAACACTTAGTACAGTAAAAGCGAATTACAGTTTCTCCACTTCCACTGTGAATTCCATATGGTAATGAGGAACAATTTCCCAGCATATATTCTCCTTTCATTTAGATGTATGTAACCTGCAATGTTGCAAAATAATCTAAAACTATGTATATCCAAATTATTTTTTGGAAAAAAGTAATGTTTAAAGTAATAAGTTTAATAATAACAAAGCCACAGGCCTAGTAATGTACAAAGAGCTTTTAATCTAAGATGAATGTTGATTCTGTTTTTCCGGATTTGGACCGCGTCATATTTTCGAATTAATTAATTTATATATCTGAAACCAGTATATAAACAAAGTTTTCCGACAAAACAAATGTTCCTTACCTTGCGGCGACTCAATTTGTTTCGTCGTTTTCTCATAAACACCCATTAAAATAATGACGCAAAAATTGTAAATGAACTAATACTTTGGATTTAGCCAACAAAGAAATCCGGGTAAAAGAAGGGTGCGAGGCACTTAATAAGATTATTTTGGATTGTTTTATGGTATTTTTGAATAGTGATTTATTTTGTTTATGCGATTTCTGTTGCGAAGATGGGCGAAAGTTCAAAACCTTTGTCTCGGTTGAAATTCTTGAGATTTTTATCGATTTCAACGGCCTCACGGAATTTTTTGGTGAAATAATACGGAGATTTGAACACGACTGAGGAGCTGGTTGCCAGTTTCAAGATTATGTTCAGCAACAGCCGAGGTTGATAGCAGGACCGTTTTCAACCACCGTTTGTGCTCACAGAGACGGGTGTTCATAGATCGACCTGTTTCACTGAGGTATACAGCCCCGCACGGGCATGGTATGGAATAAACAGTCTTGGATGAAAGACGATTTGTTTATCCTTTGGAGAGGGTGATATTTGTGACATTTTGGATAGTGGTTGGTAGACTGTTTTTATCTCGTGCTCATGGAGAAGCTTCCCAATCCTATCCGTGACCTTGCTGATTTATGGCAAATATGCTACTGATTTTCTAGGTAACAATTTCTTCTTAGGCAGGGGATTTTGGTGACAAAAAATGGAATTGTGAATCTCTTGTTTACTGTAGCCGTTGGTTAGTAGGCTAATTCCCTTCTCAAACTTTTGGGTTGGGAAATTATATAGCTCAATGCACCAGAGAGTTCACGACTGACCGTTTCTTAGATGGATGATGACTCTGGCCGCGAAAACCTACGTTCTCATAAGATGGGTGTTGTTATGCTTAATTTTAGCTGGAAAGTAAACATCTTGATCACTATAAATAAATTTCGAATCGACAAGTTTACTGGCACAAATCCACTATTATTGACTACTAGCGGACCCGACAGACGCTGTTCTGTCCAAATGTGGCTTGAGGCTATTATCGGGTTCAGCAAATGTTTTATTAATATTAGAATTTGATAAACTCGATATTAATGTGCGAAAAAAAATGTCAAAAGTAAAAGGAATTTCTAGAACCCGTTCTTAGTGTCATCTACCGGGTTTAACTGTGAATCTAAACCATCCAGGGACCCACGCAAACATCTACAAAAAATTTCATGAAAATCTTCAGTCCTTTCATTTGCAGTATTTCGTATTCTTCTTGCATTACGGCTTTGTCGGGAAAGATTCGATCGTTTTGGTCGCGGCATTATTATTAAACTTCACTTCACCTAAAAACTTAAAATTTTCAACCATACCGAGTTTTATAGTTCACTTCACTGTTTATACGAATGGGCAATAATAATAGAAATAGTTTTATTATTGATTTCTTACAAATATCAATTGTCATCCATAAGTCATTACATAGCTGTCATTATACGTCAATTTTTTTATTCCAAGTCTGATTCTTTTTTGTTATACCACGTTTTATAGTGACTGACGTTACATGTCAACTCACACGGGAATGCTGTCGAACGGGATAAAAAGTAACCTATGTCCTTCTCCTGGCTCTAAACTACTGTTTTCAGCTAAATCGTTCAAGTTATAATTGAAGTAACGAATATATATAGATTTTATATGCTGTCATGCTTAAGGTTTTGTAAAGTACTACTTCGCGGACTCCATGCAGTTTATACCAACTTTCATCAAAATCTGTCCAGCCGTTTCTGAGTTATAAATGGTGTAACTAACCCGACTTTGTTTTATTTATATAGATTCTGATATTCGAATCCAACAAATCAGAGATCATTAAAATTGGTCCAGCCGTTCTTAAGATATAAATGGTGTAACCAACGGCAACAGTAAAAAAGGCAACGACAGGCCGTGTAAGCGGCCACCCATCCAAGTACTAACCGCGCCCGACGATGCTTAGCTTTTCGGATTTCCGAATGATTTGGAGTGATTGAAACCAATCGATTTGACAGTTGTTGGCATTGAGATGGTATTACGTAGCGGATTACCCGCGATAGATACACTAAAAACATTACCCTCCTTTTTTAGTTAGTCGGGATAAAAAGTAACCTATGTCCTTCTCCTGGCTCTAAACTACCTCCCTGCCAATTTTCAGCTAAATCGGTTCGGCCTTTCTTGAGTTATAAGCGAAGTAACTAACACGACTTTCTTTTATATATACTAGCTGTCGCCCAGTGGTCGAAATTCGACCAATTGTGTCAATATCTCTGGCAGGTTAAGTAATCTGAAAATCGTATCGGGACATTCTATCCTAGGACTTTAGGGAGAACAGCAATTACACGGAACGGATCCAGATTTGGAACCTCTGTGTGATAGTTTCCTCGAAAATCCTAGATGTCGTTCTTACATCTCGCTTCTACAAATAAGTAACGAAATTCAAGTTTTTTTCAGATATAATTCATAGGACTTTATTTGTGTTCCAATTCGTAATTCTTAATTTAATTTGACAACAAAGCAACCGCTAATGGGCTACCATACATATTTATTTTTTCTAACCTGTCTGTATAGCTATAATTGCACTCAATTCTCAAATATTTATTAAAATCCTCATTATAATAATTCCATCTCATTATATATTTCCACCACCCTGTATATGCAACTGCTCATGGACCACGCATAATATTTTTTAACATTTTTGAACCACCCGGTATTCTGTATATGCCACTGCCTATGAGCCACGGTATTTACCCTTTTTGTTTATGAAATTTTTAACTATCTTCTTTAACTATAATTCTACTCTGACCTATATTTCAATCATCATATATATGGAACTCTTCGTGGGCTACTCTATAAATCATTTCCGTTTCTAACATTTTTTATCATCATCCTGTATATCTATAATTCTTCTCACCCTATATTTCACCTTCCCTATATATACAACTACTTATGGATTACGAAGTGTTGTATTTCCATTTCCGCCACCCTGTATATGCATCTCTGTATAATATTCTTTGCACCACCCTGTATAACCGTAATTCTACTGCACCTTCTATTCCAAGAACCCTGTAAATTCAACCGCTAATGGGCTTCCCTATATAATCATTTTATTAGTTATAATTGCGCTCTACTCTGTATTTTAAACACCCTATATATGCAACTGCTTATGTGCCACCCACGAAAAAAATTATTTTGAACATATCTGGAATCGCCCTATATAATTATAATATAAAACGATTACTTTACCACTAAACAATAACAACTCTTGCATGCCACTTCCAGTAGTACATGCTCTAAGTATAAACAGCATTGGTCCCTCTACTCAATGTTTTGAGTCTGGCGGTGGCGGCACGCGGCACATTCAGTTGTTTGGCGTTGACATTATGACGTAAATAATGAATTTTTACTATATTTTATTAAATGAATGAACCATTATTATAAATTAATATTACCATTCTGCACTGAAGGTCGTCAGTAGCTACTAAACAAAACATAAATGAAGAAAATCGGTTGAGAGACAGAGGAGAAATTGGTACCTAATCGTTTTGTCTTGGCCTATTTATATATAGATAGATATCGCAACAAATCACACCACAAAAAAATGTTTCCTGCTAATTCCATAGCGCACGCTGTTGTTTATGAACGTTCTAATAATCGATGCAGGTATCACATTAATTCGACATTATGAAATAATATCTACTAGTGTAAAGGTTTGGGAGAAGGTGTTATGTAATAGACGAAAAGTTTTGCATACTCTTATTTTTCATTACAGGTATGATTATTTTAATGATATATAATATGCAAGTGTTCACGATTTACGACATATCTCTCGGAAATCAAAAAACTAAATAACAGAGAAGGTAAACTGGTACAGGTCTTAGATGCAAATGTTATCATGAACATATCATTTCTTGAATAAAATTGCTTAATTATTTCGTGCGGCTGCTTTCTAGAACATTTATTTGCAGTAAAGAGACAGTTTGAATATTAAATTAATTTTTCTTGATACTATAATTAGCTCATTTGGTACAGATGCTTGTATTAAATTTTCTGGTTGAAAGAAATCAAGATTACTTACTCTCCCTAACAATGGGTTTATCTGAAAATTCCGGGAATATATATTACGGTATCCCGTATTCCCAAAAACTAGTATTTTCTTGTTTCCTACCCCAAAATTCCTTAGTCTCCTTTAGAAACAATGATCCACAGAAGTAGTCACAACATTTACTAAGTAAAATTTTCCACAAAAAAATATATTTTAGCATTTCTGAAACTGACAATATATTCGAATGACGTAAGTAATATTTTTCTAAAACATGTCGAAAAAAAGATTTTTTTACGAAAAAAAGAACAGTTAATATTCACCCGAATTTTTATCTACAAAGTTAATTTTATAACGAGCATTTGTTTTGAATTTTGAAAGAGTATAATTTATACACATTGCACATCGACAAGTTCAATTAGACTTTCTTACAACAACAATACTCGTAAATGCGAAAAAGAATTACATTTTATTCTTATAGGCTAAAAATTTTATAGTGAGCACGTAAAGTCTGGAACATCCCAAATAAATTGTATCCAGAGAAAAGAAAAAAAAACTCTCTGGCACCTCAACCTTAATTTAATAATGCTTAAATAATTTTTCATGACGTCATTAATGTGGTGTACATGATGGCCATACACATTTTTTTAAATAGTAACTCCATTATTTGATATATCAATTTGAAAGATCTATTAGTTTAAATTTCAAATCTTTAACAATATTAAGTTTATCTAGAGTAAATATCCCTTTTATTCGCTTTAACCAAAAAAGTTAAGAAGAACGTATGGATGTGACAAAAGAATAAGAAAAAATCAAAGCCATTGTCAAATTGGCCACCATTTGCTGACAGTGAGCAATGCGCTTTTCACATACCTTGGTAAACAATGCAGTGATGTTTTTTTTTAAAGAAAAGTTTTTACTCTAGCTTTCATGGTTTGTTATAAATCGATGTTTTACTGGTTTTTACTTCGATTTTGTTACCGACAAATAAATAAAGTAGTTGATTTTGCGTTCCTATCATAATAAATGTCAAACTTGATAGTAATTTTGATTTCATTAAAAGGTAAAGAATGGTGATTTTAAATGAAACACAACATATTGAAATTTTAATTATGACCGATTATGGAGACAGGACTTGCATACACGAGCAAACTTGCGAATTATTTAACAATAAGTACTCTGATCGACCTATATTACGAGATCAACCATAAGTAAGTTACAGGCCAAATTTACGAGCTTGGGCCATGTATGAGGTCAGTCTAAATCAGGTCGTCCAGCAATATCAGAAGAAAAGCAATTGGATGTTTAATTAATAGTTCCTGAAAATCCTTTCTTATCAAGTTTTCAGATCGCAATGCAGCGAAGAATAAGTCCGTATTCAGTTTTAAAATCCCTAAAACAGAATAAATGTCATACGTACAAAGCTCATTTGAATCAAGAACTTAATGAAAATGATTTTGACCAGAGTTGACATTTACTGTGAAACAATGATAGGGTCATGCCAAAAAGATCTCCAATTTTCAAGCTGCATAGTTTTCCCAGAGAAAGCAATTTTTGTTTAAAGGGTTCTGTCAATAGGCAAAACTGTAGATATCTGGCACCGGAAAACCCAAACTGGTTAATGAAAGCACATACACAATGATCATAGAAGGTCAGCGTAGTGCAGGAATTGACGGCACTAGAGTCATAGGTCCATTTTTTATTGGAGGTCCACCAAATGGTCCAAACTAATAGGAACTACTATAGCAATATATAATACCAGCCATTGCAGGAGTCTTTCGAAATGCACAGCATCCCGGTATGCCTGATGATGTTTTATGATTTCAGTAGGGGTGTGCAACAACACAATATTCACAACCTGTCCAAAATTATTTAGATTTATATTTCCCAAACATATGGATTGATAGAAGATGGTCGATTGAATGACCTGATAGATCTCCCGACCTAACTCCTTTCGATTTCTGTATGCGTGGAGATCTGAATTTTACTGAATAAGAATAATCACTCAAGTATTAACCAACTTTAAAAAATAATTTTAAAATAGCATTGCTCATTGTCAGCTAGTAAATGATGGCCCGTTCGAACACTTGCTTTGATTTTTTCCTGTTCATTTGTTACATTTCTACTTTTCAGTTGATTTTTTTGGTTTAAGTGAATAGAAGAGATTGTTTTCTACAAAAACTTGTTACTTAACCTATTAGAAATTTAAATGTTCTCTATGTCGAATTACCAGATCTTTCAAATCGTTAAATTAAATATTGGTGTTGCCGTTTAAAATAATTTTGTATGGAGTCATACAGACCACATTAATGACGTCATGAGGAATCTATTTATGTCCAAACTCACGCATTAAATTAAGATTGAACTGTCCTAAGGTTTTTTCTTCTTTTTTTCTGGATGTATTTTATTTGGTATGTTCCATATTTTACGTGCACAATATATAGCATTCAATTAATGTATAACTATTCTAATTATTAAAAATTTCTAATCGCATGTACAGTGCATCCCATTTTGGTTGAGATTGCCAGGTTACTCGGTTGTTATTGAAGATAGAGTCTTGCGGTTTTCACATACCTGTTCTACTTTTTTGTGAAACTCAGGATGGCCATATCAGATTTTGCATAAGTGTTTCCATATATAAGATACAGGGCGATTTTGATAATTTATACTTTTTGGACCCCTTTTATATCTACGAAGTTATTAGAAATACTTTAGCGCTAAGAACTACGTCTAATAGAAAATTTTGCATAGAATCCAGTGGAGTACTCAATTTTTTTTCCGAGTATGGTTTTGAAGATACTACACAACATTATATATTTTTAAATGGAACACCCTGTATTTTATTATTTCATTGAATTCGTTATTTTTTTCCCTTTAAAATAATGTATAATACAATACACATGGTATTATTAGAAATGCTAAAAAACACTAAAAAGCTGAGTGTTTTGCTAGTAGGCCATGTATTTTCCATTTAAAAGGAGAATCAAACAAATAATTCCATTTGAGATTTTTTATAGGAGTTTATCAGCAAAGAAAAATAATGTTAACAATAATTCAATAACATGAAACACGAAATTTAGGTACCTAAAAGCAACTAATAAATAGTTATACATCGTTCATTATGTATAACAAACAGAACAAATATTACAAATCAAATATCTATCTTAAAATTAATTTTGGAGATTATTTATTACCTTATTGATTTAACTGTTCAAATTGTTGTCCATTTTCCCTAACACATAATTGGCAAACCTTTCCATCTCGCATGAATCCATTTAAAATTATTATAGAATTCCGCCTTTCCGAACAATATTTTATCTAGTGAGCGCTGGAGAGAAAAACGCAAATCTGATCAAGCTGTCATTGTTAGTAACTATTGTGTTTTATCGTGTTTGAGTTTACAAGATCATTATATAAATAATTATTCGTGAGTTTGCTGGTTGATAATTGATAATGGCTGGAAGAGAATTTGTTTTTCAAAATAACGAAAAATACGATATGATACAATTTTTAAATCAATGTTATGAGAATGTTGAAGAAGCTTTAGAACTATATTTCCACAGGTATAAAGTACGAGTATTTTACCATAAGATATTTCATGAAATCGCGTTTTTAAAACTTTCAGATATCCACAGAGGCATCAACCTAGTCGAGCAACTATATTTAGACTAAAGAATAATTTACTTAGTTTTGGTGCATATTCTAAACCTCGATCAAAGGTGTATAACAATGAAAATCGAGAAATGAATGAAATAAATGTGTTAGCTAGCGTTCATGCCTATCCCCAAACTTCTTGTGCGATATTAAATTACACTGGAGTTTCTCAATCACTGGTCCAAAGAATTAAAAAAATATATAAATTTAAACCTTACAAAGTCAATATTGCCCAGCACTTATATCCTGGTGATGCAGCAAAACGGTTAAATTTTTGCAATTGGTTTTTAGACCAAACCCGAAGGGACAATGATTTTGTAAGGAAAGTTATTTGGTCAGACGAATCGCATATAAGCAGTGCCGGTATATTTAACAGGCAGAATACAAGATACTGGTATGATGAGAACCCGCACTTAATTTTTGAGCGACAACAGCAGGGTCGATTTGGTTTTAATTGTAGCCTGTTTCATACTGGGGACAAAAATAAAGTACCGCACTTTTGAAGGAACCCTTACCGCCAATAGGTACTTGACAATCCTAGAAGACTTATTATCCGAAATATTTGAAGACGTTCCCCTCGCCTTTCGCAATTCTATACACTTTCAACAAGATGGCGCCCCTGCCCACAATTCTAGATTAATTGGGCGCTTTTTAGAAAATAATTTTCAAGGATGTTGGATAGGAACACATGGACCAATTAGGTGGCCTCCAAGATCACCCGATTTATCTATATTGGACTTTTTTTTTGTGGGGTTATTTGAAAAATAAAATATATATAAACAGACACAACAGTCGCGAAGAACTTCGTGCCGCAACGGAGGCAGCTTTTCGGGATTTACAAAGGCGACCTGTTATAATTTTAAATGCATGCAGGCGTATTGAAAAGGTTTGCCAATTATGTGTTAGAGAAAATGGACAACAATTTGAACAGTTAAATCAATAAGGTAATAAATAATCTCCAAAATTAATTTTAAGATAGATATTTGATTTGTAATATTTGTTCTGTTTGTTATACATAATGAACGATGTATAACTATTTATTAGTTGCTTTTAGGTACCTAAGTTTCGTGTTTCATGTTATTGAATTATTGTTAACATTTTTTTTTTGCTGATAAACTCCTATAAAAAATCTCAAATGGAATTATTTGTTTGATTCTCCTTTTAAATGGAAAATACATGGCCTACTAGCAAAAAACTCAGCTTTTTAGTGTTTTTTAGCATTTCTAATAATACCATGTGTATTGTATTATACATTATTTTAAAGGGAAAAAAATAAAAAATTCAATGAAATAATAAAATACAGGGTGTTCCATTTAAAAATATATAATGTTGTGTAGTATCTTCAAAACCATACTCGGAAAAAAAAAATGAATACTCCACTGGATTCTATGCAAAATTTTCTATTAGACGTAGTTCTTAGCGCAAGAGTATTTCTAATAACTTCGTAGATATAGAAGGGGTCCAAAAAGTATAAATTATCAAAATCGCCCTGTATCTTATAAATGGAAACACTTATGCAAAATCCGATATGGCCATCCTGAGTTTCACAAAAAAGTAGAACAGATATGTGAAAACCGCAAGACTCTAATCTTCAATAACAACCGAGTAACCTGGTAATCTCAACCAAAATGGGATGCACTGTACATAGATGCTTTTCATTGTCACTAGCCAAAACGTATAACTGTCTATAATAATAATTTGCTGATCCCTAAGTCACATACATCTACGGTGATCTTAACTATAACTGGAAATTTTATTAAAATAAAATATTGTTAAAACATTTTTTTTAAATATTAACCGACTTCAAAATAGAACTAAAAACAAGAAAATAACTAACAGAACATAATGGAGGCACTTCACTTGGTGTTAGCGTATTTTTGTTTTGTATCGCTATATTCGTCCAAATATTTTATGTATTCGCAAATATTCCAAACGTGCCATCCACACATATCGCAAAACCCTCAAACATGCCAAATTGTTTGAATACCAGTAAATGTGAGACATGACTCACCGTAAAGATAAATAAACAAAATTAATGAAAAATGTTTTTTATTTATTTTTTACCTACCTCAGTATTCGTAGATGGTTTGTATTTATAGATGCTCCCAGAAAACTATTCATGTATTTGTAAGCAAACCATGTGGGTTTGTATACGCTAGACGTGCCTGCTCCTGATGTTTCTGATTTCTTAATTTTTGTGTTATAACCGCGGACATCAAAGATTCCATCTTTTTCTTTAAATTAGCAATTGTGCATGGTTGTCCCATATTGTTTTGGGTCTATCCATGCATCATTTATTTTATTTTTATTTTTGTGGTTGGTATGTTTGGGGTCCCAAATGCAAGGATGCATTTGGTACAACTCGAGAAACGTCATGATATTATTGTTCGACCACTCCATTTTGCCACAAACATTACTTTGCCATTAAAAACAACACTAGTTGATCACGATCGAAGCGCCGCGTGCAACTGTATGAACCAAGTGTGGACGCCTAAAGCAAATATTTGGCTTATTTGACTCTTTTGATGTGTATTGAAAACCGACAAGTGGACGGTAAGGCGTATTTGCTCTTAGCGGTATTCGACATATTTGTTGAAATAAAGCAAAAATAGCGAATAACCTCTCCACACATCGCCGTTTTTGGACAAATATAGTATATACGAATACGCTACACCAAGTTAAGTGCCGCCATAACACTTTACAATAAATATCACATTCACCGATTTAAGTACTTACACATAAAGTAAACAATGTAAACCATAAAACGTGCTCATTTTGCACAATTGAATTACCTACTAATCAAGCATATTTTTAAAGTCTGCGTCAAGCATGCTTAAATTCTGGACTTGATTGTTACTTAACACTGACTTAAAAAATATAATAGATAGGCAGGTAAATAATGTACAGAATGTCAAATTTTATCGTTTACACTTTTTACTTTCATGTGTAGGTCCAAATTATCCAGTTTCTTCGATCTTGTGCTAATTGACAATTGTGGTCCCAATGTTGATTAATATCGTCCAATCAACATTTTTGTGGTCTTCCTGTCGCTTGTATTATCCTTGTCTACGTAGCACAATTTTATCCTTCCATCGATTGTTTGTCTGCTGAGCCACATGTCCCACCGAGCTACATATTGTTGCTGCAATTTATCATTTTAGATCTTCTACTATTTTTCATCCTCTCATGTCCTCATTTACGGTCTTTTAGGGAAATTCTTTGGACATCACTTTATATATGTCTTAATCTGCTTGTTGAATGAAGTGTGTCATTGTTTCTAAGCCGTAACAGATAACTAGAAAGAAACAGGTGTTAAAGTTTTTTGGACTTGTGAAAACAGTATTGAGTTTTCCGAGAGCATCATCGGAAATCTTTTTGTGATCCTATATATACATAGTCGTTTACTTTCTCTATTCTGTTCCCATCTACTTGTATTTTAGCATGTTCGTTTAGTCTGGAATTGGGTTTAATTTAAGTTCGTTTTTAATTGTAATATCTGTAATCCTACCATCAGTTGTTCTCAAATTTTTCAAAGTACTTCCAATGTATTGCTAATGAGTCCAATATCGTCTGCACATCTGAGGTAGAATAATTTTGAGGTATTCCCCTTTCTAACTTCTCCTTTTATTTTTGTTTTTGGAGTACTTTTATTTTCCGCAATTTTATTTAGATGGCTTTGACGTATATGTGCTTGAGGAAATCTCTACATCGTCAGTACATTCTGGTGTTATTCAATCCCTGGAACATTGTGCATAATTATTTACCATCAAATGTGTTATAACACATAAGCTGGATGGAGAGGCACATTGATTTCATTACATTTTCCTATAAACCTATGTACTGCCTGAAGACGTATTGTTCTGTAGCGCTTTCGATTCACTGATTATCATCAAATTTGTTTGTTAGTCTTTCTTATGTATTAAGATGACTTCTGTGTTTTGCCATGTGGCTGGTATAGTTTTATTTTGTATTCATATTTCTCCCCTTGTGATGTTCTCTATGGCCTCGAATCCGACAATTGAAATCTTCCAATGTGTATTGGTGATAAATTCAGGTATCTCAAGGGAGTTATAGCTGAATATATTAGTATTCAACAATATCTGCAATTTGGCTGTTTTCATATTTGATAACCCTGTTTATGTATTTTATATAACACATTATATTTCTCCATTTATTTTATATTTCTTAAGTCTTTAATGATATTGTTATTGTTGCATATAGATAATTTCCCAGCCCGAAATGTCTCTTCTTGAGGATGTTGTCGACGTTAATTTAAAGTATGATACGTCTGATTTTGCGTTTGCAATATCTTCTTGCATCCTTTCGACTTCTTCATCTTTGGAGTTGCTGATAGGTGCGTATACATAAATAACTGGTAGTTTGTACCACTCACATATTTGTTGTACTCTGTCAGGAATTGTAACTTTTCTTGAGACAAATTGTTTTATTTTCTTATTTATAAATAAAGATACCCTTTCGACATGTTAGTTGAATACTTTTTGCTCTCGAAGAACACCTGTATTGACTTCATAATTTCGCACTTTTCCGTTGTGTCTTATTTCCCTCAGTGCTCGGACGGTAAAGTTGGCAATAAATAATTTAATTTGTTTTTTTTTAAATTTGAATGAGATTTATCCCCCATACCCCAGATTTCACAAGTCAGACTTTTTCTAAGGTCTGAAATTGCACAAAAACTTATTGCGAATGTTGTTAAACTCATTTGGGAGTATTTAGCCATAAGCCGGGTAGAGGAGTAGTTGTGAAATGAAAAGCATGGAGTGGAATTTTTGCTAGGATGTAGATGTCGTTTTCAAGTAGTGCCTACTGACTACCCTGACTGGTCTATTACCACAAAATCTTCCGTGTAATACTTGGTTCAAAAAACTATTTAGGGAATTAAGAAACTTTCTTCGGAAAAAAATGTTCCCATCTAATTAATAATCAGCACATTGTTAATTTATATTCTTAAGGTTAACTCTAAGCCTACTAAGCCTTCATAAGCCAAAGCTATTTTCCCTGTGTTCCTACACTGATTTCTTCCTGCAAAGCTTTGTTCCATGTAATGATTTCAATTTTTTTTTGAGACAATTGCTAGGCAGAATTATTATCGCATTATCTTTAATAATAATAGTGATGTTGCTCCATCTACAGATTACTATGAAATATGGAAATGAGTAAAAATATACTTTTACTGTCAAATGCATTTCTTTTATTTAAAGGAATAATTCTCGATAACCTGTTATAAGTAGCCATATTAAAATTAATACTAAACCTTACGCAACAAGTTCAATAACGAATGTGTTATGAGATCAGTAAATAGCGTATCCAAAATTCATTTCGAGCAATATTAATTGTGATACATATAGATGTCGAAAGTTGATAAAAAAATTACAAAACGATATTTAATATATGAACGAGAAATCGTTTCATTTAACAGGTTTTTTTTTCGTGCAATGCACATGTTCAATATAACCTTAGCACAATTGAGACAATGCATAAATTACTGCGACAGATATCGAGCAAACTACCGAACACAATTAGAAAGGCCTGCATTAATAAAGTATTTGTTATTTCAGATAATCGAGCAGAATGGAGGAAACCTCGACGGCGACACAGGCACCTCCACTACCGCCGAAGAACTTGAAGAACCGATCGTCCCCACTGCAAGAATCTCCGACAACGGTACTACCGAAGACCGTTGTTGCACCATCTGTAACACTCGTCGATTTGTTCCACAATTCCAAGAGTACGGCACCGACTATTAAGAATCACGTCGTCAAAATTTTGATAAACCCCGATAATGACACTACTACCGTTGTGAACAGTGACAGTGATCTAAGTGACAAAAACGTTAATAGTGACAAAGGCGCGAATATTAATAAGAGTGTAACTCCCGTGATTTGTGACGTATCACCCTGTATACGGATCAGCTTGAACCCGGAATCGGACATGATACACAAAAACAATAATTCGAATACGGATAAAATGGGTGAAATGCAGGGAAACTACTTCTATTACAGCGCTTACAATTATGGAATTATGTCTAGTGGTCAAGTGTCACCTAGTGATACATTGGATTCGGGAACTTGCAGTGATCTGGATGGAACGCCACCTCCGCTCTCAAAGAAAAATAATGGAGTTTCTGTTACCCTAATAGGTATGTATGTTTATTAACTCACAAGCCAATATTCATACAAACTGTACGTTTCTTAGCATAAAATGTATTAAGTGCGAACATATAGCAAATGATTAAATGTATCAATTTTATTTATATATTTTTTTGTTATTCTGTTCAATATTAACTTTCGTATAAGATGATAGAAGACATTTAGTTCAAAAACGAAAACTGACTGCACAAGCATCCAATACATTCACAAGGGTCTGTATATACTCTTTGAGAGAAGCAGGTTAGGTACTTTGGTATGAAATATCATCCTTACATTCAAATTGGATATCTCTAGAGGTATAACCGAATGTACAAACAAGTAGTCAATTTAGTTCATGATGACCAAAGATGCCGGTTAACAATACATACAAAAAAATAGTGGAATTGAGAACTTGCTTAATTTTTTATATTAGTTACCAACTCTGGCGAGTGGGAAAGCTTTCATGGCTAACTTCAATGGATTAGCTTTAGTTTTTCAGGCAATTTTGCCGTAATCTACTGACATTCATTCCGAACGGTTCATCTGCAACTGTGTCTCGAATTGAATATTCTACGAGGTATCATCTAAGCATGTGCCGCTGAAGGGGCCTATCATGTTGCAAATGATATATTTAGGTGAAATCCCAATAGATCACGGTCAGATATTCCGAAAACTTAACATTAATTTAGCACTTCTGATGTAGTAATTATTTTTCTTTGATGCCATCCAAACAATTAAAAATATAGTATGAAATTACAGATGATATTTTCAAATTAGTTTTTATATATTTTTCTTAGGCTTTAATTTTGTTATCAGAGAATCTTATGTCACTATTTTGGCTTTTCAAACATATAATGTTTGTCCTATATACGGGGTTCTTCAAAACAGGTAGTAAATTAGGTAACAAAACATGTTAGATACTTGATTTGAGGGATATCAAGCATGCTCTTTTTCCCAAAAATAATTTCAACTTCTTTCCATTATGCCAGACGTTGTTATTTCAGCCGAAAATTTATATTTTTAGCATGAATTGGTATAGAACTCAAAAATGTAAGCTATGCTTCATCAACTATTTTAAATACCTAGGACGAATGGTTTTTGGAAGCCTTCCAGAAACCATCCAATTTTAATAAACTTAAGGTACGAATATATTTACCATGTTTTTTGGATTTTTACTTAATAGCCAGTTTCTCTTAATTTGGCTTAAGTGAGTGTGCTATAGACGATTAGCAGCGACTGAAATTGTTAAAAATTAACAGCTGTAATTATTTTATATGAAAAGGTTATTGACATAAGATGGAATTTGGTTTATTTGAAGCTCAGGAATGTACTGCTAAACGTTAAAATGGGAATAAAAACATAGAAATTATTCTTGTCAACTTGAATCGATCGAAAAATTATAGAACTATAAAGTGCAGCCTTACAATTTCATGAAAATTGAGAATGTGAATAACTAATTTTATTTAGATGTTTGTATTGTCGAAAATTTACAATACATAAACAATACCAGAAAATTTATTTCGTTGTTATCATCTACAGTCACACGTTTGCTAGTGGTTTTCGGAACTTGAAAAGAACCAACATGCATCAAATTCCAGACTTAATTTTATCAAATGTTTGCTTATTTATGCGGTATAATAACTTTGTTATATTTTCGATAAATGCACAATAAATATATTAAAAACTTACGAAATATTCACGAGACCAACGTTATAATAAACCAATAAACCACCATAATGTTATTCGTAGTGACTTAACAAATTTTTTTTTAAACTCGTTTGTGTGATTTACTTGCGAAAATTTTAAAATCAACACCTTCACGAGTATTATATTTAAGGCGATATACAATTTTGAAATACCATTTTTTATATTTATTTAATTAATTTTAAGAATCTACCTTATAGACATAGTACTGAAGTACACTTTGTCAAAGAGGGGTTAAAGAGTAATTGAATACTATAATTATTGCATGTTACTCAACACGTGAAAATTGTTACGATGCGGAATCCAGCTTAATTAGTTTTATACAGTTTTTTTCATTTTATTCCAGTATAGTTTACATTTTTGAATTGCTCACAACTATCTACCTAAATTTAGAATAACTTCCAGTTACAGATATCGCAAATTTATGAAAGAATTTTCTAATATATTTTTTTATCACAAATTAGAAGAAACAGCAAAAAATGGGATTTCTTTGATAAATAAGAAATAATATTTTTTTATTCTCATCCAGATAACCGTTTCAATGATAATAAATGTAATAAAATAATAATTTATTTCATTAAACTCGCATCTTGAATAAACAACAAAATGTTCAATGGCTGTAATATTGTATTAACAAAAATTTACAAAAATTCAGTGTTTCCCAAAGGGAAAGTCTACATACAGATAATGAGTGAACAAATGCAGGAAGTACTTATGCGACAAGTCGAATCAACCGTGAATTACACGAAAAATAGCAGGAGGAAATCAAGAAAAAACAGCTGATCATCTCAGGTACGCTGCTAGAGGACCATAAGAACTCTTGACCAAAATATATATGAACTGTCTAAAAAACAAACCCATCGTGGAACAATGTCAATGCCATTCATACAGTGCTCATAATATTGATCCAGGAAAATTGTAAAGACGATATTCGTAATAACAAACAATAGTTAGAGTTTAAATATTGAATAACAGCATACAAAACATAATTGTAAGCATGTGCGTACCGACTTGAAAAAACGTGCCGTGAGCCATTAAACCTTCCTATAAATTTGCTCTTTTGCCCCCCCCCCCGGGCCAAAAAAATTTCTGAATTGTCCCTCTTTCTAAAACAATTTTTTTCCAATTTGCCCCCCTCTAGAGCAATTCTTTTCCAAATTTGCCCCTCCCTAGACCAAAAGCTGGGTAGGCCCTTGATTGTAAGTACGTTAGACTGTAAAAGTAAAGAATGCCAGATTTCGGGTGCCTTCACATATCAATTTATCTATGGAACAGAGTAATAACAAGCAATCACTTCCACTGAACTTCGTTGTCTTCTAGAGGACCTTGAAACTAAAGTAAAAGACTCTCTATTTATAGTTGTCAGAATATAAGAATAAAGTCCAAAATTTCACTCTAACACGGGAATCAGATAAGATGACATATTATCACAATACACAGCGGCATTGGAAAGTATACCGGAGAATAGCCATAGACTTGTTGTTATCATTGACTTATTTAATTAGCAATAATTCAGAAAAACTGCAATTACAACTAAATTAAGCCAATAAACACTGAAATAGGCCCAACAACATGCTAAAAGATAATTCAACCCTGAGAGTAGTAGGGGTAGTAAAAGTACATCACTATAGGACTATATGTAATCAATAGATTTTGAAAATAAATGCAATTGGAAGATCTTTGATAAAAAAATTATAACGTCCAAATAATTACGGTAATTACTCCAATTTTAATACTATGGTGTTTTTGGGGTGGCTGAACCCCAATATGGCATTGACAAAGACCTCCGGAGACCCCAATGCACAGGCTAGCTAATGCCAATCTCGACTCCTGAAACATCCTTAGAAAAGTAGCCAAAACGTGATACTCATCATAACTATTCACAAAACAGGGTAGCTGCAGAGCTCTGATCAATTTTTAGACAAATTTATAAGAAAACGACATTGATACCACACGCCTCGGGCATCAGATTAAGGTATCTGATGCCCGATTGATATCGTGAAAATTGTGTTTAACGATTTCAAAAATCACCGCGTGACATATTTTCTGAATTTTGTAAGGAATTCCCATAGAACTCGAGGAGAAGCCAGCAGCAGTCCTAAGCACCGAGTACCCCGGAGTCGGTTGGTATCCTGTGATTTAAAAAACCAGTTCGGTTCGGTTCTAACGTTATGCTATAAAACTCCAGACGTCATAGTTGACCTGGGCACCAGGTAATCTAGGCTGTTGTTGTGGTCATATATATGTTCACCTAACCAATAAACCTCGAAAACCAGAGAGTATCAAGATTGGACTGGATTGGATTTCCGTTATTCTTTACTGAGTTACAATTTTTTAATAAAGTATTTTTTTGTAGAATCATAATGATTGCAGAGCTCAAAGCAAGGGCTTCCATCATCATCTATATAAATTTTTCGTCATTTACTACTTCGAAATGCACTTACAAAAATGCAAATTCCTTGATTACATTTTGTCGAATGCCAAATACCTCATCTCGATCCATCTTAATGCATACAAAATCGATAGAAGACACCCAAGTGAGTTTGATCCTACTGTTTATTTGTGGTAATTATTAACTAGTGGAGGAAATAAAACTAAAAAATATGCCCCAATATGTTTGTGCTGTATTTCATCTACTAGTTAACCACCACTACAAATAAACAGTAAGTCAACCTGGTTTAAGTGTAGAATAACAACTTCACACTCTGAAAATCCAGAGTTGTTAATTATTATATCAATAGTTAAAACTAAATAAATCCATTAAATTTAAAATAACTTAATTTTATATTTTCAGGAGTAGGCTTTATTTTTTTCCAATTCTGATAACCATATGTTGTGATGTATTTCAAATTAGGAAACAGTTGTCACCATACACAAAACTTGACCAACATAATGAAAAAAAGCAATAGCCATATACATATTTAGAACAAAAAGTGAATTTCTCTATAGCGGTACTTTTAGATACAACTAACCTACAAATTATAATGACTAGCCATTATATATAAATGCTTATGACTGACAGTTGCCAAACATTTCGAGCGCACCATAATATCGCAAACAACTGCAAATACTTTAGATAATGTGTTAAACTTTAGAGAAGCTTCGTAGAGAGTATTGGTAAATTACATTTTTGACATTTAGCTTAATTTTACAGAATTATTTTAATGGTAAATGTATTTCTATATTGTTGGATTGGTAACAGCACTCCAAAAAAATCACTGGATATTGCTGTGCGAATAGTAAGTGTAGCGTTTTTTGTCTGAAGTAAAGATTTAGCTAACTAAGAATAACGAAATCTGTTAAAAGTGATTTAATTTTCTGAATCAGTAGTTCAAAGAAAAAATCCGGAGAATAATAATTCAGTTCAGTCAGTACCAGTATTATTAATTCGTTTTTAGAACATTCTAACCGTAATTCTAAGTGAAATTTAATCTGATCATGGTTGGTACATTTTTCCGTTTAACTGAATTGGTTTTTAGATCAACGTTCAAAAAGAGACTGCAGATAATTTAATTGTAAAATACAATTTAATGAAGTTTTGTGTCTGTTACAGATATTACAGGAACAGATTTGTGTAACTAGTTTTCAACTTAAAAAATAAGTTTGAAATAAATATAATTTACAATCAACATTGTGGAGACTAACCATGAAAATATTTTCCAAGAAGTGATGGTTTATGAAAATAATAGGTAAATCTAACTCTAACTGCGGCATTTACCGTATAATTCAATGTATGTTAGAAAATGACAAATTGACAAAAATATTTATTCAAGGGAAAAACATTTGTTAATTAAATAATTAAAAGATATGAAGGATATTTGTGAATTTTTGTTTCATTTATTTACGTTGCACTTTTTTCTTAAATGTTTTCGTTCTCGTTTTCATCATTAAAACATTGATCACCTTACCTATATACAAACCACAATTTGAAGCAGTGGCCGCAGCTAACGGATAGGGTCGCCAAGAAAAGTATATATATTTTGTAAAAAAAATCTATATTTTTGTACTTTTTTTTGTGAAAACTTAGCAAGCTATATCTGAGTCAAGGCTTAAGTATTAGTTATTCCTGATTAAAATTTTATAATTTTATTTCACTTTGTTTGGAAGGTACGACTTTTTATATTCTGTGTTGTTTTGTATATTTTTGTTTCGTATAATATAAATTATCTGAAACTGTTCGTGATACACGTATCACGAGATTATTAAACATTCCTTAAATTGTTCAATTGTATACGAATTCATTCTAAAAAATTACGAATGCGTTTAATATAACTAAGTAAGGGACAAGCTTCTGTATATCCGTAAAGTAACATTACATTGATATATTGGAGTGTATACGCGGATATTGCGCGCATTCTCAATATCCTAAAATAAAGTAAAATATCAATAATTAGAGAAATACTTAATCATTATCTGAAAGTTACTATAGAATTTCGATGTAAAATGTTACGAGGAATACGATGACGTGGTTATATTTAAAAATGTATTGCAGTTTTTGAGTAAAATGCAGAAAACCCTTTTTGCGGGGGTTTTATGGAAATTTCTCCCTTATTGCACGTTTGCAGCAAAAAATTATTGCAGATTCGTAATTAGCACGGTCAAAAACATAAATGTTCTGTGATAGTTTGCTGCCACCTCATTTTGCACATTCAGGCAAAATTTCAATGGACTACTTTATTTGGGATGTTTTAAAAGAAAAAAAAACATTTTTTGCATTCTGTACGTTACTCCTTTTAAAATAAGGGCCAAAAAAGATTTTTCACGTTAATGCAATAATACTAAAGTAGTAGAAATACACTTTTATTTCTTATGGCGGCACTTCACTTGGTGTTAGCGTATTTTTGTTTTGTATCCCTATATTCGTCCAAATATTTTATGTATTCGCAAATATTCCAAACGTGCCATCCACACATATCGCAAAACACTCAAACATGCCAAATATGTTTGAATACCAGTAAATATGATACATGCCTCACCGTAAAGATAAATAAACAAAATTAATGAAAATTGTTTTTTATTTATTTTTTACCTACCTCAGTATTCGTAGATGGGTTGCATTTATAGATGGCTCCCCGAAAACTATTCATGTATTTGTAAGCAAACCATGTCGGTTTGTATACGCTAGACGGGCCTGCTCCTGATGTCTTAATTTTTGTGTTATAACCCCTGAACGCAGACGTCAAAGATTCCCTCTTTTTCTTTAAATAAACAATTGTGCATGGTTGTCCCATATTGTTTTGGATATCTATCAATGTATCATTTATTTTATTTTTATTTTTGTGGCTAGTATGTTTGGGGTCCCAAATGCAAGGTTGCATTTGGTACAGGTCTAGAAACTTCATGATGTTATTGTTCGACCACTCAATTTTGCCACAAACACTACTTTGTCATTAAAAACAACACTAGTTGATCACGATCGAAGCGCAGCGTGTAACTGTATGAACCAAGTGTGAACGGCTAAAGCAACTATTTGGCTTATTTGACTCCTTTAATGTGTATTGAAAACCGACAAGTGGACGGTAAGGCGTATTTGCTCTTAGCGGTATTCGACGTATTTGTTCAAAAAAGCAAAAATCGCCGTTTTTGGACAAATTACAATTAGCGTTTTATTGATTTATCGTTTAAAATAATTTTAAAATTACAAAAAATATATTTATTTTTCATATGACGTACACTTTCATTAATATATTATATGATGCACTAGACAAAATTTGTAACTTTATTTTTGATTTATTTCCTAATTTGCACCCCAAAATTAATATTAGGATTTTCGGTTTAGTTTTCCTGTAAATTGTGGACTTAGCAGTGTCAATGTTAAAAGAGAATGGATTCATTTTTGTACATTTTCGTTAATATATTTTAAAAAATTGTTTTAAAAATATGAAAACATGTATTTGCATTCTTTATAACAAACATTCCCCTGTGATAGATTACATGATGCACAAGGAAAAATTTTAATGTTTAATTTTTTATTTTATTTTATAATTAGGAGCTTAGTATAAAAATAATATTTCTGAAAACCTTGAGTAAGATACACTTGGGGATGGCTAATTTTTGTCATTTTTCCTTCACAAGTACCCACATAATTCGTTCATTTACGCATTGTTCTATTGAACTGATTACCAATCTGTGTATTGATAAGCAATATAAATAAATGGTCAAGTGGTTTAAGAGAAAATAATCCAATAGATACAGAACTATATAAGGGTTCATCAAATGTACGAAATCCTAAAAGTTGCAAAATTGCACTTTGTAAAGTTACTCACTGGAAAATACCGTGTGGGTGAATTGTATATTTATATGAAAACAAAAGAGTTCTGCTTATATTGAAGGGAAAATTTCTTTATAAACATAACATCATAATATTCTACGATGAGAAATAATTATATTTTTTGATCTAAATGAATTTTGTGATGTAATGTGTGCCCATTATTTAGTTAAAATTTAAATAGAACATTACTATGTATTAACCGAATATTCTTAGCAATATGATGATAAATAGATACTTTTGTTCAAACTAACCTTGCTCTTAATTCAAGATCTTGATGTAGGTCTTTCTACTGTCATATATTCTCTCAATTCTTAAACATCATGTATCAAAAAAGATAACGTCATGAGATTATCGCCCCATGTATTCGGATCTTTTTTTAAATAGACATTATGCGATATCTTTAAAAGTTGTGATTATGAAACTCTATATAGAGACCTCTATAACCTAATCTTATTATATCGGTAAATATGAGTAAATATGTTCCCGGATCAGTCATTAAACATTGTATAAATTACCCTTATTATGTGTGGCAGTCCACTCGCTTACATTACTGTTCAAATTTTAAATCTATTTATGTCTAAGATCTCCCAACTTTTGCGACTGGAAATCTGTGGCAGAGTTTTCCCAGTAAAATGTCTTTCAACTACAAATATAAATTTTTAGGAAAAATGAAAAAGGTAAATTATTAATAAAAGGTAGCCTCAATAGGTACACTACTGCTCTTTTAATATTTTTCAATAATTATCTTATTACTTCCCCCTATTTATTTCTGATTTTGCAAGTAATTAGTTGCATACAATACACTTATTTTAGAACATGTCGACTTTATCAGATACCGAAATTATATAGTGTTTAAGATATTATTGTTATCTCTATATTGAGATATTTTACATATCAAAATTTCAGTTAATTTTCTGGTTTGTGCACATTTCATTCTCCATTTGCTTCAGCGGACTTCAACTAATTAAGAGGGTTGTGTTGTGGGAAACTGTTGTATTAGTGATTGCCAGAAGAGAATCAGTGTTAAGTAAATATGGGAATTGTTATGGAATAGTTACGCATTTTGTATCTTCTAATTATGACTTAGTGTATCCAGGGCAGGTAAGAATCTGTTTTTAATAGGACTATACCAGAATTTTATTCGCAGTGTAATTTCTTTAGTTGCACAAGTTATGTTAAACCGGACACGAACAGTCTTATAGTTTTTAATAATCAGGTGAATTTCTAAACTAATAGATTTATTATTTTTGTGTTTCTTTGGGGAATAACACCACAATAGAAATAAAACTACGTATATTGCAGGAATACCAAACGTTTCAAAGTCTATTCTGACTTCGTTGTCAATGGCTTTATATTTATTGATGTAAATTGCAAAATGAAAATTTGATTTGACATTTAAAATTGACATTAGAAAATATAAAGCCATTGACAACGAAGTCAGAATAGACTTTGAAACGTTTGGTATTCCTGCAATATACGTAGTTTTATTTCTATTGTGGTGTTATTCCCCAAAGAAACACAAAAATAATCAAGAACATGCCACAAACAACGTTTAGAAGACAATTAATAGATTTATGCGTTCATAATAATCTTTCGAATGTTTGTAAGGTTAACCACTGATAGAACGTATTTATTTCTGGCATAATTTAATTTATTATTAAGTATTTCTTGTGTTAAAAAAGCAAGCATAAAAATTGGTTTTGGGGACAGAAACACCCTAAATAATCATTAACAAAGAGTTCATCAGAATTGAACACAAGACAATCGTTGACAATCAATACCAAAATACTTTAAATAATAAGAACACTCAAGACAGCCACATTACTATAACAACTTCTAGTACATATACAATGTGTGAATTTTTACAATTGTACAATGGATAGATTTCATTATGTAAAGAGTAAACCGAAACTGAGTTTTGGTTTAGGTACTCCAGATGATGACAGCTTCGCTGTTGAAACGTGCCTTGAGTGAAAAAAGAAAGGTTTGGTGTAAGGGTACAAAACTTAGTGTTTATAGGTCTGTGACACACCAAAGGTTTCACAGTTTTCCCATTTTTGAAATCGTTACCTCTTCGGTTTACCTACTACAGGAAATCGGATTTCTTGGCATGTTGACTTATTCTGCGTATCGATTCGACTTCTACTCATTTTACTGAATTTTTTAAAAAAAATAACACTATTAAATTATCAGTGGGTCTTGTTTATATTTTTCGTGGCATATTACTTTTGGATTTAAAATATAAATTCGCACCAATTGTGTGTATGGAATAAAAATCTTACGAGAAGCAAAGTATCGAGAATCTGCCTTATTTATCAATTTTTATTAGGCTAAGTTTACTATTTAAATTTCTGTTGGTTGTCTAACAAAATGTGACCAATAAGTCTATATGAGTGTTAAAATTTAAGTCCGTATTTCTTTAAATAACAAAAATGTAGGGGGTCTTCATCTTAGATACAACACCAAATATATTATTATTGAAAACAAAAGCAATAAACAGCTTCTATATAGGCATATGTAAAATTACTTGTAGATTTATTAAATTTTATATTGATAAAGCATTTAGTCCTCTATATGTACGACTAAATAAACATATTACAATTACATAAATAACTCTATGCCTGTGACCTCTGTCATAAGTATTAGACAAAGAAGAGCATTAAAAACGAACATCAATTAATTCTATCTTAATTCATTCGTGTCGATAAATAAAGATGAAATCCATAATGATCATCCTGACATTAAATGATCACTGAAACAACATAATCTTAAATTCTACTACCTTAAAAACAATTTGACTTTTATAAGATTTTTGATTTTTTTATGGTATTTGTGTTTTTTAAAACGATAGATGTTCTTTAGTTATATAATTGGAAAACTGTCAAATATTTAATTTGTAATTTAGATTTTATAATTAATCGGATATAATTTCAATTGGCGACATCAGATCTCTGGGTTATACAACATACACTATTTTATAGCCTTGGGTGTGCTGATATTTCCTAAAAAAACGTTAAAATAAATTATACTAAGAGCACGTTTCTACCAAATTTGTTATTAACAGTGAAACGAACTGATTATAAAACTGTATTACCTTCCATTATTGATATCGGTATACTATATCAGTAAACAACATGTTACGTTGTACATGTGAACTTTAAAGCTTTAATCAGAACAATGTTTTATCAGTCTGTCAAACTATTTTAGCTAACGCCTTTCAATATTTATTGTAATAATACACACCAGTTCAGTTGTGTGGAGAAATATTTATACAATTCTACCAATGGCGCTTTCAAGCCATATGATATTTTCTTTAGTTGTTTTAATCAAATAATGAGAGAATATTGCAAATAAATTTTAGATCATAAAAAAATAACTTTATGGTGTAAGATTGACATAAATTGGGTAGCTCCAAGCTTCAGGTCATTGGCATCTAGGAATAAGTCGAATTCTCTGTTTATTATCATAGAATAAGTTAGACTTGTCTTGATCAACTCACTTACCTACCAAGACTTTTCCGCAAGCATGAACTTCTTTCTCAGCAAAGCAATTGTAACGGTTCTGATATTAAAATGTAAGTTTCTTAACATGCAATCCTTTAAAGTAAATAAAATGCAGAAAGCAACATCTGTTTTTCCGTTGCAATGTAGGAAATGAATAATTAAAGAGATTAAGGGCCAGATACAAAAAATAACGAAATCAGTTCTGAAATAAAAATATATATTCAACTGTAAGAATTAACAAATTTAAAAATTAAAAAAAAGTAATTGCATAATATAAACAAAGAGCAAAGGAAAATACCAATAATGTACCCCTCTTCAAAAAGTAACTAAAATCTTACAAACCAATAAAGACATCAATTATATCTACAGTTACTGAAAATTAGTTTTATTGAGGTCCTGGGAATCAAGTCTTCTGCTCGTCCTGCATTGCAAAAAGTGTTTCATTTCTAGAAAAAATTTTTGAAATAACGTTTTTATTAAATGTACAAAATCTCCACGTTATGAAAATCAGGATGGTGATCCTGAACTCTTTAGTGTTTAGCAAGAATACAAGACAACTTATGTGGAACTAGGGAAACTTTGAGGTAACTTTTAGTCTATCCTATATTCTAAGTTATAATTAGAGTAATTCATCTTGTGAGTTCAGTTATATTATATTATATTATTATTATATGTACGTGTCTCGATAATTTCTTCGGGTCCCTGTAGTTTCCCAATGGTAGTGATCTATATGGTACTCTGCTTTTCACCTGGCGTAAGAGGTGACAAATTGTCGCTGAAGTGACTTTCAAACTTTTTATTAAGGCCGCTATTACTCTGTCAAATCTTTTCTCTTTGTCCGATAAATTTACGCCTAAAATCAGCAGGAATGTTTCAAAAATTCATAAGAAGCTGGAACTTGGTAAAATTGCTCAAAATAAAAGAAACCTAAAAATCATCAGCCCCTAAATGTTTACCACAGTGTAACCTTTAGACAACATCTGTGGGTCGACAACACATTAGAGACAGTTGAGACTTTACTACGACCAGCGCCAGAGAACACAATATTTTGCAGCTGCAAGAAGGGAAGTAATGCTAAATGTGGTTGTAAAATAGTTGGACTGTTTTGTTCTCTGGTGTGTACACATTGTCAAGGCTGATCGTGCTCTAATGTTGAGTCAGCAACTATAGAGGACCCCTATGACTCGTATGATACCAACGAGGTAACGCCATTCTTAGAGCATGCACCTTCTGAAGATAGTCTGCAATGCACAAATTCGTGGCGAGGCTAGAAAGAGAGGGCAAAAGTGACAGTAACAGGCTATTTCACTTGGTGGGTGGAAGCAGCCAATGAACAACATGCCAGCTGAACGTATTTCTCAACCGAGTGAAATAGCCTCTTGCCCTCTCTATTGCCCTCTATATCTTTGGTCTTACCACGAAATTTGTGAACTGCAAGCTATCTCCAGAAGGTACAAGCAGCTCTAAGTCGCTATTGGTGCCATTTACTTGACTCCAAAGTGAAGAACATGAAGAACAAGCAGAAGAAGATCACGAGTTGGGAAAAGAAACAGAAGAGAAAGCAGAAATTTTCGAAAATTATGAAACAGATGAATCATTTTAGCGATTTTTTTATAATTACACCGCTTTTATTTTTACCAATCCTTATGAATAAATATTTTTTGCAACACTTCCTAAAACAAACAAAATCACAACAGACCCGCGGAATAGGCCTATTGGGGAAACCATGTTAAAAACAACGCGCTAAGTACACTACTTCTTAGGTGGCGTGAAACGTGTGCAAATTATGAGGATTACAAATTATTCAGCATTTTAAAGCGTTATATCTATATTGGGGAAAAAATATTAAAACATTTTTTGTAGAGAATTTTAAGAGCTACTATGTCTGAGGGAATTTTGCGATAAAACTGCACCGTTTTGCTGAAATTCTCGAAAAATTTATTTTATTGACCTTTGAACTCGAGCTAATTTTTTTCAGACTAATCTTTTATAAAATATTTCTTTGACATATATCTGTTTCTAATCTTTTATAAAATATTTCGTTGACATATATCTGTTTACCATCGTCCTATCTTTGAAAAGAGATTTGACGTTAATTGTCAGTGAAAATGAAGAAAATTGTATTTGGAGTTGTAGTTTCTATTCAGAATTGTACATCAAAAATCTTAATTTATGAGTACTAAGAATGCTGATGATGAATTAGTTTTTAAATAAGGACTGTCCCTAAAAAATGAGAGAAAATATTATTGTAAATTGCCGAAAATATCATTTAGGATAACAGAAAAAGTTTGCCAATATTTTCAATATTTACAGCTTTTTATCGCAAATTCGATTTTTTCCCATTAAATGGATGTTTTTATTTGACGAATTTGGGAAAATTTCTTATTATCATTCGACAGTCATTTAAATTTGCGTTTATTTTTTATAAACGCTTCGTTTAAATAAATTTCACATCAGACATATTAAAAAACTTTTACCGAACTTTTGGTTTTGAATATCTATTTCATTAAATCGTAAAACTCTCCTAATAGACTTTTCAGTCTCATTCGGTGCAACAGCTGCGACATCCAAAAATAAAGCCACCTCTTATTGATTGCGAGGAAATCTAGGCGAGTAGGTCATCCGCAATGGTTTATGGACATTGTTCGGTTCTTCTGCGACCTTCACTTCCTCTATATCACTGCAGCAAATGTCGTTACGGACCTGTTGCGAAACGAGTTTAATGTTAGTTTATTTCCTCTGAATATTTTAAGGTTAAATTCGGAATGTAATGTTATTGTGTTAAGTTTCTTAAGATCATTTATCAGTTGTATCTTTTCGATTAAAATTAAACAACTACGCTGCCGTCAATACGAGGAAATGCTAATTAACCTCGTATGAAAGTTATATGCTCTTGTTCACTTTTAATATCTCTTCCTGTTTGGAACTTTTCTATGGATCATAAATTGTGATATTATTTCAATAACTTGATTTATGACTTAATTGAAACATAATGGTAGCAGGAACTTTCTTTCATCTGAATGTAAGAAGTACCGAAAGATTAATGTTGGACATTAGATTTTTATTTTTGTATTGAAATTTGGGGTATTTGGCTTTTCTCTTTAACTTATTTTTGATTAATAGTGGGAAATATGTAAATACTCGAGCACTAGTACAATATGTACATGATTTTTTTTTGTTTTGGTTTTACCAACTTGCCTTCAACGCGTTTATTGTTTCTATCTATTCTCTCTCCTTTTTTTACTTACAATATATACGGGCCTGTTATCTTTTCTCAATAAAATGTATATAAGATACTAGGAGGAAATTATTTAGTTTTTATGTGGGTGACAAATGAGATACATGCTGAACTAGAAAATTATTTTTAAGTGACTTTAAAAGGAACGATGAAACTATTTAGGCTATTATTTTAATATTTAAGTTTATCATGGTAATTGACTACTACCCCCTGACGTACAGTAACGTACTGAAATAAACCAGAACCAAGGAAGGAGTTGTCATATTAATCCTGAGAAAAACAGTTAACCCGGATGAAGAGTGCAAATGGGTAAGAGCATTAACTTCTGAAGAAATAGGGAGTGATCATGAATTAATAATGTGGACAACAGGAATGACAAAATCAGCTTTCAACTAAAAGAATAATTCTCAAAAATATGGGTTTAAATCTACAAGATGAATCGACGAAAAACTTGTATGAATAAGGACTAACAGACGTAATGAACTGCAATCAATTTATGTACGATGACGGCGTAGAATAAAGCTGGCAAAAAATCGGAAAGAATACCATAAACGCTGAAAAGATAGTCCTTGGTGAAACAACAGTAAATAGGAATGTAAAATATCAAAGGATCTCTAAAGAATTAAAAGAAAAATACAAGATAAGAAAAAACCTTACCTGGAATACATGAGAAAGAAAATACCGGAAGTATATGAAAATTACAAGAGAATTCCAAACAAACGCTTGGATAGACTACTTAAAACCCAGATTCCAGTAAAAGCATCAGAAACTCCAAAAAAATATATATTACTGGAAGACGAACAACAGGGTTTCTGAAGCAACAGATCTTGCACAAATTGTAAGGAGACAAATAACTGAAAGAATAGAGAGAGTGTTAGAATTTAATCCACCAGCGTTTAACTTTGTAATTGAGCTGAAAAAAGGCCAGAGCAGGGCAGGCTAAAGGATGTGGTTCATATTCTATAGAATAGACAAGTAGTGGTAAACAACATTAAGACAACAGAATATATGTATCTGCAAGAACAGCACAATACAGGATATAATAGATAGACATCTCAGCCAGATCCTCACGTGCAACACAGTAATCTCAGCCCAGACATCGAAAACACTTGGTATTAGTATAAAACATATTGCTCATAAGATCGAGATTAATGTCATCAACATAAAACAGATTCAGGAAGGCAACTATCTGGGAATCAAATTAACCAGCTGCAGAGATATATAAACAGAAGTAAAAACCGTATAATATTATGGAGAATCAAACATATTAGAAAGGAAATTGAGACAAGGATTTACAAAGCTACTATAGGATCAATAATGACTTACACGGCATAAGAAGACCTGGAGATTTCAAACCACAAACCATGTTAGAGGCGGCAGGGATGAAAATACTAAGAGGAATCATGGAAAAACAATAAGAGATTGAGTAAGCGATGATGAATTCAAGATGCATCGTGGAAAGAATAAACCTAATGGATATTGAAAAAGAAATGAAAGTGAAAAAATCACAAAGGCAGAATGGCAGACAACACGCTAGTGAGACTTTCAAGGGACAAACCACCCGCAGATAGAAGAGTTGTGGACACACCCAGTAATATAAAGAGATAACTCAGTAAAAGAACAGGACTGCCTGAAAAAGATAGAAGAAATAAAACCAACACAAACTCATGCAAATTACTATATAATTTGTCTGCATGAAAGATAAGTCATTAGTGTTTAATGATTACTTCGTCCAGATGGCCAAAATTTGTATAATTTTACAGATTTAATTAAAATTGAGGACAACAAAACTTACTTTTATCGTTTTAAAGATCTGATTCGGATTGCATGGAAAACAGCGATAAAAGCATGTAATGAAAAAGTTTATTTTTCTTGTTTTTCTGTTGGACAATATAGTGTCAGTGAATAAGAAAATTACACTTTTTCAATTTCTAGATAGCTAAGAATTGATGGAAATCCGTATCTTTATTTGCTGAGAGATGGTAACGAAATATTCTTTAAAATCGAAAATTCATGTGTTGGTTATCACTGATTAATCTGAGATTTTTTTCAATTTTGCATACGAGTTTGATCAAGGCGTAAATTTTCAAATATGCGTTGAAGACAGCTCGGGTATGATTAGAAAATGTCCCTGTTTATCGGGATCCGAAACCAATACAAATATGAGACTTGTGGGATAAATTAACCAATCCACGAAAATTAAATAACTAGATGGCAGAAATGGGCATTCACTTTTCATTTAGATAAATTCAATATCTCTGAATTATATAAAAAGTGGTACAGGCGTAAAACTTGGTATATTGACATTTTTAATCTTATTTACGGTAAATGTTAATGGAACAACGAGAATAAATCAAAAATGAAAAAAATATATCAAAAATGTAAACAATAGAAATGAAAAATATATACTAAGTATATTAAAATTTCCTGAATGTTATGAGTCAAAAATATAAAAAACTGTAAATGTAAATGCTATTTAGAAATATATCAGAAATGGCAAAAAATGCCAAAAACGCATAAATATCAAAAACTTGTAAAAATACTAAGGACACCGACCCTGTCTGTGTACAAATTTACTTTATATTTTGGCAATTCGGGTTTGTAATAAGTAGTCTGGTCTACTCAATTATAGGAAAGCACATATTACACGAACAGTAACACAATTGTTTAACGCAAGATACAAAAACAAAGAAACAGAAAAATAAAAGATGCGAAAAACTAGAGATAAATTAAATTACTTACATTTTACATATAAACTTTTTAGATACATGTTTAAATGTTTAAGACTAAATTGGCCGATTTTTTTAATGTTAAATATGCATTAAAAATATTAAAGATGTCAGTGTGCGAGAAAAATATTTTACCAGTTCTCCGTATCAGTATCACTTCACTTGGTATAGCGTATTCGTATATTTGCTATATTCGCTATTTTTGTTTTATTTGAACAAATACGCCGTACTGTCCACTTGTCGATTTTCAATATACATCAAAGGAGTCAAATAAGCCAAATATTTGCTTGAACCGTCCACACTTGGTTCACATAATTGCACGCGATTTTAGGTCCTGATCAAGTAGTCTTGTTTTTCATGACAAGTGGTGTTTGTGCCAAAATGGACTGGTCGAAGCAAAACGTTATTGGAGTTGTTCCTACCAAATGCATGCTTGTATTTGGAATCCCAACCATAGCAAGCATAAAAATAAAAACTAAATAAACAATGAATGGATAGATATTAAAAATAATATGGAACAATCGTGCACAAATGCGGACTTAAAAAAAACAGGGAGTCTTCGCCATAGTTTTTTAATAATTTCGTAGTTATGAAGATATATCACGACTGTAGCGTTCAATGGTATTCAAACATATTTGGCATGTTTGAATGTTTTGTGATATGTGTGGATGGCACGTTTGGAATATTTGCCAATACATCAAATATTTAGACGAATATAGCGATACAAAATACCAATACGCTACGCCAAGTTGTACGGTGAATTTGTATAACACCGTGGACAATAAAATAAATTTTTAGTTCTTAGGATTTGCCTAGAGCTAGAGTTAAAATGTCAGTATGACAGCGGTGTGCTTTTAAAAGTATAAAAGTATTAATTATGTATACAATAAAAAATATATAAAGTGTTATTAAAATGTTAAGAGCATAACTCGTCCTATTAACTATTACTATACAGACAACAAAGTACATTTTATTAACAAATATTTTATACATTAAAACTTTATTCATTAGAATCACTTTCAAAGTACTCCTCGAAAGAACAAGAGGCCTGTTTTAAAAGATAACCTTTCAGTCTTGCTTTAGAATGATCTACGTTTAAATTTTGATTTCTGCATTACAATTTTTTATGCCATAATGGTCAGTACCCAGTTCTGAGAACTAACTTTTGAATAGAAGTAAATACCGTTGAGTGTTATGTAGCTATATTGGTTCAGTCATTGAAGGAAAAAAGTGCAAGATAGAGCAATTAGTTTTAGACCCACAAAACCATTTCTGCAATACTCGCTGTACTTTATGCCTGCAATAGTTCTAACACAGCTATATTCTAATTTAAAAAGTTTCATTGGTGGACATACAAGAAATACAATATCCAAGATACCGCGCCGTCAGTCTTGTGTCCCTAGATACACTTTTTAATAGGCTCCTTGTAAGCAAAGTTATTTCGTTTAACTTGTAGCTAAGGAAATTTACATGGGCTTCCTAGGTCATCCCAGGGTCAAGGCAAATGCTCAAAAACTTCATTGAGGCATTAGTTTCTAGGGTTGATGCTGAAGATTGTAATGTAAAGTTAATTTTCTGGGTCTGAGTATAGGGTAAAAACCAATTGCCGAATTCACGTTGGTTGATTTGAGTCCACTGGCGTATTGGGTTTGAAGGTATAACATCGCAGCAACGTCGTGGGATCATCAGTAAACCGGATTATCAGTGGTTTCAATAGATTGTTAAAGTTGGTCAAGTTATTTATGTATATGAGGAATAACGGACGACCCAGCACAGAGTCCTGAGGGACACCATGCTGAATCATTGGATTCGTCAACTGCTTATTATCAAAAAGAACATACTGTTCTCTCGCTTTTAAATAGGACTGGATAAAGGTAATACTGCTCGTGTAAAGGTCTTATAAATAATTTCAAAACCTATACAATCGAATGCCTTGGATAAGTCCACGAATGTAGCCTATGTATTTTGCTTAGGTTTAGAGCTGTCTGCCACGCCCTTAAGGACCACCCTTAATGACAAATAAATATACTAAATCTTGTAAATGATGTCAGTTTTATTAGGATAACTTTCTTAATTTTAAAGCTATCATAAAAAACTTTTAACACGTTGTTTTTGAGATTTTTAAAATTAAAGTGCTTGAAAAAAATGGTCTACACTCTCGACTGCTACTTTCTAACCGTGATATCTCGGTTAATTTCTTTGCTATGGAAATAAAAAAGCAAAATATTCTACGGGAAAATTCGAAATTTTTAGTCTCTAACATTTTTTTGTTATTTCTTTTATTTTTCATGTTAATTAAAAAACTGCAATTTTTTGAAAAATTAACTTTTTGTTTTCATTTTTATTTTATTTTTTAAATAACGTAGATCGTAGAAGAATATCAGATTTATTACAATATTTAACAAAAATCAAGAACTAACTGCTTTATTACCATGACTCCGTCAACTTTTACGCTAATGGCTTAAAATAAATTATAGTTGAAGATTTTTTAAGCACTTCAAAAAATGTTTAGTAATTTTTTTCTATAACTTGAATTTTTTTAGTTATTTCACCTTAAACGCTGCGTTTACAGGCCATTGGACAAGAATTGACCTTCAACCAGTCGTATCTTAACATCTATTGCCTCTACATAAATAAAAATCAAACTTTTCCTTTTCTTATAAGCTTCATTTTCTTTGAGAGAAAAAACGAGAAAAAACGCCGATGTTTTTTTTTTGGGCGAAAAATAAATATTGTCATCCATAAATAACTCAAAAAGTATTGATTTTTGTTTATAGAAAAAACTTTTTACTTAGAATTTATCCCTCTACTGATTTCTGTAGTTATTTTTATCTTTTTGAGTTCCACCCCCTAGAAGGGTTGCCTTTCACCCCTGGGAAAGATCACACATTGGGGCAATATAAGTTTTGTTTTTTATGCTATTTTCAACATACCGACAAAATTTCAAACAAGTTGATTTATTGGCAAAAATTTTCCTGGAAAATTTCCCACTCACTCTACTATAAGGCGAGACAATCAACGTAGTGGGCCACTGAATATGTCGAGAGTGTAGATGGCGGGCACTCCTGCAGCCTTCGCTCGTCAAGGCTCGTGCCGAGGGCTTCTAGAAGGCGCTCGCGAGAGTGTGGAGCCGTCAATACAGTTTCAAAAATTAATAAAAATTAGCGAAATTTTGAATAGGCAAAAATAATTTAGTTAGAGACAAATAGCCGTTCCTTTTAAGTCAACGTTTATATTCCAAAACCAAGCAGCCAAACCAATACAAGCAAAAGATGTATTTGATTTTTGTACTCTCTGTTCCAGCATGAACTGCTCAATTTGCTATACTCTCTGTGTCCCTCGGACGAAGAACCGCGTAAAAAGCTAGTAAATTATAAATTTAGTTTTTTTTTACTTAAACTTATTATTTCTGTAATCTGGCATCACGATTAGGCAACAGGTCAATTAGCCACTTGACGTTGAACTCAGTAAAACCGTTGATTAGCTCGTGGAATTCTCTGGGGACAACGTGAAAGCACAAAGTGTGCGACCGTAAAAGATAAATAATGCTATCCTCTTTGTGTACGTCTGCGGGCTAAAATTGAATGTGCTGTATAGCTTATGTGTGCTGTGCTGTGAATACTCAATATCCATTACATACAAGTGGTTCAGAGGAGCACGTTGCAGACATCCATGACAGTTCAGTGGCCTTGTAAAAGGTTAGGGAACTGAGGGAATTTGTGTTTCCGGGAAAGCTGTCGTTTGTAAATATTCTGAATTCAAGTATAAAAAGTAGGTTCGTTTGCTCGCAAACACTAAGTAGTGAGGCTGTTCCTCCTTGAAAGTTTCTCTTTTGATGTAAATGTTACGTTCTCTGAAAGTTGGTTTTCCAACTGCATATACAGTGTACACAATTTAAAATTACGTAGAGGATATATAGTAAGAAGGGCCTTTAAGTTTAAGTAAAACTGAAATAAGCAGTTTGCATTTTTTTGATTGCTAATTTGAGTTTCCTCTCCGCGTTTCTGGAAACAGATCAGCTATGTAATTGCGAACGAAAGTTTATTAAGGGCAATTTGTGGAAATTGCCTGCTTATTGAAAAACTCACTCTCGGGGGTGAGAGAAAGGTTCCTGTGTAATAGATGTGCATATTTCAAAATATTTATCTATTTAATGTGAACTAGTGTTTTTTCTCGAGTCATTGTCGTACAATGTTTTTCTGAGTTCGCTTGACTTTTCATAATTGCCAGAGTTTATTCTCTTGTTTTTTTTACTTTTTTGAAGCAAAATTATTTCTCTTGAATTTTTGCAATTAACGATTGATTGATTAGTTGACTGTGAATTTTTCTTTTTGCTGTTTGTTTAACATACCTGTTGCTTATTTTTATGTTTCTTTGGGGAATAACACCACAATAGAAATAAAACTACGTGTATTGCAGTAATACCAAACGTTTCAATGTCTATTCTGACTTCGTTGTCAATGGCTTTATATTTATTGATGTAATTGCAAAATGAAAATCAAATCAAATTACATCAATAAATATAAAGCCATTGACAACGAAGTCAGAATAGACTTTGAAACGTTTGGTATTACTGCAATACACGTAGTTTTATTTCTATTGTGGTGTTATTCCCCAAAGAAACATAAAAATAATCAAGAACATGCCACAAACAACATTTAGAAGACAATACCTGTTGCCATGACAAATCTATCTTTATAGAGGGTGCCCAGTTCCCTCACTATTTAAAAACATACAGAAACTTCCTTTGATTTTTCTTTCCTTAGTGTGTTAGTCTTCTTCAAGGAATCTTCTTATTTTGTCCCAGTCTAGTTTGTATATATCATTATCGGTTAGTACATTGTTTGTTGTCTTGATATGTATGCATGTCCTGAGACGTTGTAATTGTGTCTTTTTTCTTATTTGGAACATTTATACCAAAACATCAAGACCTCTCCAATAAGGACAAAACAAACCAATACAACGATCAGGAAGACATACAAACAGATCAAGATGTGCAAACCATACAGTAGCTGCTAATAGTATACACAAAATGGACAGAGACAAGTCGAAAATATTACTTAAAGGTGATCTCACTAAGAGAAGAAAAGTCAAAGCAATATGTGGCAGTATGCCCGGCGAATAAGTCGAGACGAATGTTGTAGACATCTAGGCATCTATGTATTATTTGTAAATTTAGAATGATAAATTAATATCTGGTGACCAATAAGAAAATTATTGCGCAAAATATAAGAATTTATTTATTTATTGTTAAATTTCTGCAACATATTCTCTTTCCAGAGCTTGAAATGTGTGCAAAAGATGGGAGCTCTAGACGTATTACACATTCAAAACGATATTTGTAGATCTTGGAGGAAAACCTGTAATTTGGATATTATGCACACTTTACAATTATTAAATAAATAAGGTTTAACAACAACTTTTCAGCTGTAAAAATCAATACTTTTAATAATTGCCATAATTTTTTACTTATAAATGTTAAATCTTTTTATGAAAAGGTATAAAAAGTAGATTCTTAGATAACAATTCATTTTTTTCTACAGTTTCTTTGTAGAAGGAGTTTTAGATTATCCCAAAAATGGTTTCCTTTTGTAATAGTCAAGAATAAAAGAAGAAATATTTGAATTGGTTAGTCGGGAAATTAGTGAAATTAAAAAAAACGCAATAATCATACTTGGCATCCTAGCATCCAACAACGGTAACTCTAAATGAGCATTAATTGAATACATACTGTTGGTAACGTTTGGAAAAATTGTCCACTAGTAGAATAAATACACAGAATTCTCATAAAGTATCAACTGAACCAAATAGTTATTTACATTATATTCATAATATTCCTACAATGATGAAAGCAATTCTTGCCTTTATTGTACTGGATGTGAAGTTATAATGATACACAAATCTAAGGGTCTAGTGATTAGCAGGTTATTGAAGAAATTTAAAAAGGCCAAACTCATTAAGGTAGAAATTGTTGGTAAGGAATGCAAAGTGCTATTTTCTTAGGTTATGTTTAAGTGATCGGATAAGAGAAAAGTATGTGTCTTGTCAACAAAATATGGAATTTACGTGTAAGGTACTGGTAACGAAAACTGCAATATTATAAAAATTTTAACGCCTAATATAATTACTGATTATCATTTCAGAAAGATGTGGATATTTCCTAACAAATGCAAGTTAGTATTCGTCTAAGTAAGACATCATGATGGTAACATAAACCCGTTTTCAAATTACTACTAAATACCCGTGTATATTATAGAGCTAACAAAATTCAAATTGATTCTTGATTGATATGGGGCCCAAATGGAATCGAAAAAAAAAAACACGGAAAACCTAACGTAGTAAAACATCGAAGAACATAAAGTAGTAGAGGCAAGTCTTATAGAATACCAATAAAAAGGTAGATAATAAGGAAAAATTCCGTCAAAATAGAATTGAGATAACAGATTTTAACGAGTAATTAATTATTTATTGATATGGTGTCCTAAAGGCAAAGTCACAAAATAAGATTAAAAAAGAAAGGGGACTTAAAACACCACAAGAAATATTAGGGCAGACATTGCTGTTGGATATCACAAAAAACAACGAATTTTTTTTGAAAGTGTGATAATAAGAAATAAGTATTTGTTTTCTAATCGCTTCACTAAAAAAATATTTGGCATCAGTATTATATTTATTTCTACTTGCCTATATCAAAGAATATGATTTCGTACCTGGTAATCCTATAGAAGAACAAAAATATAGTTTTCTAAGATTTCGTTATTTTAGAAAATGATTTTTTCGTAGGAGGGCAAAAAAAATTGAAAGATACCCAATATATCTGAGTTACAATAGATTTTGCGAGCAAACATGACATATAAATTATATCTTATATAGAAAATCTTTAGCAAACAATGGCTTACAAAATTCTTTTTTGTTTCACGTGAAAATGAAAATAAAAAAATTAATATTCACATTCACATTTACTTCCTTGAATTGTCAGGACAAATTTAACATTTTCGCCAATAGTTGCGCATATTATATTAGGCTCTCTCTTTTTTGTATGATCTGTGGTCTGTGCTATTCTCCTGCGTATTTCGAATACTAATATTTTGGATTTTAGAAGTTGTAACTTGTAGAATAATTTCAATGTTTGTAATTCTACAAGTTACAAAAGTACAAATTAGAAGTTGATTATGAAACATTATGAAACAGGCCCCTGGTCACAGTCCCCATCCCCCCACCCCACAGCTTTAATTCCTTATATGCTATTTCTTAGATAAGCTGTCCATTCCTCGGGAATTCTTATTACCTTATTATAATTGCTTGACCTTAGTTATAATTATAATGAAATTTTATTGTTTGAATTCTGGCCAATATTGTTATAACGTTACATTAGTCAATAAGTTAAATAAACGAGTTAATTACGAAAAAGAGTCATAACGTCTCCTCTCTTCTACACTTTCTACTAGGCAGATATTCCATTGCAACACCGAAATATGAAGTTTGTTAACTGTCTACAATTCCATGGAATATTTCTGTTATCATAATGCATTACTAAAGAACTTCAGTAATACATACCTTTATCTTAGTTTCGGGTTATTTGAGAAGGTAATCTAAAATGCGTTTCTACTCATAATATGACAATTGCAGATAATGGATCTTAATGCGCAGGTGCGGAAAAATAAAGTATGATGTCTTGGGTGTTTAGTGTTTATGTCCATATAAGGCTGCTGATACACACGCCAGTCGTCCGCAAAGATGACCACCCACAATGGGTTCGTACCCTTCTTTAAAATGATTTTTTTTATGAATGGTTATATTCATTCTATTCCTTCAACTACCCAAACATTTTGCGAGGATAAAATATATTTAAGCCAATTTGTACCCTTTTTTGCTTGCCTTCGACATTAATTTTATTCATGCAGAAGTTTTTCGATCCGTCAGTCCTATCTGCCAAAAGTCGGTAACTACAAAAGCGCCACTCGGTTTCGGGTCGTTTCCTAGTAGGAAATTTCAATAACTGCCAGGCCAAAATATTCAAAGTGCAATAAAAAGTAATAAAATATAAATCTGGAAATGCCAAAAGAAAGAAAGCTTACCACATAGTTCAGTTACTGGAAGTTTTTAAGTGATATAACACCTAACAACCGTTAAAATGTGTATATTGAAATGCCCTTAAATTTGTTCTTTTCACTGGTAGATTGAATCCTAATAATTTTCAACGTTGGTGGTCGTCTTCTCGGACGACGGACGTATAGGGACGTGTTTGTGTGTGTTAAAAATGGTGCTCGCGATACACTGTTTATGTAAATGGAAGGTTGTAAAGTATCCCCGAATTATACCTGGCATATTGCGTACGAGAGACGTGTGTATCGGCAGCCTTATGATGGTGTCTCACTTGTCCGTACACGTCCGTTGTCCGCGAAGCCGGCCACCTTTGCTGAAAATTATTAGGATTCAATCTACCAGTGAAAAGAACAAATTTACTACTGGCATTTCAAGAAACAAATTTTAACGGTTAAAAACCTCCAATGACTAAACTATTGGGTTTGCTTTCTTTCTTTCGGCATTTGCAGATTTTTATTGCACAATTAATCCTTTTGGCCTGGCAGTTACTGAAATCTCCTACTAGAAAACGACACGAAACCATGGATCCCTTGCATCGAGTCGCTCTTTTGAAGTTACCGACTTTTGGCGGAGAGGTCTGACGGATCGAAAAACACCTGAATTAATAATATTAATACCCGATAAAACCAAAAAAGGGTAGAAATTGGTAGATAATATCTTTCATCCTTATAATCTGTTTCAGTGGTTGAAGGAATAAATTAAATATATCCATTCATAAAAACACATTTTAAAAAAGGGTATGAACCCAAGGTGGATTGTCATCTTTTGCGGACGACGGACGTGTAAAGACGTATGAGACACCAGCATTATCATTAAAAATAGGGATAAAGAAGCACAAATATTAGCTATGCGATGAGCACTTAATTGTCTTCGCCAAGCCAGTTTAAATCCCAGAATTATACTGTTATCAAATTTTTAATCTATTATACAAGTTTGCATATAATAAATTTTACAACCAACAAACATAATACAAGTTATAATATCCGAGGTTCATAGTTTTTGTAGGCATTAAAATACTACTTACTTACATCAATATTTTGATTTTTTTTGCATAATATCTGTTTCGTCTTGGTATACTAATTTCCATCGTACATAAAGGACAATATTAATATACTACATATATTATTTCTGTCAGGGGGAAGTGACAGCCACGAAATATTCATCCCCAAGAGAATCTGTGGGAGATTGTGTCTTTCCGTGGACCTCCGGGATTTCATTCCGATAGATGTAATCAGAATGAAGTATGAGATACATGCTTCTAATTTCCCTACAGCTGTAATGAAAACAGCTGTATATCGGACGAAACGAAACTGGATAAAAACGGTTATTTGATGAGTATATCTCCAGTTGTACTGTAGAGTATGATTTGTAATTTAATTTTTTCTTCATCACAAGGTCTTATAAGAAATTTAATTTTATTGTGATGGAGTTATATCTTATTGCCTGAGCCTATGAAAGTTTAATTTGGTGTCTTTTTCTTAAATATTTCGAAACTTACTCAGTAAAATATTTACCGGGTGGGACAATTATTTTCAGGTAAGGTACTATAGCGATTGGATTCTATTATTTTCAGAATAATTTTAGAGAAAAGTTGTTTTGTTTCAAATGGCCCGTATAAGAACTTCCGGTCTGTACAACAAATGACCTTTTCCGACCGGATGTAGTTATTTCTAAAAGGAAGATTCCACAGCTAGCCGTGGACTGAAATTGGTCATAAATTGTTCTCCAGTAGAGTTTACTGCTTGATTTCTACCACTAACCATCTTATTCTCCACATGTAAAGCATCTGAGGAAAGAAATGTGAGACATTTGTTGATCCACATACAACTGCAACTTTTACTTGAAACTATATAATTTGTAGAAATGTCTATGTCTCAAAATAAAACACTTGAAAGCATTTTTCTAGCCAAAATGTGGGTTGATCCAAAAAATCGCTACAAGAAAAGGTGTTTCTTTCGAAATACACTCTCAAAAAGGGCACTTCGATTAAAAAAAAACTAGTGCCTGTCGAAAACGGTCATTTCCTGTCCATGTCCTGTCCCTATCGAAAGTCATATGAAACTTTACACATTTCAGTTACTGCTTTACAGCCATTCCATAGATACGATAACATAGAGATGAGGACACAAAAATTGCAGGAGTTATAGAATCTACTTTAAAACAGAAATCCCCCAAGTCTCACCAGCTCTCTGATTTATAAGAGGTCTCACCAGAGGTGACAGGATATGTCGGTCGATTAGTAGGAATGTCACGTTTTCAAGAGACTATTTATTGGTTGACTGATTTGATACCTGTCTGCTAGTTGCTTTTGCCTGGTTATACTTGATCTCCATTGGGTAGGAAGGCGAGTTCTATTATTGCTCATAGCGTCGGTTAAGGCATAGGGGTCGTCTATTTCAATAGTATTACGGGTCAAAGGTGTTCCAATTTAATTTAAATTTATGACAGTCCTGCTTAAACTTGTTGCAATGGTGTGCTGTAGCAACGGCATTGAAAATGTATAGTTTAATGCAATACATACGAACTGTAAATTATTTGAATATGAGGAATAGTTTAGGTGTCTTATTACGTCATTGAGTAGGAACACAGTAGATCACCTAGGGGATAAATCACAATTTTTTTGGTGCTATTAAAATTTAGCCTTCGTTTTAGTACTGTTCTCTGTAAATTGGTTTAATTAAAATCGTAGTTTACTCTACAATTTTGGTAAAAGTAAGACATACTAATAAATACTGTTATTTTTTATAATTCATTACTAAACAAATGGTTGTCAAAGAGCAATACTTCCAAGAGCACACGTTATACAATACCATATCTCACTACCATTGTATTACTAGTTGTTTCCTGAGGGATAGTTCTGGCATATTGTGTCATTGTTTAAGCACTTTTTGGGAAATTCACGAAATTACTGTATATTTCCAACCGTTTCGGGGTATAGGTCCGACCTCGTTGTCAATGGCATAGAAACTATGAAAAAAGGTACAATTCTAAAATATAAAATTAAAATGTTTGACAATATTATTTGAATACTCTCTTCGAGGTGTAATTCTTTTGTACTTAGTTTTTGTATATAAAATATATTTTTTCTGGTCAGGGAACCTTCATCAGCGTCTAAATATTATTTGACTTATCACATAACTAAGAGAATTTAATTTGATAATATTGCAATATAGTCCGTGGGTTCAATTTAAAATTATAAAACTAATATTCACTTTCACTTTTCTAGAACTTTATTTACATCAAATTATACAGAACAGCTGATTCACAATAACATTACGATATACGCTCGTCGTCCTTTCTAACTCACTGCTGCGAGAATGGGTCCTCCTTTTAAAACCAGCTTCGAATTCTCTAGTATAATCCAGAGTCAATTTTACAGTTGTCGAGTTAAGATCGAGATAAGTTTTTCTCCCGTCCGAATCTTCTAGCTTTTTTATATCCCAGCGATCGTTGTCGTACTGAAATGAAACAAGGTCGGCTTTGGTAAATTTCGTAACACTACCCCCCCCCTATAATTCTGATCGTCCCGATCAGAAACATCCTCTCCATGGTAGGGAGCAAGTCGATCTAAATGGACCCTATGCCGGATCATGTTGTCTCATATCTGTAGCACGACATCTGCCTCACCGTGTATTGACATGGACTCGCCGGTGACTGTTCTGAGCTGGATGTTATTGGTAACTGGCCGAATTTCTGATGCTCTCAAAACCCTGGACTTGGCAATGGACACAGCGGCGCCGGTATCGATGGTGATGGTAACTGCTCGCCCATTGATGGTGCCTTTGATGACTAGGCTGCCGCTATCTCGGCAAAATCCCCGGATGAATACTATCCTGGGGGCTGGTGGAGGGTGAGTCAGCATTCGCCCCCATATGCTGACTGGTTGGAGTTTCTCTGGTTGGTAAGGTCGGTTTGTTGGCTACCCCTGGTTGGTGATCGTTCCGGTAGCCTTACTCGGCAGTCACGTTGGAAGTGTATGTCCGTCTGCAGCGGTAACATGCCCCTCTAGTGCCAGTTCTTTGTGACCGTTCTAATATTTTGTTCAGACCAGCCTGCAGCGCTTGAAATGGTGACTCTGACTCTTCCTCTGGTTATAAACACCGCTACATTTTACTCCTGTGACAATAGAAGAATCATTAACCTGTAATAAATAAACTAAGATGTAAAATTTACCAATACTAATGTGTGTTTCATAAGATTTAAAGTTATGAGATTACTTACCTTTAAATTTGTTTTATATGGTGTTAATGTCACCTGTATTTGAGGAGTGATACTATTAAATATCTATTGTCATTATTTCATAGCTCTTCAACATTTATCACATGTGTTAAAACTTATTTATTTCTGATCACAATTTAAGATTGGAAACATACCGTTTTATATTTTCAAAACCTGTGTTTATTTCCGTTTTTCTATGTAGCATTTTTAACTTAATCTAAAAACATTATTTATTGTCTTTGTATAAACGTCATTATCATAAAGAAGTCACCTACTTCTTTATGGTCATTATTTAACATATTCGCCAATAGTTGCGCTACTCTCTGTTTTTTGCATGATCTGTGTTCTGTGCTATTCTCGTGCACATTTCGATTACTAATATTTTTGATTTTACAAGTTGTCACTTGTACAATCATTTTGACGTTGAATTCTACAAGTTACAAAACTACAAGTTACAAGTTGATTATGAAACAGGCCCCATGACCCTATGCCGGATCATCATTGCTAACTGGCCGAATTTCTGATGCTCTCAAGACCCTGGACTTGGCAATGGACACAGCGGCGCCGGTGTCGATGGTGATGGTAACTGCTCGCAAAATTCCCGGGATAACGTTTTGGAGGCTGGTGGAGGGTCAGTCAGCATTCGCCCCGTTATGCTGACTGGCTGACGGTCCCTGGACATGTGACTGTTCTGTTGGTTATCCCTGGTCGGGGTTCGTTCAGGTAGCCTCACTCGACAATCACGTTGGAAGTGTCCTGTCCTTCCGCAGCGGTAACATGCCCCTCTGGTGCCAGTTCTTTGTGACCGTTCTACTATTTTGTTCAGGCCAGCCAGCAGCGCTTGATATGGTGACTTTGACTCTTCCTGGTTGAAGGAAACTGCTCGGACCCTCGGCTTGGACATGTTCATGACGGCCTCTACTTCCATTGCCCGAAGTAGAGCTTCATTACTTTTCTTGACGCCACTTAGTCTTAGATTTCGTTGTACTTCCACATCTTTGATGCCGTTTATGAAACTCTGTGTGGCCAACTGGTCTTTCGTTTCCTCTGGCAGATCTGGGTAGCACAAGTGAACTAACCGTTTAATCTCTGCTTCGAATTCTTGGAGGCTTTCACCAGATTTTTGCGTTTTTCCACTCAGTTGAACTTGGTATACCTGGCTCAAGGATTAATTGTCGTATCGTTTGTCTAGGATGGCGATGATCTTGTCGAAATTGCCTTGATCATCTACTGGAATGCTTTGGAGGAGTTCTAGGGTCGGACCTCTTAACGAAATTACCAGAGATGTGGATTTTTCTTGGTTATCCCATCCATTAGCTGTAGCCACGGCTTCAAATTGCCGTTTATACTAGGGCCAAGATGAACTGCCGTCGAATGTGGGTGGTTTACTAAAGGAACCTTTGGTACTCACGGTGTGATGGTATTTTCCTCGCTGTAAGTCCTGTTGCATTTTTTGATTTCTGTTACTACCTTATTTTGGATGGCACTGATTTTATCTTGTACTTCACTGACTTCACTTTGTACTGTGTTTTTAATGAAACTGATTTCAAATTTCACCTGGCTCTGGATGGAATCGATGTCATGTACTTTTATTTCAAGAGTCTCCTCATTACTTTTTAGGATCTTAATGTCGTCGTTTATTTCTTTTATGTCTGATTCAACTATTTGCATTCTTTCATTAACTGTTTCATTAACTTGCGATACTATTTGCATTAATTGTTCAAATTGCAGTTGCCTTTTTTCTTCCGTTTTGCCTTGTTTTTTCTTCAAATATCTTAAATTCATTTTGTCGTTTTAATTCAGTTTGGTCTTGTTTCTCTTAAAATACTTTAAAATCATTTTGTCGTTTTTCTTCTAGTATTTTAAATTCATTTTGTCTCGTCAATTCAAATTTTGTTGTTCACTTTTCATTGTTGTGACAAGATTTTCTAATTCTTCTTTACGTTTTTCATCAAAAGATTTTACTACCCTTTGTTGAATTTCTTCTTGAAGTTGTTTCTCCTTCTTGTCACGTTTTTCTAGAATCTGGGCTATTTTTTCTTCTAGTCCCTCCGTAATCTGTTTGACTAATTTTTTGGTAGTTTCGTCCATTTTTTCCATGCTACGAGTTTCCATAAATCAAATTACGATTTTAACTGCACTTAATCCTTTACTTCTGATACCAAATTGCAATAAAGTCCGTGGGTTCAATTTAAAATTATAAAACTAATATTCACTTTCACTTTTCTAGAACTTTATTTACATCAAATTATACAGAACAGCTGATTAACAATAACATTACGATATACGCTCGTCGTCCTTTCTGACTCACTGCTGTGAGGATGGGTCCTCCTTTTAAAATCAGCGTCGAATTCTCTAGTATGAAACTAGTGTCAATTTTACAGTTGTCGAGTTATGATCGACATAAGTTTTTCTCCCGTCCGAACCTTCTAGCTTTTTTTATATCCCAGCGATCGTTGTCGTACTGAAATGAAACAGGGTCGGCTTTAGTAAATTTCGTAACAATACACAGGACAGGACAGAAACTTGTAAGGATCATATAATAATAAAGTCCCTTTCAAATTGGAAGAATTTTATGTGGCACTCCTGTCTTATGAGAGTGCATTCGCCAAAAATACGATAAAAGAATGCGTGACAATATGATAATTCATATTCGATTTTTTTCTAAATATTTATTTTAGAATATTTTAGAAATATATATTGCAGTAACAAAACCTTTCAAATAAATTCAGTTACAGGTATGGTTATGAAGTAATATTTGACCTTTTTGATTTGGACCCAAATCAAGATAGAACGAAAGCGTATTCATTTACACCAAACAATAAAGATTTTTATGTGACATATAATTCAACATCAAACCGGTTACGCCATCATGTAATAATAGTTGATAAACAATAACTAACATAATTCTAGCAGCAATAAAAACCCCAAAAATTGTCTGACGCATATTCGCACTTTTAATGCAATATTTCGCGGCATTATAATGCAAATCTAACGGAGTCAAACTGAAATGCATTATATGAGTTTTCAAAATATCTACAGCGTATCTCGATCGGAATAGGCGTAGTTATTATGGTTCACATTGCACAATTTCTGTATAAAATATTTGAATTACAATTATTCAAAAGCTATTTATTCAATAGTGTCCATCTTAAGTCCATATAAACTTAACATCATAAATCCTCAATTTGACGAAGATTAATGTTCCACTTTTAGTTACGAGAAAGTAATGAATTTTTAGAAAGATACACTTTTTACCAGTGTTTCTGACTTCTCTCGTTGACGATCCCATCAGGATTTATAAACAGTCAATAAGAAGGATTTTTGATTCAATACAACTTGTCAATAGATCGCATTATGATACATTCATTCCTTTCATAATATAAGCAAAAAAACATATTTTTTGGGGTTTTTATTAGTTAAATAATATATTTATATGAATTTCCAATTAAAAAATTTCAGGTACCAAAATCTCTTCAATTTAACTCTATAGACTGGTATAATTATATTGTCAACTAGTATTTTATTATTAATCTTTTGGTATAATTGTATTCATACCAAATACAATTAAGGTACTGTTTGCAAGCAGAGAATAAACAACATAAAAGCTTACAACTATAAAACGGATTTTTCCTCTTTTAACAATAGTTCATTTAAAGCAGCATTCATACATAAATGTATTTTCTGTTATGACTTGTCGCTCACACAAAATAATCCGAATAGGTAATCATCGTTACAAACATAAACGTTATTTATAGTTCATCGTACTGCTGCTATTGAAATTCCCATCTTAGAATGCCTTGCACCATTGTACCGTTAAATGACAGTTGTTAAATAATTTGACAGCGCATGGTTAATAGAATAGTGAACTAATTACTTGTGACTTATCAACTGTTGTTAAATTACTTCTGTCATTTTTTTTAAATTGCTTGCTGTCAATTATTGTTTTTTTTTTAATAAACTACAACTGGAACATTACATTGATTACAAAAAATATTAGGTGTATGTTTTTATCGGAGGGTTTATTTACTTCAAAAGAACTAAATTTATTTAATCAGAAAACATGCCGTTTTCTTCACTTATCCTTTTACTCAGTTATTTAATATTTAGTTTTCATTTCATCTGCTTATAACATTAATGAAATTTCACATAAAAGCATTTTATGTTTTCTTTTTTTTACGTTATTTAAACGTTTGATAATTTAGTACTCATACCTAAGACCGAAGAAGTTGTAATACACAATTTAAATGAAGCAATATTGTCTGAAGTAAATACTGTAGAATCAGGAAAGTTTACAATATACTTTACTTAGCCCTTTTTAACAATCTAAACTTTTATTTTGATTGTTCACTTGGGCTTTCTCTCTCCACAACGATATTTGAAAAATAGTTAAGATAAACAATGAAAATCAAAGTTTTCGGAAATTGTCCTTTCTATAGAAAAACTGTGATAAAGCAGCTCTCTGGATTTCTAGACAAGTTTTACTGTGGAATATGTGTCGTATACTTCAAAATCGAACAACCAGGTTACGACTAAACAAACATACGGTATATTAGGGAGATAAAAGTTGTACATAGAAGTTGCTTATTAGGTATAATTAATTACCCACACATCTAGTATATATTTGAAGTCGGGGCCAAGAAACATTCAAGTTTGATGAAACAATACGAAACAATACCACATTTTTCTACCTAGTTATTATAACTTTTTACTACTTTGTGCCAAGGCACTTCAGAGAGATACCTATCAGTGTTTCTAGTTATTATGTAGTGTTTTGTTTTGTTAATTATTTTTTAACTTTTTAGATATATTTTGACGTTAGTTAATTTTTTGAATTTTTAACCTATCGAAGGCTCGATATCCCAATACACCCTTGAAAATACTATCAATGTTAGATATTTCTAAATAAATATAAATAAAATGTAAGGCATAATTTGATAATTAAATTACATAGATAACAATTTGAAATAGTACAACCCTCTATTATATTCGATTAATTTAGTCAAGGGACAGGACAGATTTTGAGTTTATATCGTATGCATTGCATATACAACAGTATTTCTTATCGTTCGTCTCTCGAAGTTAATTAATACCAGATTGTTCCATTAAGTATTGAAGGTCGTCACGACACAGGTTTAAAGCATTCGCTACATACCAGTATTTCACTTAAATTAATACTTCATAGTCGTGTGATTGTTATTTAGCGCAAATTAATCTTAAGGTAAACGGGATTTCTTGGTGAAAAAACACATTTCCTAACTATACCAGTTCGTATATCGCCCCATTTTATTTTATTAGTTTGTTAGCATTTAGTTCATTGCAAAAACCGTTCACATTTATTAATAAAATCGAATTATGATATGCAAAAAAATATATACATGTAGGCAGTAAAACTGGAATATTAAATTTACAATTTACACATGTTAGAGTGCTCAATATCTGTCACAAAGTACAACTATATAATAAACTGTATATTTGTATAAATTATTTTATATATTTTCATATTCTCGTTCGATATAAACCACTTGTGTTCGGATTATATTAAAATAGCATTTTAAAAGTTATCAGAATAACATATATGTTGTCCGTCCTAGGACTTGGATCTAATCTTTACTTAGGTCATGAAAAATTCATAACAAATACAATTTCATTATTATGTACATTATGAAGAAATAGATACAAAGGAGTATTATTTTAACTCAGAATATTAAAGCATTCAGGCAATTTTTGGACCAAGCAGAACTCATAATTATAACTTGATCATACCTATAAATATAATAATATATATATAATTATTATTCTCGTTCGATATAAACCACTTGTGTTCGGATTATATTAAAATAGCATTTTAAAAGTTATCAGAATAACATATATGTTGTCCGTCCTAGGACTAGGATCTAGTCTTTACTTAGGTCATGAAAAATTCATAACAAATACAATTTCATTATATTATGTACATTATGAAGAAATAGATACAAAGGAGTATTATTTTAACTCAGAATATTAAAGCATTCAGGCAATTTTTGGACCAAGCAGAACTCATAATTATAACTTGATCATACCTATAAATATAATAATATATATATAATTTAATTTTTTTTTAACAGATCCATAAATTACCGAGGTTTCCAACCCGATTAGAAAGTTACACTTTCCCATATACAAACATCAGAAAATTAAAATGGCATTTAAACTATTTATATAAAATTGTGGTGTAGTGGTTTAAATTTGAGGACACATAAAAAAATTCATAATATTCCTCAGATAAATATCACCTTGAAGGCTAGTATGTCGTACTTTTTTCAAAGTTTTATACTCTATAATTTCTGACATAATATTAGTTTAATTTATTTACGAAGTACTTAAAACTAGCAAGCTACCGACTTCGCTCAAGTAGTAGTAAGTGACTACGCCAGAAAGGCTTATTTAGCATAGCGGCAATTTTATACACCATTTTAAATTAATTGTGTTAACTTATAATTGAATTTGTATAGAAAGGCGAACAATAATTCCAGAGTAAGTTTTTGATATGACATACGTGATCCTGATTACGTCAAGGAAATCTTAGTTAATTTAAATTGGGAATCCGAAAGTTAAATTGGAAACCTAAGTAAGGCATGTCAAAATATATTAGTACAAAAATTAGATAAATATCGTTGCATCATTTATCCTGTCTATTTGATAACAGAAAACTTCGGCAAGAAGTAACGCATGACATAGCCATTGATCCGGCTATGTAGACCCATTCAATTCAAAAGTCGTAAACTTTACTTATATAGAATCGTCCATCTTCGTTGCGTATGTAATATTGATTAACCCAACCAAAATTTTGGCAGAAAACGGAAAGATATGACTTATTCGAAAACAACGAAGAATTTTTGTTTTCAACCCCTGAGATGAGGGGAGGGGGAGTATATATTTTTCGTTTTCCATGCAACGTTATTTTCCTATTATCATTCCATCACAAGCAATAGTGTAATAACAAAAAAAAAGTATAGTGCGTATTTACATTTATATCTAACTGAATTTGAACCTTAAAAAATGCAAAACAATTTAATATTCGTTTTAACCCAAATTTGAACCTTGAAAAATACAATAATATTACATATTATTAAATTGCTTTAACTGGTTTATTAACAGCTGGTGTTATAATGTATATTTAAAAAAGAACCGACTTCAACTGACTTGATATAACAACCGTTCAGAAACCATGTGAAATCAATAACTATTTTCTGACATATATTTTTTTATCTGATTTAAGATACAACTCTACTGATTATTTTAGCGTGCTATTATCGCTTTCTCTTTCTCCCTCTCTCTTTCTCCCTCTCCAATTTGTATTCTTTTATATGTTTTTCACATATTTTTTAACCATCTCTATTGTTTTATTATTTGCACCACTCTCTATAAGTGTAACTATAACTCACCCTATATTGCAACCACCCTGTATACGCTTCTGTGTATTGGTCACGCAATGTAACTTATTTGTCCTTTATTTTCTGAACCACCCTCTACAACTTTAATTCAAATCCACACGATGTTGCAACTGGCCTCTTATCTAAAAAACCACCCTGTATAAGCATAAATCGTGTCCACCCTATTGAATTTGTTTATTGTTTAAATCACGTTGTATACCCATAATTTAACTTGGCCCCATATGTTGCGTATTCTTTTTATGCAAGTGCTCATAGTCTAGCATATATAATAAAACCACATTGTAAAACTAAAATTTTACTCTGCCATTTATTTCAACTACCCAGTATATGCCACTTCTAAAAATTTTTGAACATATCTGTATAACTACAATATACGAGTACACCGTATAATTCAAATATCCTAAGTTATGTAAGACATTTTTGATACACCCTGAATTACTTTAGTTTTACTCCACCCTTACTTCAATCACCTTGTATAAGCAACTACTTATGTTCCACACTATATCATAATTTATAACTATATTTACACTCTACCTTATAGTTTAACTATCCTGTATATGCAACAGCTTCCAGCATTTTTTGAACCCTTCTGTATAACTATGATTATACTCTGCCCTATAACTCAAGTATCCGTACTGCATTTGCCTATTTACCAATTTTTTACGTCTTTGATCCACTATGTATAACTAGAGTTTACTTGCACTCTTATTTCAACCAATTTGTATACGCAACTACTTATGTGCCACCCAATACAACATCTTTTGAGCAATCTGTATAACTATAATTCTATTCCACAATATATTTCAACCATCCTATATATGCAAATATTTATGTGCCACCCAATATCACATCACACCAACAACCAAATAGGAAAGATCGCCGCCATCACAATTTTTCGTTTAGATGCAATAATGAAATATTTTCTGCCATTTCAGTCGACCGTAAAAAAAGTTCATTTCAAAAAGAAGCTGACTTCGAATGAATCAAAATGAAAACCGTTACAAACACTCTATATACTTTTATGACATAGCTTGACATTTAAGCTAGATATTTAAGATGAAATTTTGAAATTTACATTGATGATTTTTAGCACATATTTTTCCGATTTTCAGAAAACGGTATGTTTTACTTTATAGAAAAATATGCGGAATCAAGAATATACTTTTGTAGTATACAATTTAAAACATTCAAATTGACTGAGCCGTTTTGGAGAAAACAGTGAAGATTCAATGAAATTTACTCAAATGTATTCCCTTTAATTACTGTTTTTTCTGCTCAAAAACCGTAAATATCTGGTAATAGAAAATTACATGTTACCTTCCTCTAATATTCAATGCAGTTTAATCTAGAAAATTGCCCAAGCCGTTTTTTAATAATAAGTGGGCATACTTAATAAAGAAAAGATTGGAAGTCGGTTAAAAACCATTTCTCATAAAAAATATTTCCTCTAGTAAATAATAAAACTAATAATTCTTTAACTTTTCAGGTTTATTAAAGTATACCTTCTATAAATCGATTTATTTTGCTAATAGAAAATTTTTTATTTTGAAACATTTCATGCTCTATAATTTTCTACATAAAAATTCATGCAACTTTCTACACTATAGTTTACTTTGTAACGTTTTTTTAATACAATCTTATTTTATTTTCAAATTAGTATTAGTTTATACTTAGCTGGGCGGACTCGTCACAATAATTACTTGAAATTGAAATAAAGTATTGGTTTCCTATATTTTTGTATTTCCTCGTATCATTTCATCCTGTATTCAGAACGATAGACAATCGCGGCGAGAAGCTTTAACCTAAACATTACTAAAGGAGTATTTCTCAATTTTCAACTTTTAGGTCAATAACATTGCGAGAAAAGGTTATCGGTCTCACCACTTTAATTTGCAGGGAAAATTCCTAAATTGCACAAACAAATCACGTAAACTCTACTGGGGAACAGAGAAATAATATCCGGCCACGTCTTTCATACTCACTGGATCCGTCTGAAGAGATTAGCTAAAGTTTAAGCCGTCCTGTCGTTGGAATTAAATGAAAAAATAGAACTTTAACAAGCACATGTTATAATTATTGCAAAATCAGGTAGCAATTTAGAATAAAATTACTACTAAAGCTCTTTCAAAATATGTTGCTATTAAGAAATTAATTATATGCGTTTAAGTATGATTGTTTTCTGTCACATGCCATCTCCAAAACACCTATGCAGTTAAGTACCGATCGTTATTATATTTTGCCATATGCCGATATGGGATTTCCGACTAATGATTCTTTATATACGGTTAAAATCTAACAGAATCCTTTAACGGTAAGTTAGACGGAAATATACATTCACATACAGGGTGTTTTTTAGAAAGTTTGCCAAGTTTTGGGGGCGGTTAGGTGGGCTTATGCTGCTTATTATTTAGCACATATAACATCTAGATAGAATACGGTTTTTGTTTTTTAATTTAATATATTTTTCCTTAATTCCCAGATTTTTCTTATAAACTATTGTAACTATTTATTTTTCACTGTAACTTCACTAAATTAACTTAAATCTAATCTATGATGTTTGTTTACTCATTTGCATTCGATATTTGACACAAATGATTGGTTGAAAAAGTTATGAGTCCACAAATGGCGAGGTTCCAAAAAAAAGTAATTAAGTTTATCACGTTACAAAAAAAGTAAGAAGCACATCGAGAACTTTGAATGCTTATAAAAACTTCTCTACTTCAACCCCTTTCCAGCAATAAATCACACTTATTGGGATTTAATTAGTATCATAATAAAATTTGAGATTGTAACTTACAAGGTTAGAATTGCAAAAAATAAAACATACATCAAGTTGCAAAAATTTGTCACAAATTTTGTTCAAACTAGCTTCCACAGCTACGCATGCAATCGAGACACCTTTTTCTGAGTGCTACACTCGTAGTCTCCAGCCGCATCGCCTCCTAGATGGTTTCAAAACAACATTTATACTTTCTCTTAACTGCTCCTAAGTTTCTATTTCTCTTTGCGCCATCACCATACAGTAAAATCAAAGGGAGTCAGGTTTGGGGACTTTCGAGGCCAGAGTATAGGGCCAGCTTTCTCAATCCATGCGTTTGGGAATGAATTATCCATGAGCTTTCTGACAGTTCGCCTATAATGTGCTGGACAGCTATGTTTTTGAATATCATTGGTTTGCCTTCCAATGGGATTTTGTCTAATAAGATCGATCACTCCCCGCATTGTTTGGACCGGAACATTAATTATTTTCCTTAGCTGCTCCTTGGTTTCTATTTCTATCTCGTAAATGATTTGAATTTTTAATGAACGGTTTATCGGTATTATATAAGATGAAATCCCATTGGAAGACGGACCAATAATTTTCAAAAAAGTTGGCTGTCCAGCACGTTAGAGGCGAGCTGTCATAGAGCTCCTGGACAATTTAATCCAAACGCGTGGATTGAGATATATATATATTCTGGCCTCCAAGGTCCCCAGGCCTGCCTTCGTTTGATTTTTTATATGGGGACGGGACAAGAAACTCGTTTATGAGAGTGAAATAGAAATCAAGGAGCAGTTAAGAGAATGTTGCTTTTGAAACAATGTAGGATGAGATACGACTAGAGACTATGGCTGTAGCAGTCAGAAAAAAGTGTCGCGATTGCATCCGTAGCGGTGGAAGCCAGTTTGAGCAAAACTTATAAGAAATTATTGCAACTTCATGTACATTTTATTTTTTGTAGTTCTAGCCTTGTAAGTTACAATCTCAAATTTCATTATGATACTAATTACTTTCCAGTACGTGTGATATATGGTTGGAAAGAAGCTGAAATAGAGAAGTTTTTGTAAGCATTCCAAGTTCTCAATGTGGTTCTTATTTTTTCTGTAATGTGATAAAATATTTAACTTAATGACTTTTTTATGGCCATATAATTTTTTCAACTAATTATTTGTGTCAAACATCGAATTCAGATGAGCAAACAAACATCATAGATTAGATTTTAGTTATTTGGTGAAGGTACAGTGAAAAATAAAAAAATTCAAAAGTTTATATGAAAAAATCTGGGAGATAAGAAAAAGTATATTAAATTAAAAAAGCAAAAACCGTACGCTATCTATATGTTATATGGGCTACATGAGCCCACCTGTCCGCCCTCTATGTTTGACGAACCTTCTACAAAACACCTTGTATATTGTTTCTGGTCGATAACCAGTTGCGCTACCCACAAAAAAATGTCTATCCTTATGATCATATTTATTTATCTTATGAAGTCATTTTAGAATTACATATTACAATAATTATTAAAATTCACATTCTCGATTTCCGTTGAATAATCAAAAAACACACAACGGTTATTTAATTCTAAAATGACTTCATAAGAAAAATATATATAATCATAAGGATGAACATTCTTTTGTGGGTAGCGCGACTGGTTATCGACCAGAAACAATATACAGGCTGCTTTGTAAAAGGTTCGCCAAACATGGAGGGCGGAGAGGTGGGCTCATGTAGGTCATATAACATCTAAATTTTGATTATTCAATGAAGGTGTATAATCTGGGAGCTGTTCCTTGGCTCCTTATCCTCTTGCTGAATTGTCCTTGATGTTTTGAGTTTAAAATATTCCGGATTATAGTCAGGAATAGCAATTTTGTAGTTTGAATGCGTGTCAAGAGCAGTGAGAGTATTCTTGCTCATGTGTCCCTCTATATAAAGCTTTTGGGTGTGTTTTATATCGATTTTCCTCATATACCATGGAACATTCGTGATTGTGATAAGAAATTTAGATTTTGGCTATGTATGTTCGGGCAGCCTGGGACAATGTGGCTGCTTCCTGTATATATCATACATAACTTTATAAGTCTTGTTTATGATTGCTCGCACTGTTAGTATAATTTTCATTGCTGGGAACTAATACACCTGAACAAACTTACTAATGACTCTCTTAGATACTTCTTGTATATGTGGAGTCCATGGAAGTCTATATTATTCAAAAATATTTGTTAGTAGAGGTCTAGAGGATTGATTCTCTATCTATGTATCGATGAAAAACGTATTGCTCGATCCTTGTTAGGATTGCACTATTCCTCCATTTCTGTAGCTTGATATGTAATTGGTCACTCGCTCGTTGTAGGTATTTACACTTTGTACTTGGCATATTGAGCTAACTAATAGGTAGTGCCGTGTCGTCCCAGAGTATCCTGTATTCGGTATGTTGATTCTTTTTCGGATTTAGACTGTATATATAGAATAACTCAATGGTGATTACACCTCTCTATGAGAAACCACAGCAGCTATTAATTTTGTTTCAGAAAGTTCTTTCCCAAACTGTGCCCTGAATGTTTGGTATGTGGTAAAGTTGTGCAGAGGTTAATATGTCCAGATTATTCATTCTCATAATGAGTGCGTGATGCTTGAATAATATTTACATTAGAATGCTGTAGTACTGTTTCTCGTGATTTTCCCTTTTCAGTTAGTCGTTCTATTGAGCAGAACTAGGTATGCCCTAAACCCGAACTGTTCATATGAAATAATGTTTCTTTCTTCACATAAAAGACAATAAATTAATAATCCATTTGGTCTGGTGTTGATCGTAACAGGTTTATAAATAAAATTTATTGTTTTGATTTTTTTCAATTGGGAGAGGAAGTAGGACTTGACTTGTCCAGGAGCTTTATTGGGATGTACTGTTTTCAATACTCTCCTACTTCTTGATAATTTATAATTTTTAGTGTGCTTATTACTTACCTTCATAGGTTCTTCCGACGAGATCCAATCTGCCAGTACTAGGGGCTGGTCCTACTTCATGAGGCTTAAATTGGCCAAGCGATCAGCGAAGACCATGGCTTTCTCGGTTTTTGTACTGGTACTACTATTTGTATTGGTGTAACTGCCTTCTTCTTGCCGATTCGGCGCCTCAAATTGAGGCATTGTCATCGTTTATGATGATTACGACTAGGTTATTTCTCTGCTAGTTTCTAAAATCTTGTACTTTTCCTGAGATCTGACTTTGTAATCGGTTCCCCAATCTCCAGTTATTTTGGGTTAATGCGTTTTTCCTCTTTCTTCAGAACTATTATGTCCGCTCGTATACTGTCGACGATCTATTTATCACCCTAGTGGTCGAGCTTACCGTCGATTATTTAGCAGCCACTGGTCGATCGACTTTTGATAATTGTTGCGTCCCAATTGAAGTACATTCTAGTAGAATCGCTTGCAGCTGTTTAACTGTAATAGGACCTATTAATGGTCCATGCTTAATGCTAGGGGTTTCTATTTGTGCTAGCTTATTCTTCTTGTGCGCCTACAAAAGAATGACTGCAAGAAAATTTTCTGTGAGCAAGTGCTGCCCGAGTTTTTGAATTCGTTTAATTTTTTGTCATAAATTCCAAATAAAGTAATAGACATAACCAGATAACTTTTCTTTTTCATACTTGGAGGGTTTTATTGTTCCCTTTTAGCGAAATATTTCTGTATTGATCTTCATCATTATTCTTAAACAGAATGTTTAAAAACTCTCTGTTTCTTTGTTATCTAGATCAAGTTCAGTTGGTATACCAGTTACGATCGCATCATTAACAGTATTGATTATCGTTTTCTGAATGTTATTTGTGGCATCTTCTAGTTTATTTTAGATTTTCTTGGGAATAATACCACATCAGAGTTCAAACTTGTGTATATTTTAAAACCAAACGTTTCAAAATCCTGTCGGATTTCGTTTTCAATGGATATAAATTTATAAAGTAAAATTGAAATATATGACAATTATTTTGACAAATATGTACGTTACTATGATAAATTTCTTTGATTTTAAATATACAGGGTGCACAAGCAATTCCAAAGATCATTATAATTAAGTTGGAAGAACTTGAAAAATTGTCTTCAGAATTTATTTGTGGCGTTCCTAGGGACGACTAAGATAGTGCATTTGCTGCGATCAAAGAATTCTGATAATTCAGTGATCCCATTAAAGTCATAAGCCTAGGAAAAACCTCATGAACTATCCCGATATAGGGTTGTTCAAAATGCCCATTGTTAATTTCATCTTTAATTATCGGCAACCAGACATGACTGAAATCTACGGAAGTAGAAGCGATGCAGTCGATTTAACAGAATTAAGGCAGATTCTTTTAATTTTCGTTTTGTGCAGTAATACCAAGGCCATAAAATACAATTGAAGAACACTGCACAAAACGAAAATTAAAAGAATCTGCCTTAATTCTGTTAAATGAAAACGACTGCATCGCTTCTACTTCCGTAGATTTCAGTCATGTCTGGTTGCCGATAATTAAAGATGAAATTAACAATGGGCATATCCTTTTGAACAACCCTATATCGGGATAGTTCATGAGGTTTTTCCTAGGTTTTCCCTTATGACTTTAATGGGATCACTGAATTATCAGAATCCTTTGATCGCATTTTTTGGCAAATGCACTATCTTAAAAAGGAAGTCGTCCCTAGGAACGCCACAAATAAATTCTGAAGACAATTTTTCAAGTTCTTCCAACTTGAAAAAAAATTTTTTTGATTATAATGATCTTTGGAATTTCTTGTGCACCCTGTATATTTAAAATCAAAGAAATTTATCCATAGTAACGTAAACATATTTGTCAAAATAATTGTCATATATTTCAATTTTACTTTATAAATTTATATCCATTGAAAACGAAATCCGACAGGATTTTGAAACGTTTGGTTTTAAAATATACACAAGTTTGAACTCTGATGTGGTATTATTCCCAAGAAAATCTAAAATAAAGTATTGATTATCCTTTCATTATAAAACTTTGCCAAAATACATAATATGTAGTGTGATTTACTTATGATAACTTGTTCTCAATATAAATTAAAATCATCCAATACCTTAAGAATCTCTGTTGCTGCGCAGTAATCTGAGCCCTAAATTATAATCAGCGAAGCCTTTGTTGTGTATACAAATATTTGAACACATCTTAGACTTTGGCATTCATAGAGCTAAATTGAAGAGACTTAGTTTGTTAAAACTGATGAAAAAGTTATCGTGTCTTCTTCGTTTATATAAAGTTGCAGTGTAATATTATAATGCAAGATTTCTCCGGAATTCTAGCTACGAAAGATTTTGCCAGAAACTCTAAAGATAAGGCAACAATGACATGAACTCTCCTCCTTTTTAGAATTTTACTTTTACGTGGTTTGTTCTATGGGAAGCATTAAATTGTCGAACTACTCGTAACTTGAACTTCCAACAATAACATCCAAGCAATATTTGCAAACAAACCTAAATAAATGTAAAAATACCAAAATGAGTATTTAACACTATTTTAAACTCAACTTCAAAAATTATTCAGTGTCTTTGTTCAAAAGTAGTTTATACGAAAACTACACAGGAAATGTTTTTTACTAACAGATCTATAAAAATGCTCATATTAAAGTGTTCCGCTTAACCTTTTCGTACGTCTGACAGTTACGTCAAGTTGTCCTTGTCGTGTGATATATTCTTAAATGGTATAAATATGTGTAAGTATTTAAATTTGTTTTAAATGTCTTTAGTAAATTTATTATAAAAAATGTTAACATGAAATTCATTAGTAACAATAATATATATAACTAAGGGGTTGTTACACAGGTTTGTGATAAACTGAGCAACCAAACAAGCTTTTTAGAACGTAACAAAAAAAATTTGAAAACATTTACTCTGGAACATAGAGCTTCTGAAATGTTATTATGGATTGTTAATATTAACAAACAGCCGCGTTTAGCAAAATAAGCGCTACACGTTATCTCATTTACATTAGGCAATATTCTTTTATTTGAATTACTTTTAGGTTAGTAAATATCACGCACTGTTTTCTTTTTATTATGTAATTAATAGAAATAAAAACCTTTAGAAAAAAGTTGAAATGAAACTTTTATATAATAATTTGTAAGTGCAATTAAAACCATAAAAAACCATTAGGTAAATATTAATTTTGACAAATACGACATACAACATTTGACATTAATGGCATTTGATTATAGTGTTAATTTTTTAAGGTTCCACAAATCCAGAACTCACTTTTTTCCCAGTGGTTTATTGCCTTTTTGAAGAATTAGATAAAACCAAAACTTCTTTGAGAGAAATAATTTAGTATTTTTGGAAATAGTAACAGTTTTACGGCAATTTTCTGTAAAATGCTGTTTCATGAATTGGAGTGATAGATTTTTATGAAAATGAAAAATTCTGGCATTGATTCCAGCTATATTCAAAATGAAACAACAAATAAGTACTTCGAATTGTTCTTGCCACTGAGTACGTTCCACATATTTAATCAACAGTTCCACATGCCCATTTATTTGCGTTACAATTTAAATAAACAAACATTTGTGAATCTATGAATATTTAAAAAAGAAAAATATATCATTATTATTGCTCACTATGAATGTTTCTGTTGATTAGAGATTATGTAGAAATTCTAGTATATTCCACTTACATTTGTTTTGAATTAGTTATTTTTGAGACTAGGTTTATAATATTTTTTCCATTTTGAAATTTATTTTCATTATGTTTTTGCCACTAACATTTTTTACATATCTTACATTTTCTATATATTTTTTGTTCACCTGCGATTAATCAAATATTCAACACTTTTTAGTAGCCACCCCTTCATAAATTCAATTAATGTCTGGTAATCTCGTACACCTGTACCATTTTTTGTTCCCTAAAAATTAGTGAAACCCATTCACTAATAAAATTTTTGTAAAATTTCACATGAATTCTCTATTAATTTAAAGAATTAAAATCATAATTCTCATATCTGCATTATTTTCGGTTCCCGACAAATAGTGATTTTTACTTAAAAATTTCCCAACTCCCTATCGGAAAGCAGAATTTTCGCGACATACACACATATATAAATATATGTATATTTTTTAATTTTTCCGGTTTTTAACATTTTTTAAGCCATCTTTGAACTATAACGAACGAAACAAAAGGGTTTTAGGGAGACTAACGCACAGCAAATCATTTAAATATATATATATATATATATATATATATATATATATATATATATATATATATATTAATAAATTTCTACAACTTCTATAAAATAATAATAATTAATGCTAAACAGTGGAATACTACCCCAATATTAAAAATACTTTAAAGAAGATCTAAAGATTTACTTGTATAAATTATCTAGTCAAAATAAAAACTTCATAACATTGTCAATATTCTAACATATTTGTTTTGTTTCAGGTCAACATCAAAGAGCTCATAGTTCCAGCAGTGGTGCTGAAGTAGACAGTGACGACAATGACAGTAGTGTTAGTTGTGACTCTTTAAACAGCGGAAAAATCTCGCCCATTATTTCCGCAACTGCTCCCTCGAACAAGTCTTCCATTCTTCCTCAAATGCTCCTACATGACATCCGACAAAGAAACAGCAAGCTTTCTGTTGTTCCGAAAATAGACGAAAAGCCTTATGACGAAAGAAAAAAGGAGTCCGAAGAGAAAAAGGACGTTTTTATCGACCCGGACAGTTTTTACAATTTCCATATTAACGAAAATTCTAACGAAAGTCTTGTGCCTTTAAAAACTGTTGTCGAAAATGATACTTTCGCGGGACACAAAGACCTTTTGTTCAGTGATGGTGCAGCAACCATAAGAAGTGCTAAGGGTACTGTGAGGGGAGTTAAGAACAGGGTTCGGGCTGGGATTGCTACATTTTTGCAAATTAATAATACCACAAAGGTAAGTTAGTAATTTCAGTTCAGAGTTTAATTTTAAATAAGGTCTAGTAACTTTAAATTAATTTGTGCTTTTTAAAAGCTAGTCCTGCAAAATGACTGTTTAAAAGCAAATATTGCATAGTATGCTTTACTCATTTCAATTAGGAAAAAAAAGCAACGGAGGCAACAATAAATAACTGTGGTGCTCTGAACAAAGATGTTGTTAACAGCAGAAAATGTAAGCATTTTTTTATCGCAGAAATGTGTCCAACTTTAACTATGAACAATGTCAGGTGACAAACGACGCAAGAGAAGGTTTGCACAATAGTAACTTGTTTGAAAAGTAGTACTACTTTCCATCACTTGGTAAGGTCTGATAATGGTAAGTGGATCCAACATCGTCTAACCCCAATAAGAAATTCTCAATGTGCATTTATCTGTTTTTTCTAAAACGCTTGCCTTCTAGAACACATGGTACCTTGGTGACTAGACACGGTTTATCTATGAAGACGCGAGATGTAAGACCGACAACTAGGATTTTCAAGAGAATCAGTACACAGAGGTTCCGAATCTGGAGCCGTTCCGTGTAATTGCTGTTCTCCCTTAACTTCTAGGACAGAATGTTACGATAAAATTTCAGGTTACTTCACCTGTCAGAGAAATTGAATACTCTCTTCGAGGTGTCATTCCTTTGTACGCAAGACAATATATATTATATATAAATATAATATATATTGTTTCTGGTCGGGAACCTTTATCAGTTGCGCTTCCCACAATTGAATGTCCTCTCGAACACTTCTTTATGCATTTGATGCATTTCGTTAAATTTGAAGACGCGAGATGTAAGACCGACATCTAGGATTTTCAAGAGAATCAATACAAAGAAGTTTCGAGAGGACATTCGATTGTGGGAAGCGCAAATGATGAGGGTTCCCGACAGAAACAATGTCCTGCGTACAAAGGAATGACACCTCGAAGAGAGTACGGTTTATCTATGTTACACAATGACTGTTAATATAAATTAAATGGACCTCTTCCTTTACATAAAAAATGTGTTTGCCCGTTAATAGTAAACAATTGCTAACCGATGCCAAACTTTTTTCTATTGTAACCAATAAGACGTAAATCTAGGCATTGTAAGCATTGACTGAACGACGATACTTTACGCCGTTTATATCCAGCAGGCAACAGCACAAGTCTGATTATTTACATTTTGAATTGAAGTCTAACTTCGTAATCCATATTGTGTACTGTGTTGTGGGTGTTGAAACTTGTTTGATATCAGTGATTATTTTGTATAAGTGTAAGTAAAAAAAATAAAGTGTTATTTCAGTGTTTACCATGCAGCTAAACGGCATATTCGTTTGTGGAATTATCTTCTCGCCGGTACGTGTCAGATCATAAACGTGTTAACCGAGTTTTACCAAAGGTCATTTAAGCAGTAAATAAGACTCCTTTTACGTAAATAATTAAATGTTTTGATAAGTACTGTTGCATACTAGTAATTAAGCCACTAATTATTTTTGTTATTGTGCACATCTTTTAATGGATTTTAAAATATTTATATTTGTCGATTAGGTATGTATTTGTATTATTTTGAATCTGAAAAACATGATCTTTAATTTAATGCAGATTGGGGCCGGAATATTTGTAAACAATTATATCTGTGTCTCTTTCTATTGTTGTCTCATGTTTCAACCCATTTTTCGTTTGGTAGTATATGAAAGTGCCAGGTCCATTTATATTAGTAGTCATTAATGTTAATGTACATCTTTTTTTCTTGTGAAAATAGTTAATAAGAAAAATAGTACTGTGTAAATGTAACCATTTTCTCCCGCTAAAAATTACATATCATATCGAGAATAGACGATCCGACAAGTACTGCGTTGAAAGCGGAGTCGAATCCCAGAAACCAATTAGAGAACGGAGGCCTTTTGTTTTGAGTAAAATTTTATCAGTTCCTTGACATCTATTTTATATGATGAGCATCATCTATTACTCAAGAATGACTTAATCAGTTTTAATGATATAACTACATCGTATTAATGTTACAGAAATATAGCATATAATTTTCTATAATTTAAGTTTAGCATTTTCCAGAAAATCAGAAAATATTTATTAACCAACTGTGGTTTAATAAATTTTCGGTGATTTATCTAAAACGGCTAACTTAATTTAAATCATTTAAATTTGTGAAAATGCAAAATATACCGTTTTACAAAAAATCGGAAAGTCTGCAAAAAACGCTAAACGTCAAAGTATATGTCAAATAAATTTTCTACACAGTTACATGTAATGATGTGTGATAAACTTATATAGGTCGTATAGGATGTCTGATAAAGTTTTCATTCTGAATCATTTGACGTCAGAGGTGGTTTCTTAAATTTTATCGTACAACTTAATATATAAAGGCAAGTCCGTAAACCTTACAGTCAATGACATAAACTTCTGGAAAATTTTCCTAAATTAAATGACAACATATGTCAGAAAATAATTTGTGGACAGGTTGTTTAAAATATTTTTATTTACAATCATTTGTATTGTGTAATTTTTTAGAAATAAATTATTATGCCCCCATGCAAAAAGCCTAATTTAGCATGCAAATGGCAACGATATGTTAAACAGGTGATTTTAATTGTTGACAGTTCTATTTTTGAAGATTAAGTAAGTAATAAAAGTAAAGTGCTTTAAACATAGTTCTTGAACCCAAGACCATACCAATATATTTTAAACAATGGTATTATTTATTACTAGACCTGTCGTAGTATGTACAATATTTGGAATGTAAAAACAACAAAACAGACTATTTGGGTAAGTAAACAAATGTTATTCACATTAAACTATGAATTTATGCCAAACTAATATTATCTGTTGCAACCAAAATTTATACAAATACTTATAAACAAATAGTAAATTACAAGCAGTAATTAACAAATGTCCTGATAATTTGAAATAAGTTATTAACATTTGCAAAATAGCTAATGTAGTGAGAGTGATTCTATAATCTAACAGTTATTTTTAGTTAAAGTACTTCTATTCGCTTTTTATATAATCAAAAAAGCTACAATTTTGCGTAGAGCTGAAGTAGGTCTTAAATCCTCCTAGAATTTGGTTATGACAACCGAATATTAAAAGCGATTAATACATAATATGTATTCATAATGATAACATAAATGTGAAGTGCGAATTTGTTTTAAGAAAACATTAATTACATAAACATGTAACATGATGAACTAAGTGAATAAGCATAAATTTAATTGTAATTATTCTACTAACAAGAGAAATCATGTAGAAAATTATTTTCTCTGCATGGTATGACAAAAAGGAAATGAATATGAATTTTCAATTTAGATGGTGATTCTGGGAGAACTATTTGTACCTTAAAGAAGGAGAAGTGCTTTATTTTTAGGCGGTCACGTAAATGTTAAATGTCGAATTATCTTTATTTTCTGATAAATACCTACTTTAAATTTTTGGGAATTAGATACTCAAAATTGTATTGGTAAGTTCTAAGAGCATAAAAGCCTGTGACATTTGGGGACCATCCAAAAATTACGTAAGATATTTTTGGGTGGGTGGGTATCTGTTAATATCTTACGACATCTTACATGGGGGTAGGTGGGTGTGGGAAAAGGATTTTACGTTAAATTTTTTTAACTAATATTTTTCCATTGCTTATGAATTTTATTTTCCTAAATTTACTAATATTAATATCTATAGAAAAATTTATGATCTCCAGATCACCAGATTTATTTACTATAACGTGAAAACATTTTAGAGAATAATATTTTGGCAAATTCTAATACAAATAAAAATATTTTAGTCGAAAACATGTACCTATCGGTCTAATACTAGGAAAACTCTGGAATTCAGTTTACTTTGGAAACTTTTTCCAAAGTAAAATTATTGATACCAGTGTATTAGAATAATTCACAGTATAATATTAGTATTTGTCTAGACATAATTGTGTTTTCATTTTATATCTTTATTTAATTTAGTTTTGTCTGCATGACATAAAATTGATTGATGAAGAGTGAAGTAATCATAATATTTGAGTTGCAAAAGCTGCATCAAATGCAATACTATCCCGAAAAAAGTTGATGATCCACTATTGACAATAATCTTGTCATGAATGAATAAACTTTCTTTTAAAATCCAAATTCTTCTTTTACAAATCTATGTAGCAATAATGATAAATAATTAATTTCTTCATGCAATACAATAAAACAGTCGTATATCTATATGTGCATTTCAATTTAATCATAACGGAAATACCTAACACTTACAAAAGGAACTAGCTGCCAAAAGTTAAAACTTACTCATGCGTCTTAAATTGTCAAATAACACTACAGAATTGCGATTAAAAGAGCAACATTTCCAAAAAAGATGCAGAACAAAATAAATAATATTCTTTAATAATAAAAAAATAAAAAAAAAATAAAAAGTAATATTAATAATACATATTACGGCATTTATATTATGACTGAAATACATATATTGCATTATATAGTATATGTACATCTTTTTAACACTAAAATGAATAATTTTAGAAAAATTAAGATCTTACATTAGGATTGAGGGGGTGGGTGGGTGTTGAATTGTATCTTACAGTTTGGTGGGTGGGGACCAGAAAAACATCAAAATTGATCTTACGTAATTTATTGATGTCCCCTTGTCAGCCTGGGGCGTAATACGCTTATATTTAGCATGTATTCCTCTATTTGTTATGTTTAGGTTTAAACTCTGAAATCGCAATAACACTGATATTAATATATTAAATTATCACCCTTCAATCAACTGGGCATTTTTAGTTATATTTTAATTGACCATCGTAGAATTCATCACATGTATTAGATTTGGCTCTTATGTTGGTGTCACATTTTTCACCAAAAATTTGTTACTACTAACTACTAATATTTCTGTTGTCATGAGCTCGAATTACTTATAAACGCCAGATTATGGACCTGTTTGGTTCTAGTAAAAGCAGTTTGAATGATACTAAAATTCTGCAAAACTAATTTCAACAATAGATATATCTGTGATGATTCCTTTCCTATTAACAACCATTAACAACATATGTACTAGTACTGCATATTAGAATTTATTAAACAGTTCTGATAACCCAAATCAATTGACTTTATATTATTTTCTCATCTGTTGTTATTTTCTATAATAAAAATAGCTTAAGTTAAAATTTTGGTAGTTTGCATTAATTCTTCATTTATATAAACCAGTTTCTACTTTTCTCTTTTAAAGCTAATTATCAATGCCGACTAATGTGATTCCAGCTCATTAATATTCTGATAATGAATTCGGTATTCTTGTAGAATAAAAAATATAAACTTCTTTTCCGTTTAGAATGCACTATCTGCCTGCCTTGAGGTATAATATATGAGAGTGAAATTGTTAAATGCGGTAAACTGTGTCAAATGTTTCCGGATTTCAAATTAAAATGAGAAATGTTGTAGAACTAATAGATTTTACCTGTGACGCGATATTTCTTAGTTTGTGCCTAATTGTATTATTATTATTCACTTATAGCTTTGTTTCAGTTGTCGCCACGGCTACAGAACATAAGAGTACCTGATTTTCTCTTAAGAGAATGATGGTAATGAATGCCTTGGTTGATGATATCATATTGATGAGTGGCTTTTGACATACTGTTTGCATATCAACATAAATTCCGATTTCTGCACAACTTATACATATAAAGCATGTATCTGGCATGGAAATAGGAAGAAGTTATATGTGCATGTTGTTATTATTGTAATATCGTAAAAAAATGAAGCATTGCACTGAAAACCCCTTCAATTTCCCGTGCAAAGATTGATGCTATATTTCGGGTTTAGAATTTTCTAATCAATTCAGGATCTTGTGCTGATCGTTCCTTTATGTTAGGACAAAGATTTCACATGTTTTCATTTAACCGCCTGCTATGTTATTTGGTACCATGCTGCTTTAATTTTGAAATTTTCGTTTATAATTGTTATGAATGTTTCTATGTCAATGTTTTTTTCTTAGGCTTATCATGATCGCGACACTCCGAGCCCAGAATATCCTAAGAAATATAAACAATTCAAACTAGATCGAAAGTTGGAGTAACCTGTCTTCTGCACTGGAAGCGCATATATATTACAAACATTTTTACATTTTTTTTTAGTTTCAGCACACGTCAATATTATCGAATATTTTATTTTTCAAAAAAAAAAATCATGTGTAGAAATTTTACAGTTTATTTTTCACATTTTAAATAAGGAACAGTAAATTACTATTGACTGAAAATCGTTAAAAAAATAATGCAAAATGTTATAAAAATGAAGGATAATTAGTCCTACTTTTTGAGTGGAATAATAAGGAGTATTCCCACCTCTAGCTCTAATTCCTGCTTGCTTCCTTCTGGGCATGCTGGATACTAATTAGAGTTTAAATATATTCTGGAGGAATTGCATTCCATTCGTGTTGTATTACAAATGAACCTCGTCTAGTGCATTTGGAATAGGATTCCTTCGTCGTATACGACGTTTTAGCTCATACCATAAATGCTCAATGGGATATAATCTCGGATATATGGTGGCCATTCAAATCTTTGAACCTGGAATTCATCAATTGCTGATGTATAACTTTTGCGCCTTGGGCCCCGTCTTCGTACAAGATCTTCAGTCTCTAGATATCGTTTTAAAACATTCGAGACTGTAATTGACCTCCTTTAAGGCGCCTAACGATTTCCTTTATATCTTATATCGTTATCCTTTCGCATACAGTTAGTGCTGCATCAGCTTCCCTGCAATGTCTTACTGGTGGCATATTTCTTTTAAATAGAAAAGGCAACCAATCAAAATCACTAACCAATTATTTAAATTCACACAAATAACTTAATTCATTATAAATTTTGATTTTTGCAAGGAATGTTTGAATATAAAAAGGAGCTGTACAAAAAATTAATTAAATGTCAAAATATTTCAAAACATGAATATATTCCCCTACTAGATAAGTAACATTAGCAAATAAATAAATTTACAACGATAGTTTAGAATCTTGTTGCAGTAAGAGTGATAACAAGATAAATAAAAATATTCGATAATTTTGTCCATGAGTGTAGAATTTCGGCTACATTTAATTCCACTGTATATTAAAATGCAGGTTAAAAAATTTGTTAACACGATATTATTATAAATAATACTTATTTTTAAGGAGTTTGATAATGTACCACTTCAGCAACTCAAATTTTAACTTATATTCTCGGAATAACTCCGAAATATTAATAATCTCTTCATAAGCGTTAAGTTTTTCAAGAATCTTTGTGGAAAGCTGTCTATTGGTTGTGTACGAATTTTCTCGATACAGTTTGCTAGATCTTGAACATCAATTAAAGTTACTGTTACAAGATGTAGTTTTGGTTGCCTATGCTTAGGATCAATTATAACAATTAGTGACATAATCCAAGTGTATTATGGAATCTCATAAGGTTGGATCGCAATTACTTTCATAACACAATTATGAAAAAAATATAATAAAGGTTTTTTACCTAGGAAATCGCATTGCAGCAGCTATCAAATCTAAAAAGATTAATGATTTACAATCTTTCGGGAGTTTATAGGATATGAAATAATTATTTTCTAGTTAAGGTTTTCCATTGTCTTTTTGTGTTCATTTCCACTGTAAGATTTTTACTTAGTTACATTGACAGCTATTACACATACTTTACATATTATATTACTTTGTAAGTAAATATGGTGCACACACTAGCAAATAAATACTATCGGCCTCTTGGGTTAACTATGTCTGTCAACACCAATTTGGAATAAAAATGTGATACACTCAAACATTTCAGTCAACTCAGTCAAGATATATCGTCAATAATAGACAAATATAAGAATTTCGTATTGAAGTAGAATCATACAATTTGGGAAGAAGCTAGCACAAGTAATTGAAATATCCCAAAAGTCGTAAAGTTGTTGTTAGATCATAAAGAATATCCTTGCAAACTTTGATAAGCGGTTGAAGTACCGCCACTGATTGATGGATATACATATGTATGAAATTATTTTCTTACTTACAATTCTGGTTTAAGTTTAAACGTATGTATTCATTTTCACCTAATTTTTCCATATTGTATCTACCATGACCACAATCTCACAAGACGATGTCATCATAAGGCACAAGCCAAAACAAGTCTTGCGAATGCCTAGATGCAGTTTATAGATACAGTTTTTTAAATTAATTTTCATTAATAACTAATTAATTGATAGTTCCTGATGTAAAGAGGGAATAAATCGATTTTTTATATACATTTAATTAATTACTAATAATGAACCCCTTCATTTTATTTATTACATGATGTGTTTGAAAAACGTTCAATCTTTTATTTTCGGTTTAATTGTATAACTTGCCCCCAACAATTCATATTCCTTGTTGTTCAAGAGGTCCTATAAAACTATTATTTTAATTTTAGGTGTTGTAATTTCGAAAATAAAGGGGGAATGGTTAAAAATTTTACATTATTCTGAATATGTTTTAAACAATTTATTCTATAAATATGGAAAAAAAAATCATTTGTATTCCTCATACTAGGCCCCTTGATTTGATATATTATATGATATCTTTCTAAAGAATTTCATTTTTATCTTTCCTATTAGATTCTGTAATTTGCTCCACAAAATTAATATTAAAGGTTTTTCATTATATTTTTAACCGACTTCCAAAAAAGGAGGAGGTTATAAATTCATCGCGTATTTTTTCGCTTTTTATTGTATGTATGGGGTGTTTAGTTACAGCAAACAAAATCACAAAGTAAAGTGATAGAAGGAGTAGCATTTATATGAAGATTGAAATATAGGACGGATTAGATGATAGTGGTCCGTAGGCAGCCGTATATACAGGATGGTTGGAATATAAGGTGGACTGGACGTTTGGTGGAATTAAAATGTTGGAAAAATGTTAAATTAAAATTATATAGGGTGATTAAAAAACTGTTATATGATGTGGACATAAGCAAATCATATACAGGATGGTTGAAATATATGCTGCAGTTGAATTATATTTATACAGATTAAAAAAAAATTTCTTTTATATCCCATAAGAAGTTGCATAAAGTGTGGAAAGGAATTAATGTTACAGAGGACGATAATGTAAAATGTAAAAAATGAACTAATTTATGGGCTAGCCCACAAGGAGTTATTACTATGGTTGAAATATAGGACGGATTTGACTCCGTAAATATGGAATGGATTCTACTCCGTTCTATAGTTTACAGAAGACAGCTAACAAATTTATGCTTGTCCGTGGGCAGTCGTATGTACAGGATGGTTGGTACATAGGTTGGAGTGGAATTGTCTATAGTTATACAGGGTTGTCAAAAAAAGTTGAAAAAAGGTTACATGGCGTAGTCCATAAGGCATATATATATTTTGGGCTTATTAAGTCAACGCGTACTAGTACATTTTGTTCGTAAAGATTTACCTGTCAATTTAAATGAGAAAGTATCATTGTGTAATGTTGAGGCTTTCGGTGTTACCTGGTTCTGTCTATTAAGGTTATACATACAAAATAAAAAATAAACAATGAAAACTACCTGAGTTTAAAAATACTAAAAAGTTGAAAATAAAACATTTAAAAAATATATATAACCGACTTCTACCTATAACTAAAAAGCTAAAAATAATTATAACAAAATACAAGTCTAGCAGATAAATAACGTATTCAATGTTGTTAGGTACCTACCCAGGAAGTAAAAAATGTAAACATTAAAAGGTGCTCATTCTGTACAAATTAACTACCTACCAATCTAGTATATTTTTGAAGTCGGTGCCAAGCAACAATCAAGTTTGATGAATTAGTAGATAAGTACGCAATGAAGGATTTTAGATTTGCTTGGCACTGACTTCAAAATATATTAGATTGGTAGGTAATTAATTTGTACAGAATGAGCACCATTTAATGTTTACATTTTTTACTTCCTGGGTAGGAACCTAACAACATTGAATGTGTTATTTATTTGCTAGAGTTGTATTTTGTTATAACTTTATTTTAACTTTTTAGTTATATGTAGACGTCGGTTATGTTATTTTAAAAAATGTTTTATGTAAAGTTCAGTATTCACGATTTTTTGTAATATAATTTCGGTGATAAGGCGGGTAAATTCTTGATTTTTTTTGCAAATAACTTTTAAACTAATTATTTTTAGAATATGAGCCCTTTAAATTCACATATTACATAATGCGCTTAAAATATATTTTTTATTTAATTCTATAATGTTCCCTCCAAATTAATGATAAGAGTTTTTCCTTAATTTCCTGCAAACTTTGAGCAATGTCCTGTATTCCCTATTTTTTTTTAAATTTCAGGCTCAAAATTTCGGAGTTAAGGGGAGGGTGGATGAGGGGAATGGACTTTTGTAAAGTTTCCGGCAGAAGTACTCCTAACATCAATTTCCTCATTTACGATATGCCCTTCTGATCCGGTCAATAAACTATACCAAATTTGAACCTTTTCCATCCAGTATATTATAGTGGCATAACCCAAAAAACAATCATTTAAATTGGTTCACAAAAGGTCCAGAAATTAACTTACATTTAGACCTAAAAATCAGGCCGAATCGATAACCTCCTCCTATTTGGAAGTCGGTTGAAAAGAAAACAATTAGTAAAAAATATTCCCTAGAATATAACATACCCTATATTCATGCCATTAACCACTAAAACTCACTGAAGAATAATTATTTTTTAAATTAAATAATTCACTTCTGTTGTTGGAAAGCATATATTCTGAATGTAAAAAAACTAGTTCCTCTATATTAGTATGTGCCTTGCTGCAGGTATTGTTATTATGTGTTTATTCAATAAATTATATTTTTGAAAACTTGTGTGTGTGTGTGTGTGTGTGTGATCTCAATCTAAGATTTAAATAATGTAGGAAGTTTTCGTTTATCACATAATTATGCTAATTACGAGACTCAATTTCATTGCAATAAAATCGATTCTTCCAATAAATAGCCAAGGGAGTTATGTTATAGCATATACCAATCGCTTCTAGATTAATAATAGAACTGATGCCATAAAGAAAATCGAAGATGTTACATGTTTATATGCCCCTTAGCACCATCCACCCAGGTCATATACCAGACCTAGTCTGAGAGATCAGTTGGAATAAAATTGAGGCAATTTGTTTAACTATATATACATTTTTATCAGATATTGTATTTTTACCATGACTGGCACATGTTAGGCAGCACCTAGTCTTTTATCGTATTCAACTTTACAAGTAAACTGAACTTAGCGCAAATTTAAATGTATCTAACGAGGTTATGAGAAGATAAAATTTTTTATTAAAACGATTTTACTGTTTGTAGAGAGAACTGAGTTCGCGTGCTGTATTTGGTCTTATGATGTTAACTCATATAAAACATTAATGTAATGAAACTTCAGATAAAAATCCAAAGTCAGTTATAAGCTCATTTTCTTGAATTAATAAGTTTCTTGTCCCTAAACAAATTTATAACGAGATAATGTTTTTCATTCACGGACGCCAAATTATTAAAATTTTGACGGTCAGATCCTGAGGGTACACTAATCTCAAACATGTGGAACAAAACCTTTATGGACCAACTGTTTTTGTTGTTTTAAAACGCTGCATATAATGTTGCCAGGAGATTATACATTTTGTATTTCGGCATAATATTCATCAACGTTTGAAAGTTTTCAACAATAAAATGGAAATGAATCTAATCGCCCAAACAGATTTCCGAGTTCGAATATTTTTAATCTGTTGGAAATCATCCGATGAAATTCAATTAAAAGTTTTTTTATTCTATCACACAATGCTTTAAGACAAAGAATTAATTTGAAGGATTTAATTTTAAACGAAGTATTTAAAGAATTTGATAGCGAAGGTATTAGTCGTTGATATTTAAAGAAACTATAATATCTTAGGAATTAAGCAATACATGATACCACTTATATAGACCAAAATATAGTACGTTATAAATTAGTTAGTCTTCAAAGCGGTATATTAAATTAAAACGGATTGCTTACTAATGATCAATACAGAAACAATTTTTTTTGTTGATATGGTACCAAACCGTTTTTATTGTGAACAGGAAGTCTTGAAAATTATCGATAAAAATAATTGAATATTTTCAAGGGTTTGTCATGAAAACAATGAACGTGTGCTTAATATCTGTGTAGGATGAATTTTCTGCTATTATCTCTTTATAAATATTTCTGGAGTTTTTTAGAATAGTCCCTTACTACGGATTCTGACTAGAAAACTTACAAATATCCGTATGTTTCCCAAAAAACCTTTAAGTAAAATGAAATGACAACCCTTCAGATTTTTTTAACTGTAGATACTATTTGTATAAACACATGAAAAGAAAAGTTCTTCGACTTCTACTTTCATCTCATTATTTCCTTTTAGTTACTCCCCTCTGTTTGGTACTCCATAGGGATTAATGGAGGACCCATAAATTCTTCTGATGGGACCCCTTTCAATTTCTGAAAATTTTAGTTCTATAATAAACATATTTCTTGAAGAATTATAATTTGCTATAAAATGGTAATATATTTTTATATAAAACATTTAAAAAAAGTATAACCGACTTCTACCTATAACTAAAAAGCTAAAAATAATTATAACAAAATACAACTCTAAAAAGTAAATAACACATTCAATGTTGTTAGGTACCTACCCAGGAAGTAAAAAATGTAAACATTAAAAGGTGCTCATTCTGTACAATTTAATTACCTACCAATCTAGTATATTTTGAAGCCGGTGCCAAGCAAATCTAAAATCCTTCATTGCGTACTTATCTTATCAAACTTGATATTTGGTTGGCACCGACTTCAAAAATATACTAGATTGGTAGGTAATTAATTTGTACAGAATGAGCACCTTTTAATGTTTACATTTTTAACTTCCTGGTAGGTACCTAACAAGAATGAATGTGTTATTTATTTGCTAGAGTTGTATTTTGTTATAATTATTTTTAGCTTTTTAGTTATAGGTAGAATTCGGTTATATATTTTTTAAAAATGTTTTATTTTCAACTTTTTAGTATTTTTGAACTCAGGTAGTTTTCATTCTTTATTTTGTATTTTGTATGTATAACCTTAATAGACAGAACCAGGTAACATCGAAAACATCAACATTACACAATGATACTTTCTCATTTAAATTGACAGGTAAATCTTTACGAACAAAATGTACGTTGACTTAATAAGCCCAAAATATATTTAAGCCTTATGGACTACGCCATGTAACCTTTTTTCAACTTTTTTTGACAACCCTGTATAACTATAGATAATTCCACTCCAACCTATGTACCAATCATCCTGTACATACGACAGCCCACGGACAAGCATAAATTTGTTAGCTGCCTTCTATAGGACGGAGTGGAATCCATCCCATATTTAATCAAATCCGTCCTATATTTCAACCATAGTAATAACTCCTTGTGGGCTAGCCCATAAATTAGTTCATTTTTTTACATTTAATATTATCGTCCTGTGTAACATTAAGTCCTCTCCACACTTTATGCAACTTCTTAGGGGCTTCAACCATCCTGTATATGATTTGCTTAAGGCCACATCATATAACAGTTTTTTAATCACCCTATATCATTTTAATTTCACATTTTTTCCAACATTTTTATACCACCAAACGTCCAGTCCACCCTATATTCCAACCACAATAACAATAAATAAAACAACAAACTGAGGGATTTCTATGATGGACCAACAGACCAGTGAATTAGATGTTCCATTGTTTGTGTTTGTGTTGATGGTTTTTACTGTTTTATGCTGACAATGACATTCCACATAACCTCTTAAGTTATTTCACAGATCATACAATAGAGATTTTATTTCATGCAGTATATGTAACAACAATTTATATCACCTCATCAATTACATAACCCTGAGGAAGGAAACAATAATTTCCTAAAGCTAGGTTAATGTGAATAAAGAGATACACATAAAAAACAATAATTAGTCAATATCCCTTAACCTAAATACTTATATATTATAATAGTGACTATTAAACTTATACAATATATATATATATATATATATATATATATATATATATATATATATACAAACATTGCTCGTATTTCAGTATTAGATAATGTTTTTGAAGTAACAAAAATCATGTTTATTGAAACCCATATTCAAAATAGATTCAATATGACCATTTGAATATTACATAACTCAAAATGTTTCAACAATTTTGAATCCATCTGAAAGATTGAAGCGCACAACTCAACTATTACTTATTAGCAGAGGATTTTATCTTTATTGTTATTACCATGAGATAAATTGTCTCACTTGGTAAGTAGCTAATATGACTTTTATATTTATACCCCACAAAAAGCATTGACCGTAAACAATTATCACTTTTGAGTTCAATTTTAATTTTAGTTCGCTCAATGAATGTTGGAAAATTTACAGCCGTATTACAAAATGAAAAATAAATGTTATAGGTTAGAGAAGTAATTAATATTCAGTAATTCGCCATATTACATAACAGCAATACCATATATATACAAGAAGCAGGCTTATTTGTCGTTTATACCTAATAATAAGTTGTATATTTCGCCACTTTATCGCCAAGTCATTGACTGAGCGACATTAAAAAAATCAATCACTGGTATTTGAAAGGGCCCCACGGGCAACGATTTGTTCATTTAACCGTGACATATGGAACGCGGCAAATTACACCTGATACAACCAATAAATGTAATATCTGAATAAGTCTTTAAGCTACTAAATGACCATAAGTCCGAATAAGTTTTTTCCTTGTCAGTTTCTATTGCATTAGCTTGGATGCCAGAGATCATTAGCATATGTAGGTATAGAAATTATAGTGCTCCGTTAATTGATTTGTGGGCAAATTCTTGATTACTTTTTTGGTTAAAACCCCTCAAAGTGTAAGATTTATCTAATCTAAAATTGAAAATATTTCTGGCACTGCTGCTATTTTAGGTAAACTACTGCATAAGTCAGTCGAGCAAAAAAACAAGTCCCTTATGACGTTAAATTTATGTAAATAAGGCGCTTATCATATTTGTCATAACTCATAGACAACAAGTCACATAATGGACGTGTTTTGTATTGTTTTTGTCTATGCAAAACCAAGGCAAAGCAGTTACTTCCTTACATTACCAGATTATAGATACTATAAGCAGTGAGAGACCCTCAAAGGCGCAATAACTTTTGTGATTTATTAGTTATAGGTAAATTGATCCTGAATTGCAAAATATTGTTCTCTCGCTAATAGTGTTCACAATAGGTTTAATAAACCATGATATGTCAAAGGAGTAATTAAAGGATTTTGTACTGAAAAATATAGGCGAAAAACTTTAATATTTTTAATAATTCCTGTTTACTAATTAAAATTAAATAATAAACACGAAAAAATTCGTAAGTATACTAAAACCTGTATAAGAAATTATGATACTAACTTTTCGAGATTCCTCACTTCATTGAACGCAAGACAATATATTGTTTCTAGTCGAGAACATTCATCAGTTGCTCTCTCATAGGAATCACAGTGAAACGGCGTTTCACACAGTACAATTCCCGATTTGGAGTCTCTATGAGCTAAATTTTCCTGAAACTCCTGGATGCCGGAATTGCCTTAGCGATAAAATATTAAATTCAGTTATATGTACTATATGCATAAACAATTATTGGAGAGTTCAATCAGTTGAGGGGGAGTTCCCATACCAAAGTCATGCTATGTAATTTCATCCTATTGACAAATTTATTTTCGTAAACAATATTTTTGCTCATTTGTGTGTCATTTGAGCAAATTATATTATTACAGTTAACACACAGATCTATTTAGACCAAATAAATACTATAAATAAAGGACACCTCACATTCCTTATGGAAAGTTGGCACCCGGTGTATTTGTCTGAAATCTTCATATTTTGAGACCTCAACGAAATGAACAACTGTCTTCATGGCCGAAAAGTCGGATGGCTGATGGTTTTCAGGTTATGGTTAATTTTATATTTATGGTACAACACGATGAGCTGAGTCGATATGTATATGAGAAACTACTGGGAGTATTAATCTGAACATTAGTATACAGTGGGTTTTCGAGTAGCTGGTTTCACTTAAAATATTTTCAGAGGCCCGGTTCTACCAGAGGGTCCACCAAACATTGTTTTTTGAACGGTACACCCGGTTTTTATAGTATTTTTAGAATCTACGATGAATTTCAATATATCTTTATTGAAAACATCATATGTCAGTTTTTTGATAATTTTGACAGATGCAGCCATCTAAAAAAAATAATTTTCTGAAAACAAAGAGGACGGGGGGAGAATAAAACCTGAAGCTTCCTAAATATCTGGAAACTTTTCAAACGAATATCAGGAGTGTGCAGAAATTGGCTGAATTCGGCGTCACGAAAATCGTGTATTCATTTTTTTCAAATAGCAATTTAGTGGATTCTACGCTAAAAAATGGGATGAGTTGATGTTTAAAACTCCATACTTAAATTAAACAGTTTTTATATAAAGTTGGAAAATCTAAAATTTCCGATTGGTTGTTAGAATATCTGAATTATTATTAGGTTTTTTTAAAAGAATCGACAAAAAACAAATGCTGAAGTGTCCACAAACAATAAACAATATTTGCTAATGGTTTGGTGTTAAAGCACAATTACATCGAAAACATTTATGATGTCCCGGTCATAATTTAGTAACTAAGTTCCATTCGCCATACTCGGATAGACCAACACCCAGCAGTACGTCAAAAAGCAAGAAAAGAGGAAACCTGTCGTAGGTAATGAAGAGAATTAAGTTACAGTCTTTGTATGCTTCAGAGCATATTCAGAAAATTCCTTAGTAGATGAAGAAAGAGATATGGGCATATCTATGATGAGAATCCAGATGATTCTCAAAAAACATCTGTATTCATTCTCAATGACGTCATGATTTTTCGAATTAATTTTACTAAAAATTCAGGAAGACGAAATTTTTTTCCACAAAACGATTTGGACGGAAGAGGCGAAAAGTATGAGAAATGTAATGTTCAACCACTATAACTCACATTACTAAAGTGATAACAATCCACACGATTTAGAGAAAGACAGTTACAAGGTTATTGGAGTTTCAATGTTTTTGCTACAATAAAAAATGACAGTGTACTTGTGGTGCATTTGTATGATTCACATTTGAAATGTAAGCTTATTGGACAGCGAAGGGTGATATCAAAAAATATTGTTCGTTATTTTTAGGGGAGAGGTATCTCAAAATTTTAGAAAATGGTGTACATCAATTAGATTTGAATAAGCTATGGTATCAACACGATCTCATAATATTGCACCTGTGAACAACTTTTGAAGATCGTTGGATAGAGAACAATGGACCTCATCGACGGCCCCCTCGTTGTCCCGATACCACTCCCTTCTTTGTTTGGTAACGAATAAAAAAATAATGTATATAATGCACCGCTCTCTACCAGAAATTCAGAGCTGCACACATGCCAGATTTTAAAAATAATTCTTAAAGTTTGGAAGTTGCCGGCAATTTCTTGTTTGTTTCCGTGATTGTGTTTTACAATTGTGGATGATCCGCATCGACTATCTAAGACAAATTAATTTTGTTTTGCTTTTTAACAAAATGAATGTGTGTATTACAGTTCGAAATGATCTGCGTCATGATGTCATGAGTGTGCTTTTGTGTATCCGGATATCGCGTAGGAAACGTTTCAGAGACTTTTTATAACCATATCACATTCTACATAAATGATTAAGAAATTAAAGTAACGTACATATGTTTCTTGTCGGTTCCTTCAAAAAAGCCTACTAATAATCCAGATATCTCTAATATCCAGACGGTAATTTTAATTTTTCCTAGTGTATATAAAAACTGCTTAATTTACTCTATGCTACTTTTTAGCATAGAGTCCAGTGGTGTTGAGAAAAAATGGGGTTGCCATTCGAAAAAAAGGAGTTATGCGATTTTCGAATTCAGTACCAATTTCTGAGAACTCCCTATAATTTTTTAGAACAGTTTCCAAAGATTTAGGACGCTTCAAATCTTATTCAGGAAAATTCCGACAATTTTTGACCTGGCCGTATATGTTTCCAAACAATCAATTTTTTGTGAAAGGCCGGATATGTCAAAATTTTCAAACTGTTGAAAATATTTCAACTGGAGCCCTTCGGACATATGGTGTTTCCAATAAAGTTATATTGAAGTTCACCGTAGATTCTAAAACTGGTATAAAAAACAGAATGATCCCTTTAAACAAACAAACTTTGGGACCACTTCCGGTAGAACCGGAAGTCGTAGACAACTGAGAATATTTTAACTAAAAACAGCTCCTCGAAAACCCCCTGTATCTTAATTTTTAGATTAATACTCCCAGTAGTTTCTCATATGCATATCGACTCAGCTCAACATGGTATACCCTCCTAATAAATATTAAATTAACCATAACTTGAAAACCATCAGTCATCGGACTTTGCGACCACAAAGACATTTGTTCATTTCGTTGAGATCGACAAATTATGAATATCTCAGTCAAATCCATCGGGGGCCACGTTCGATTAGAAATGTACGGAGTCCTTTATGTATTCGATTTTGTGAATGAGTATTTATTTTTTAAAAATTTTCTACACTTTTTTATCTGAGTGAGAGAACATCTTTTGTAATTTATAAGGTTATGTATGTAAGCAAATTTTAAATAAATCAACCATTATAACTTCTATACTGCATTTATATTCACTTTCCAAGCAAGCTACTTAAATTCGTTTGTGAAGCTTATTTGCGGCATCTTTTGGTTTGTTTTAACATATCTTTCTGGGAAATAACACAACATTGAAGAAAACATACTGTATAGTTATTTAAAACATCCAAACGTTTCACATTCGTTTTCTGACTTCGTAGATAATGGCAGTAAAATTTGAATGAAATATGCATTTGAAATTGAAACTTATTGTTTTGAAAGTTTTACATAACTAGTAAATCATATATTTAGCCCTAGTGTTTTTGTAAATTAGAAAAGATTCGAAATAATATCAGTTGTGCTTAGTAAAAGATAAATAGGGGAACAATTTATTCCTGTACATTTTTAATACACAATTACTCTTAATGAAAGAAAGCACTCTTAATCGTTTTTTTCTGTTTAATGAAAAATTGAAGACAAACTCAAAGGGAGCACAAAGAAATTACAAAATCGAACCCCTTGCTTGTAGATATCCCACTTTATAAGGAGAATCCGCAGTAAAATTTAATAGCTGAACGAAATACGAGTGGTTTCGGTATATAATTTTTTGAGATACGAATGATGAATTATTCAAAAGAAAAATAAATATTTGAAATATATTTTAAAACAGGATTGGGGCCTTTACAATCAGATGGACTAGGAATTTTTACGAGCGTTTAACTACTCTGAGGGAAGAAATCAGTCCAGCCGATTTAGACAAGACTTTCAAATAGATTAAGTTGAAATTTCATGAGAGCAGTAAGACAGTAAATCGTACGCTAATTAATTTACTATTTTTTGTTAATCTTAAACATATTAGTATGTGCGAACAGTGAGGAACTGGTGGTGTAATAGAGGCTCAGAATTTAAATGCATAATATTAGAAGTGAAATAGAATATCAAATTCTATTTTGTGACCTGGATAAACTCAACATCATAATCAATTACTTCGTGGCAGAGAACCAAAAACTATTCTTCTGCGCCTAAACTAGTTTTTCATTCATAATAACAACAATGATTAGTAGATATAAGATAATTCTTGACGTTCCTTTTATATTTGTGTTTTTAGCATTTATTTAAGAGTTTCCACACAAGGTGTCGTCTTGTTAGGACTTTGTCAAGAACATACATATCTAATATGTACAAGGAAAAGATTCCTATGACTATTGTCTGTGTATGTATATAAATGAAATAAAATCAATGTTCTCTACCCAGGCAGTTGATATACTTATATTTTAACCATTCGTTTTAAAAAACTAAAAAAAAACATTTATAAAATTCATTGTGAATGTAATAAATTAAATGTTGCGTAAACATCTGGGCTTCTAAATGTACTTATTAACTAACCATCATACAAATTAATTAACGAAACCCCAATTTAAAAAATCCAAATGTGTCAACATTCCTGGAACCTAGGACTTAAAATATAATTCAAAATTTCCACAATATTACGCAAATATGAATACTATACAAAACAGAAAAAAAAACTACCTTAATTTTATTAGTTGAATGCCATTTTATCTCTTCTTAATCCTTAATAATTCTGTCATGCCTGATGAATTAAGAATAAGGTCTTTTTGAACAACATTTTATCGGCATAGTGCATAATATTGACCTTGTTTTTCTTCATCACAACAGGATCACTGAAACAATAGAATTATTAGATTGTTTTTTAGCACCTGCGCATCTTAAGTAGGGCCACATATAAGTACTGAACTCATCTATATTATATTATGAATGTACGATACTTAAAATCCAAAAACAGTAGATTTTCTTTAGTTATCTGTTAGTAATATGGACAAACACTCAACTTCATATTTACATTTTATTATTATTTCACTGAGATCCAGGTTAGATCCAGACATTTAACGTATAACCTCAACTGCATTCTTATTTACATTCAGAGCTTTAAATAATTAATATAAATATTAATAATACCTAGTTTACAAACTTAATCCTTGGCATGTTTCTTTCTACAATAAATATCGTACTGCAGTATGTATCGGATATTAGCGGCATGAAGGCTTTATTTAATGCATAAAATAGGCATATTAGTGCACTAAGAAACAATTGATGGCGAACTTGCTAAATAGGCAAAAATAACTTATCAGTTGATTGTACCCGAAACCTCACAACTTTTTGCGGTAGAAGGACTTTGTTGTGAGACTTTTCTTTTTTATTTGATTCATAGATATATCTATTTTTTCTTTTCAATTTTTTTTGCCAAAGCTGTAGATTTTCTTAAAGTCCACTTATTGCTTCTACTGGTTTTTTCTCAGAGTTTCTCATGGATAAACATTTCAGCCCAAATCCTGGGCATACCGAGGAAGCCCAATAGCTTGTTACAGGACGCCGAAAACTACAATTAGTTTTTATCCAAACTAAGTGAAAATATGTCAGTGTAACATTGGATATCATCGACAGTTCAGCTATGATGAATAACACCACTTAGATATTTGTGAGGAATATTTAAGTGACTGAAATTTCAGAATTTTCCAATTTTATTCTTTTATAGCAATTCAAAATTTAAAGAATGTGGGTCTGATAGATGTACCTTAGAATTTGATGATCGGTGAGTGTGTCAGTGACAACATTTATAATAATCAAACCTTACAGGAAAAATGAACCGAAAATTAATTGAAACTAATGAACCTAAACTTTTGAGAAAAACTGGGGATGTATGGCTTTACTTACACGACTAATAAAGTGAAAATCCTAATATCAATTTTGGAAGGCAAAGTATTAAGTAAAATCTATTTAACTAACAATTGTGAAAAATGCACGAAAACCTAAGCGTATTTTGTGGCCAAACTAGCAAATTAAAATAATATATATTATGATTTACCCAGTTTTACGCTTTGTATGCGAGTGCAATTCACACAAGTTCAATTTACTAATGTTTACATAAGTAATTCCGTCCGTAACTTTTAGATATAGATTTCCAGTTATAAGCATATGAAAGACAAACATTCAATCATTAGCTCGCTTAGCGATATCTGATGTATCAAAGTTGGATGGTAATTGAAATAAATATAAATATTTTAAGCTTACATCTCATTTAATTGCCTGTAAGTATACTTGATCTGAAGTGTTTACATTTAAACTTTTACTTTACTACATTAAAGGAAATTATCTGTCCTCAAAACCTAACCTACTTTATGATTTATATTGTTTCTGTTAAATATTTTAACATTTTGGAGGGGCAAGGTATCCGTCTATTAAAGTGCACCATGCAGTCCCTCTGGCTTATGCCCTAGGCTAAACAAAGTCAATTAATTTCCAGTGAAACATAATAGTCCAGCCAATGACCATTTTCCCGGATAATGTGTCTTAAAAAATTGGATTTGAGTACTACTTACACTCTGCTTCAAAGTTGACTCTGTACCAGTGGTTGTTTTTCCCCCGGGGGTGGGGGATGATACCCCTTCTCTGGGTTAAAAAATATCATATGAGAAAAAGTCCAGAAATGAAACAATTAACTTATTTTAAACAACTTTTGTTTCATAAAGTTTTTTCCTGAAAATCAATTCTTTTCGAGTTAAAGTGAAATTATTCATTTTTCAACCAAAAGCAACATGTTTGCATACGATTTTTCCTAAGTAACTTTAAAAATATGCACTTTAAGACACTTGGGTTTGTGGTTTCTGTAGAACCAATACAAACGGAGTTATAGCTTGTTGACATTTTGTTTTTATTTGTTACAACAAAAATTGAAAGGTTTATCGTGAAAGAACTGAATAACAATGTCTTTTCGGGAAAAGTTAATAAACACTCTTTAAAAGTTCTTAAATAATCCTCTAACTTATTTTTTATAAATGTTTCTAGCATGAAAATTAAGCGAGGTATGACATAAATAAAGTTTTTTTTTCTTTTTTGTTTGACTAATTAACCCTTAAATACCACCCTAGTTGAAATTAATTGCTACCACTTCACCAATCACTTGACTTACTTATTTCAAATAGGCTCAGAAAGTTTGATCGGTTAAAAGTAAGTAGTTTTGAAAAAAGTCGAGCTCAAGAGAATATTGCATTTTTGTAATTTTTCAAAATAAGTTAAAAAATGTAAGGGAAAGGTAAAATTTTGTAGAGTAAAAAATTGTAGTTTTTTTTTATTTATTTATGTGGTTTTTGTAGGATAAAAATTAATTTAGATATGACCTTTTAAAGTTTGTAAATTTTCGTAAATAGTACAATTAGGCCACCCTTTCAGCTCAAGCCCTTTCAAAAATAAGGATTAAATACATTTTCATTTTACATTAGCTTTTAGCTTATCAAAAGACCTACAAATTGGTGATTTGTGAAGTGGTAGCAATTAATTTCAACGGGTGGTATTTAGGGGTAATTTATACATTTTTTTTTCAAAAACAACAACAAAAACAATCTTATTTATGTCATAACTCGTTTAATTTTCATGAACTTTTTTAAAAAAGGGTTTTTTAAGCACTTTATAAAAGTGTTTATAAACTTTTCCCGAAACCCTTCAGTTTATGTTTTGACAAATAAAGACAAAATTTCAAGAAGCTATAACCCCGTTTGTATTGGAACTATAAACCTATTTTTTTTGTTGAAAAATCGATACTTTCACTTGCGATTAACTCGAAAATAATTGACTTTCATCAAAACCTTCATACAACACAAGTTGCTTAAAATTAGTTAATTTATTCATTCCCCGACTTTTTTATATATAATATTTTTCACTTTCAAGAAGGGGTAACATTCTATCCCGGGAAAAAAGCAACTTTAAAGTAGAGGGTAAGTATAAATTAAAACCAAATTTTTAGGAAACGCGGTACTGCTTGGACAAATTACCCAGGGAAAATTTTTTGCAATAAGTTTTACAGTAGGTACTTCGTCTATAATTGAATGCTGTGCTAGAATACCTTTTAACCACAAAATTAGTTTTTTGCACATATCCAAAAACTTTTCTAACTAATATAAATGAATGAAGCTGTAAGTATAGTTTGTTATTATTACTTCTATATGTTAGAAATTACAAACATTACGTAAATACAAACATTTTATAAACTTTTATTGAATAAGTTTATATTTACAGATTAGGTGCATTGACTTTTCCTGTTTTTTTTTTATTGCAACTACTGACAGTTATTAGCAAGATGAAATTCACTGATACAAAATTTTAAATTTTTACACCTCATATCCTAAGAATTTCCTGGGAACAGCACCACTATCATGGTAAAATCTGTTTATTACAAACATTCCAAACGTTTCAATAGCAATAAAAAATTAAGACAACGGAACTAAAAATTAAAAAAATCGCTATGACAAATATAGCAACCACAATTTAACATTAACAATTTAGCTGACGTAACTAAGAGAATTTACTGCTAATTAGGGTGGCCCGTAAAAAATTCTAAGGGATATATGAATATACAGTTTATATTATTTGATCCTATAGGATACTACCCTTAAGGTACTACTCATATCTTTGGTTATTGCGTCCCTGAGTATTGTAGTTTAATAACATGTTTTTATATGAATTTGGTATTTGTTGTATTTTAAAATAACTGAGTGGCCTACTATAGGTAAAATGGCATTTTTTTAACGGAAATCTAATATCTTGAGTAAAAACAAATATATCCAAACATTTTTTTTAAGTTGAAACTTACGTTATGTAGCTTAAGGGAAATTTATTTAGAATGGCATCATCCATTATTATAGGAGTGAAAATGAGGTGTAATGTTTTTTAAAAATGTAGGGTTATTAATAAAGATTAGAAAAATATTTATTGCAAAGCTATCCTCACAAACGTATCGGTGAAAATAGGGGGTGAGCCGGTAAAACGTGAAAAAACCCCAAAAATACTGTTTAGTTATTCATTGGACGCTGACCATAGTTCTAAAAACCATTTCGGTATTATCTTCCACTCTGGAGTTCGTTTATACTTATATTTTTTTCACTATAGGAATGAAAATGGGGGTATGGGAGTGAAACAACAATAAAAAAATCATTGATGAATCCCGTAAATGAATTTTCAGTCTACTATTTTGAATATTTTTCGACAGTGTTTAATTAAATGAATATTTTTTTATTTTTGCCATTTTATGGGGCTATTGTTTTTAAAGTATGTACTAAATGATCAGAAGCAACATTCTTTGGGTAACTATAGACAAAAACGTTTATAACTATTGTTTTTGTCTATAGTTCTTAATGTCTTTAGAGAAAAATAAAAACGATAAACCATCTCTGCAGTGGCGTGTTCAGCGCCCATGAACCACTATCAGTATTTTTTAGCTATACTTCATGTTTTCACCCGCTAACTCTCTATTTTCTGCTATTCTTTTGGGAGGACAGCTTTGCAATAAATATATTTCTTATATGTAATAATATCTCTACAAGTTAAAAAACATGCATGTAAATGTCTCTATTAGTCTTTGAGATATACCATAAACAAAGGAAAAAAAGATCGAATTTTGAAATGTGCACCATTTCACCCCTGATTTCCACCAGTATAATAGTAGATGATGACATTCTAAATAATTTTCTCTAATTTTTTTCTACATAATCAATTAAAAATTTTTTTCGATATCTCCCTTTTTCCACAAGATATTGGATTTCAGTTACAAAAAGTGCCATTTGACCAATAGTATGACATTTGGCACTTCTTTCATTATGTTTTGATTCTTTCCAATATATATGCTGGTGTGCGATTTATGATAACTTTGTCTCTGTTGTTATTGATATAAGTAGACTGGACTGGACTAGATTTTTCTGTTTTAATTAGTTTCCAGCTGGATATAAGAGTTATAAAAGAGGTTAAAATGTCGTTCTACTATATTCATCGAAAGTGTTTATGATTACTGGTTTTTAATTCCTGCCTGAGTTGGATTTTATATGGTTTCAAGTCAGATCTTTTCTAATAATGTGGCCTGTAAGTGAATCTCTAAAGTTAGTCTGAAGTTGACAGACAATGTAACTCGTTCCTCGAAGTTTCATTGGACTTCCATCGTCTTGAAGTGGTTGATCTCACAACGTTTCAATAGCTGTGTATCTGTTATCGTCATCGAGTGAATAATAGGAAATTCAGAGTATCGGTCGTATTTATATTATACCCTTAACCGGTCATGCGTCGCCGGTCATGGTCATTGGGTCTTATCTGGTCCAATCAGCGTCGTCGTACCTGGAGGTTGGTTGCCGGTGACGAGTAGCGGCAGAGGCCGAAGAAGAGCTCTCCAAATATTTTTAATTTGGACGCTGGGCTCGCTAATTATATTTTCGTTCGAGACTATATATGCTGTCTCTATGAATTTTCTTTTGTACTAATGCTCTTCCTTGAGAATTGCTCTAGTCTGGTCCCAGTTGATATTATGGTGTTCGGTCCATGCGTGATTCGCTAGCCCAGACTTCGTTACCTCTGCCCTTTGAGTAGCTGTGTGGTGTTCCTTAATCCTGGTGTCCAGCGGTCGCTTTGTCTCTCCAATGTAAAGATTGTCACATTCACACGGTATGCTGTATATACAGTTATTTGGTATTGCTGGGGCGTCGGAACTCGTTCTTGTTATCATGCTCCTCAAGGTGTCGTTGCTTTTGAAGATCATTCTTATCGCATAGCTGTGTGCAATTCTTCTAAGTTTCTCCGACAAGCCTTTAGTATACGGTAATAGTAGAGTTGCTACCGTGTTGTCCTCTTCCTGCCTAGGTGGTTTGTTCAGCTCTTCAAACGCCTTGGTAATGATCGTTTCCGGATATCCGTTCGCCAAAAGGTCTTCTCTAAGTTTCACTTGTTCTTCTTTGAGGGCTTCTGGTGTGCTGCAGATATTTTTGGCTCTATCGATTAGTGTTTTGATGGTGCCAGTTTTCGTTGCTGATGGGTGGTTGGAATTGAAGTGAAGATATAATCCTCTATGCATAGCCTTCCTGTAGACTGTTGTTTGGATTCCGGTCCTAGTCCTTTGACACTTTACACCAAGGAATGGATGGTTGAGATTGGTTCAGATGCTCCAGGAATGCCTGTAGTTCTGTCTCTCCATGTTGCCAAATAATAAAGGTCTCATCGACATGCCTCAACCATAGCTTAGGCTGCTTCTCGAAACTCCTCAGTGCATGTTCTTCGAACCATTCCATGTAGATGTTGGCAATAGTTGGTGATAACGGGGAACCCATAGGCAATCCATCTTCTTGCATGAAGAACCGGTCCTTCTTCTGAAAGTAGCAGTTCTTGAGGCAACATCCAAGCAAGTCCATGATTGAGTCTATTGGCAGCTCCGTCCTCTCCATCAGGGTTTCGTCTTCAGTAAGTTTCTTTCTCACTATGTTGAGAGATTCGTCTAGTGGTACGTTCGTAAAAAGGTTTTCAACGTCGAAACTTACTAAGCGATGTTCTGGCCCAAGTTCCAGGGATCCGATGATTTCGACAAAGTGTTTTGAGTCCTTGACGTGCGATGATGTTTTGCAGTCCAAAGGTTGGATGATCGGTAGAAGGAATTTCAATAGTGCTGCTGTTGGTGAGCTGCGCGAACTTGTAATCGGTCTGAGAGGCACTCCAGCCTTGTGTATCTTGGGTAGTCCATAAAGATGTGGTGGTTTGCTGTGGTGCGGCGTCAATTTTCTCCTTGTCCTGGGTAGAATGTATTCAGCATGATCTCTGAGAGTGTTGTAAGTTTTCCGTTCTATTTTGGATGCTGGATCTGTAGGCAGTGGCTTGTATTTTCCCTTCGACAGTATTTCGTCGATTTTCTTGTTGTATTCCGTTCTGTCCATCAGGATAGTGGCATTTCCTTTGTCAGCTGGTAGAATAATGATAGATTTGATTTATGATTCCACAGGAAGGCTACTCATACAGGATTATACCTTCACTTCAATTCTAACCACCCATCAGCAACGAAAACTAGCATCATCAAAACACTAATCCATAGAGCCAAAAATATCTGCAGCACAGCAGAAGCTCTTAAAGAAGAACAAGTGAAACTTAGAGAAGACCTTTTGGCGAACGGATATCCGGAAACGATCATTACCAAGGCGTTTGAAGAGCTGGACAAACTACCTAGGCAGGAAGAGGACACCACGGTAGCAACTCTACTATTACCGTATACTAAAGGCTTGTCGGAGAAACTTGCACACAGCTATGGGATCAGAATGATTTTCAAAAGCTGCGACACCTTGAAGAGCATGATAACAAGAACGAGGCCCGACGCACCAGCAATTCCAAATAACTGTATATACAGCATACCGTGTGAATGTGGCATTCTTTAAATTGGAGGGACAAAGCGACCGCTGGACACCAGGATTAAGCAACACCGCACAGCTACTCAAAGGGCAGAGGTAATGAAGTCTGGGCTAGCGAATCACGCATGGACCGAACACCATAATATCAACTGGGACCAGGCTAGAGCAATTCACAAGGAAGAGCACCGGTACAAAAGAAAATTCATAGAGACAGCATATATAGTCTCGAACAAAAATATAATTAGCGAGCCCAGCGTCCAAATTAAAAATATTTGGAGAGCTCTTCTTCGGCCTCTGCCGCTACGCATCACCGGCAACCAACCTCCAGGTACGACGACGCTGATTGGACCAGATAAGACCCAATGACCATGACCGGCGACGCATGACCGGTTAAGGGTATAATATAAATACGACCGATACTCTGAATTTCCTATCATTCACCTGATGACGATAACAGATCCAAGCTATTGAAACGTTAGAGATCAACCACTTCAACACGATGGAAGTCCAAGGAAACTTCGAGGAATGAATCTCTAAAGTTTAGTTAACCCATTTTTTTCGCGAACCTGTTTGACATATGTTTCTATTAGAGAACATAATTCACCTATATTGATGTGATCCAACACGATGTGAAGGTGTTATTGGATAATTTTTGGTAGCAATGGTTATAAAAATATTTATTAAATATGTGTCTTCTGTATATACCGAAGATTTACAAAAACGGTATTCTGCCCTATGGGCTGTGACAAGTTAATAATTGATAGCTCAACGACGTTTAAAAAACTGATCTCCTACGATTTTATCATTATTTATTTTCCAAGTAAATTCAATTTAAATTCAGCAGATTTATGTTAAACTTTTTTTAAGGTTTCCCTATCTGTTGACAGAGGTAAATGTTATCTATCACTTTCAGACCCTACGTTGGAAACTTAATCAAAATCGATGTTTATAGTCAGGTCGCTTAAGGTCAATTTTTTAGACGAGACATTCGTTTCCAATATAGGATATAATGTTAATCTATGTCACAATGCGAACAGGTCAAGCAGGTACGGTAATATTAACATAAATTATAAATGAAATCTGATGTTCATAAAAAGTAATGAAGAAGGGGGTAATTTCGTTATAAAAATGAACAGTAAATACGACGGTATAAGTGATGGCATGTATCAAGTTAAAATCAACATTTGTAATCAACCAATATATATATCGTGTTTAAGATAGTTTAATGTAAACAAAGGGATATTGTACAATCTGCTCAAATATAGTCGAAGACGTGAAAAAAGGTCCAGTTGATTTTTTCTACAACACAACTTTCCTCGGAAATCGAAATTGCCTCTATTTCTGCAAATAAACATTCTCCCAATATCGTCACAGGCAATGAACTCAGAAGCAGAATACTGAATACACAAGCCCAAAGACTGATCAAATCTAGCTTATTTCCAATAATCTCCAAGTATGTTTTACAGGAAAAATGTAATATATGATTATGAACAGCGTCTAAAATTACCTTTCGGAAAATTTGTATGTTTGATGCAGAACACACATTCTTAGTTGTACTAATGTATATTCAATAATCATCAATCCACTATGTAAGGAAGTCTACAACTTGACATTTCATAACACCACTTACGTCTTATAGCTATACAACTGCATACCGACTTCTGGTAGTTACAAAACACTAGCACATTTGGAATAAATTCTATTCTATGACATTATAAATACCAGGATTAACACAAAACAACTTACTAGCGTATTTACTTACCATCAACTATTAACTCTTTTCATGCAACTTCGCAAATATCACATCATACATCACCAAGTCCAATACGACATCCTCGTTACAGCAAAAGACTCAAATTTTCGTAGAATAGAAATAACCTAATCATCCAATTCTAGTCCAGTAATTAGTGTATCTGAAACCAACAAAAAATCAGCTTCTGCAGATGCCGAAGAATGTGTAGCAAGTCTAACTTCTGTGAATAAACATCCTATCCAAAAAGACAAGAAAAAGGGGAAAAAGAACATATCGTAACTGGTGTATATAATATCACTCAAACAAATGAAAATGGAATTCTTCGTTTGCTCTAAACATTAACTATAAGTATTTACGAATTCACGTAAAACACAATTTCTGTAAATTCCTTAAGAAAACAGCTTATAAGCGTCCTAAGGAAAAATTGCAAATACATCAAGTACTAAATTTACTAAAATATTCCCTGTTAATAACCAAAACATAATATGATAGAATTAAGAAAAATATATTTACCAGTCGATTATAATTTAAAGGACCTCAGTAGTTACTGCACACAAATGAGCGCATTAAGGCGTTTCATTAACGAGTATTCTCCTGGAACTACTTGTCTACAGTGAACTGCTTTTCCAAACAATACTCCGTAAGTTTTAATAATTATACCTGATTTATAAGACCAAGCTAATATAAACTTCCTATTGATACGACACACTTAACCTTACATACGAATATATGAAATGCAAAACGAATAATAGATTCAAAAACATATATATATATATATATATATATATATATATATATATATATATATATATATATATATATATATATATATATATATATAATGCCATTTTAGTGAAATATTCTGAAATCGTTTCAACAAGATTTTCTTGGAAATACTTAATATAAACTATTAAATATCTTAAAGGCTACAATCCATTCCTGCAGTAAAATACAGATTATCAAAAAATTTATTTTAAGTAACCTAAAATGCTTTATTGTCTGTTCAACCGAAAAAAACACATATATGTTTAACTAACTACCCAAAACGATACCTTATAAATTATTTTTGTCAATTTTAGAAACCACAGAGATTCACAATAATGGACCACTCTTTCAATGCCATTAGATGCTTAACTAAATCACCCAATTTCCTAAATTAGGAGTCGGTTCTTTAACTTTGTGAAGAACGTTCTCTGTAATCAAACTACACCGCCAATTTCGAAGATGGCATTTCGTTCAAAATAATACACTTAAATTTAATGAAAATAGTAATGACACTTTTGAGCAGCGACAAATTATAGTAGTAAAGATTTAAAAGGTGACTAGAATCTGGTACTATGAGTGTTTCTTCACGTTTGTTATAAAAGCTTCCGTATTTGTAAAAGCTTTCGAATTTGTAAAAGAACTTAAAAGATTGCTTTGTATTTGAATGCAATAGGTAATTTGTTTCATTTTCTGGTTTATTTCTATGCATTTTTGAGGAAATAACTGCAAACTTGAAAAAAAAAACTGTATAATTAGAAATTATAAACCTTGACAACGGCGTCAGACCCAAACGCACAGAGCTTTAAATATAGGGTCGTTGATCTCAAGTTTATTGTTATTTTCCAAAAATCTATTAAAATTATTTTGGTATATTATTTATACGCATCTACATTACAAGATTGCTTTTGCCCATTATTACTACAAACTAATATGTTAGCTTTTAAACTTATCTCGTTATCTACAAAAATATGCCTAAACAGTGTCATTTTTGAAAGATATCAAAATGAACTGGATTCAAATAAAAACTAAAATGTTGAAATTACTTAACAGAAATACAACACAGCAGTATATGTACTTTTGTAGGTAGATACTTACTATATATCTATGAAAAAAATTACTACATGAATCAATTAAATATGCAAAGTTGTTAGGGACCTGCATTTAAAGTAATACATACAAACAACAGAAAATGCTTACTTTATAAAATAACTATCTATACACCCCCTATATTATTGAAATCGTTACGAGGCAAATTTAAATCGTGGTTTAAATATCCACCAAATCCCAACCTTCTAAATTTGTCCCAAATCTTTCCAAACTTGCGACAAAACTCCCAAACGAACGCCACAAAAGTGAGAGTCAGAGATAGAGAGGGAGGGTAGAGAGAAAGAGACATACACGTAAAAAGCATGCTCAATCTATTCGTAGTAATGAGACTAAATAATTTCATGAACATCGTTTATTTTCTCAGTGCGAATATGCTTGTAAAACAGAAGCTTCATAAACAAAGTCTATAATATCCAATATGAGAGAAATCACGACTAATAGTTTCTGTAAGAATAGTTCATCTCTATATTACTTACATGAACCATTTTTATGTCAGTATTTAGTATATTAGAAATTTCTTATATAGATTTAGATTACATCACTGCACATGTATTTTTTGAACGAATTTCACTCGTAAAGGCAAACCGAATATTCGGATCCTGTTTTTTAAGTCGGCCAATAAGATATTATATTAAATGTACGAGTTTCATATGATGTAGAAATTTTCTAGAGCCTCCCAATTTGATAACTGTTAGCAGGCCAAATTAGAGATTAGAGTATTTAATAGTTTAAAATTTATTCCTGAAAAATGCTTGTGTTCGAAAGTTTGCAAATCAATAGAATATTATATGACATAAAAAAAGATCTCGTGGGCTAACTTGATGTTTTTACTCACCTGTACTTATATAAATAATTAGCGTGAATGGCCTTTCACTTTTTTTTGTAAAATGTTTAATTTAAATATAAAATGTGTCTAGTTTGGATGGAGCCCTAAGTGCGAAAACAATCATTGAACTTTAGTTCTTGTTATATTTAATCGAAGACGTCTTAGTGCCAGGAGTTTACATGCATAACTAAACATAATATAGGCTATTTCATTTATCAGTAGGGCATAAAGTGACCAGTTTGGTAATAAATAACTTAATAAACTAAAAGAATTGTCCAATAAACACAGATAATAAATAAACTGCGCAGAAAAAATCTTTTAATTTGCAGCTGCTCAATAAGAAAATACTAAATCCGGCCCGGTGTGTACGTAACTGCATGTTCAAGTAACTAGAATACGGTGTAACTCTCAAAATTCATTAAGTAATTTTTGAAGTTGAACAATTTAAATGTGATACCGTGGGGAAATAAGTTACAGCGGTTAAATACATTACTTATCACATATATAATGACCTTCCTACTGCTGAATTCAATCCACCTCCAAAAAACTCAGCATTCATATCACATTTACCAGAGAAATTAATGAGTATGTGTAGGATGAAAAAATATACGGTGTTAAAAATGTTATAATGATAACCATTGTTCATAGACTCATTAAACAATCTTTGTTTTCTCCTGTAACCACTTTCCCTTGACCCACCTTAATATTTTCCAAATATTTCCATCTAATTTTATCAATACACGCCCTTCAATGTGGTTGGCAGCCGTAGGATGATCATATATCAAACACTTTGCATTTGTGATCAATCTTCCGCATGTTACATCAATTAATTAATATTAATGAAAAGGAAATTGATTCGGTTAGAACGAACAGCAATGGCAATGAAATCGAATAACGCTATCGATATCGTCTGAAAAAAATTCGATTAACTCAATTGATATACTTAAGCATGTTTGATGTCTGGTGGGTTTTCTTGTATCGAATATCGATTTTTGCCATTCTGGTTGTAGTTCTTTAAATGTCACAATATAAAGCATATATCATTTAATAATTTATGGGTTATTTACTTGGATTGACATTATTTATGAGGCAATTTGCTCTGTTGATATCTAAAGGATTTTCAAGTAGTAATTTTAAATGTTGATTCGATTTCATCTGTTCATTTATAACTATTCAAGGTTTCTCTTTATTAGGCGTTGGAGTCGAATTAATTGTGAAACTTTTGATGTCAATATTGTCATTTTTGACTATGCTTTATTGTACCCTCCCCTGCACCTCAAAAATTCTGTAATTATAAATCCTAAAAAATAATCAAAAACAACACTATTTTAGACACTATAAGATGTAAGCTCCAGAAGTAGCTTGCATTTTGAGATAAAATTAATTATTTTGAGAACCCGTTTTTTTGTGGGCCAAGAAGTTGTTTAAGGACAAATACCCGATTGCATGTAGTCTAGTTTCATTCAAATATTTTTAGTTGAGCTTAATAAGAGATGATGAAAACTATAAATGGGTAACATGTAGCTTTTCCTGGTCTTTAACATGAACATAGTTAACGCGAAATACTTTTAAACGATACAAGGAATGATAAAGATCTAGGTAAATGGCCTCCTTTTTCAATATAATTAAGTGGAAAAATATACACCAAAATTACCAATACGTGATTTTTCTTGTCAAACGGTAAACATTTTTCTATATTTAACATCAATGCAGGCTCCCAGAGATTAATCTAGTAAACGGACAAAGAAATCTTGAACTAGGTACGGTTGTGTTACAAAAATATTAAATACCAATTTGTCCATATGAAATAAAATTTATTCACGACTCCATATTTACCGGGTATAAAATGCTATAGTTCAGGTTTCCACCTGTAGCACTGATATCATTTAATAACAAGGTTTCAGATTTAATAAAAACTCAATTTGGTAGATCAAGTAATTATTAGCTGTTTCGTATGTCAATAGACCAGCATTGAACCTACCCATGAAACATCACAAATAATTTACAATTTGGAAACAATAATATAGAAAAAATTATTTACCGACCATATTTTGAATTCTTTGAATAAAGTGAACTAATTTTATTTTCCCAGATGTCTTTACATCTGGCGTCTACAAATTTACCGATATGTATCAAATACATTAATAAGTGTTCGAGTGGACATTCTTTTGTTGAAATCGCAACTGATAAAGGTTTCCTAGCTTGGATCATTTTATTTAATATTGTACATCCGGTTTCCTGAAATTTCGAATATATTAGTCGATTTCTGCACAACACTTCACCAACTTGTATAATTTTGTAAATTGCATTCTACTAACGAAGATCCCGAGGTGATCTCATATATTTTTCTACCTGTAGTTTTTCAGAAAATCGCCAAAAAAGCAATATATGAAAGACATCATCGAAGTTTCTTAACTGACATATCCTAAAAAATAATTTAAGTCCGAGAACTGTACACTGAAAGTTTTAGTAGCGAATTTGCAAGTTTTAGGCGTACATTGCAAGCATATAGATAGTATAGTATAGTTAATTTTATTATAGATATTTTCGGCCCATAAGATTAACGAGTACCCCGTTTATTTTTGTGTAACTATGAACTATCGACTTAAATGAAAAGTTTTGAATTCTGCGATGATGAGTTATTATAAAATTGAGTAACAGCAGACAGAAAATTTAGTTATTGACATCTCTAAATGGTCTCTTAACCTTCAAATATTCAATAATTATTGTAATTCACGATGTGTTAATAAGTCGAAATTGTGCACTACATCTACACAATTTTCAAGTAAAAGGAAATTTATTATAGATGTTCTATGAAATAATGTAAAGCTTTTTTCCCGGGATTTACTGCTTGACTATCAAACTTATGCATTGAATATAACATAGATGTTAATTTTATACTGTACAGACGCTCCCTGCCTATGACTGATATTCTTTTTTCCATAACTGGTAACATAATTTGTACTTAAGTCACTTGTGTGTTCCCTATACATTTTTCAAAACCACTCGAGTTTGCAAAGATGACAATACAATGTCATGAAACGCTTTAAATTATGATTATATTATTCAGCGTGTCGTGACATATTGTATTGGCATCGTTGCAAATCGACTGGTTTTGACAAATGTGACGACATTTATAATTAACGTTGAGAAAATATAAAAACGGCAGCATATTGTACAAGGTACAAAAGTAATTTTACTGCGTCACACTTAGTTTTGTCGTTATCTTAGTTACAATAGAAGCTAATATTTAATCTGCTGAACTTTATGAGAAATAGTTGATACTAATAACACCATTTTGTTAAAGTTATTAATGTACGTTAGCACTTGTTATACTATAAATTTAACTATGTCCGTAATTAAATATGAATTCCTGAATTGATATTAGTAATCTGCGTAACTAGGTTACACCAGGCAATAAATCAAGTTATTTCAACATAATCTTATAATTATAAAATAGAAAAAAATATTTAGATCATGTTATTCCTACACGTTCCTATGTGTGGGTAAATCAGGTGGGTTTGCTGATATGTGGCAATTTACAAAACTTAGTAAAAACATAAGCATGTAGCGAAAGTTGATATACTCTATAAATTAGTTTTTATTGTAGTTATTTTCTGCTTTATAGTCATTATTTCCAAGATCATTAACATTCTATCGAACAAATTCTGATAATATTGCAAACGTTTGATTGACCTTAGGCACGTCCGTGTAAATAATAGGTTTTGGCTGTTAATTATCATGTTTATTTCCCACTATTCACTAGCTACTAGTAGATTAACACTACTCTTTGGTTATTTTTTTAAATATTTGAATATCTTAAAACCAAATATATCTTTACAATCGAATAATCTATCTTTATTTATGGCAAGCTAGTTCACCTGATAAAGTCACACTTGATTTGCCACTGACATCAAGTTAAACAAGGAAAAATTAAAGAAATACTTCCAGAAAGTTTTGAGATGGAATGTAATAAGAACTTTATTTGTGGTAGACGCTACAAAATTGTTACATTGATTATTAAATGTCCATACTGTCACGTAAAGGCTTCTTTAAAGGAGGATGTTCAGGCATTTTAAAACTAAACACATAAGAGATTAAAACAATTTCAACTATCAGCAGCTTCCGGTTATAATGGAAATTGACTGTAACTTTCTTATTTTGATTCGAATAGTACAATTTTAGGAAGACATTCTGTTAAGAAATAAGGGATATTTTGTAATCGTAATATACATCTACATATAAAATCTCTTTATATAATTTAATGCTGAACTAAAATTTCAAATACAAATAACTTTATTTTTCCTTCGATCCATGTGAATTGTTTCTATTGCTTAATAAGAAATCGCATAGAATTATGCAAAACTATTTCAATAATATGTCAAGAAGATTGGAAAATGAACGCATCATAATTTTCATTACTCATGTCAGGCATACTCACTGCGCACATTGGTGCAAATAAAAACTGTCATGTTGCAAAAAATTTTGATGCCAGAAAAAGTTAATTCCAGTGTGTTTTATTTATTGGAAATAATAAACTTAGTCATTTTATTAATGATGGAAGTTATTTAATAACTGGAATACCGCTGTAGTCTGAGTATACAATTTACTTTTTCGTATTGGTATCAACATGAGAGTGCAGTGTAAATCTTTTGATTTGATTTTTAACAATTTCAGTAGCTATTAGGAGCATCATTGGAAATAATGGTTTTGACTTTTATTGAGGAGAGGAAAGGTCAGCGATAAAAGAATTCTAGATGCAGGCAGCTGTTCCCCCGCCTGCCTCTCTCTGGCGACGCCTTTATTGGCTATCAGTTTCCATGGCACACTTTTTTTAACCGAAATATACTATTTCATCAATAATAACTTAACATTTATAAATATTTCGCAATAGGGAAGCTTGAGATGTATCGAAAAGAGGTAAAAAGAGGATTCTAATAGTAATAGGTGTATTGCAATTTCAATTTTTTAAACTATATAAACTAACATACTAAATTCGAATTTGGTATGAGCCTCAAATCACATCGAATGCTGATCAAAATTTAAAAATTATATGTCATTGTGTTTGTAAGTTTTGCAATAATATCATAGCTCATCACGCTATGGAATAGAGCGTAGTAAATCGTTCTTAGTGTATCTGTAGTCATAATACTAGAATATTATATATTGAGAAGTATTTGTTTCTTTTTGACTTTATATTTTTATCCAATAGTAACCTGAAGTCTTATTTTATTGTTATGGGGTAAAATATTATAGTAAACAGTGTTAGAAGCTTTTGCTAAATCAAGAAATAAGGCAGCTTTGGTTCAGTTTACTATGTATTACATCAGTAATATTCATTAAGGCATCTTTGGTACCTAGATCCTTAACTAAACCATATTGTGCTATTGATAGTAGATAAGTGGTATGCATCTATAATTTGACTGTGTAACTTTGTCTATAGATTTGGGAATGGGACAATCTCCGGCTTTATTAGTGCATCAGGTCAGTGTAACATAGATTAAAAGTATTAACAGGTGGTTCTGTTATGAAGTATGATAGCTTTCTTAGAGTTTGTGCATTTATTTGTTGGTTGGAGCTAAATCGTTTTAGAATTGAAGAGTGGTAATTTATATTTTAGTCGGTTGACTTGTGTATTTTATTGCTAAGTTGTCTACTCGCAAGAATGTGCTAGCAATTGTGCTAGCGGGAGCTGGGATTTGACTTTTATTGCTGTTATAAATATTGTTGATATTTTAAGATTTTTTTGGATTTTTTAACTATTTGTTGGTGAATGACATTTCAAAGCCTCCTGGTGTTGTTACTATTCATTTCAATTTGTAGACGGTCCTATATACAGGGTGTTTCTAAAATAGGCTTCAGCTGTGTATAGAACTCTTTAAAATTAGTCCCTATTAACATGAGACCTAAATCGCATCCTTAGGAGGTTACAACCTTTAAAGAGCTCAAAGAAAAGTGTTTTTTTCTGTTATTAATAAAACGGTCGAAAATAAATAGAAAAAAATGTATGGGTCGTACATAACTTTTTACGTTAAATAATATGTGCTACTCCGTTTTTTAACATGCAAATCATAAGCGTCGGATTTAGGTTGGTGAAGGGGGTTTTTGGCCAGTAATTTTTTTTGTTCAATTTTTTACAGATTTTTGTAATTTTAGACCTATAATAATTGAAAAAGCAGAGTGATTTTCAAACTCAATTTACTCGAAACCCATTGGAAATATCGATTTGGACAAACAATTATTTTTACAAAAAATGTTAAGATTTTGTAAATCTGCAGAAAAAATTGTAAAAAAACTGAAATAAAAAAATACCAGTCGAAAATCCTCTTCATCAACCTAAATAGGACGCTTATGATTTGCTTGTCGAAAAACGGAGTAGCACTTGTTATTTAACGTAAAAAGTTAAGTAGGCCCATACATTTGTCTCTCTATTTAGTTTTGACCGTTTTGTCAATAACAAGGAAAAACAGTTTTGTTTGAGCCCTTTTAAAGGCAAATAACTTCCAAAAGGTGCGTTTTGGGGCACATGTTATGGATTTTAGAAGCACCCTGTGTATTAATCTTATTTAATCATTTTCAAGTGTTACCCTCAAAAGCATAAGGTAGGATCTCGTTTGAAGAACTCTCTATAAAATGACAGTAAATTAAAAAAAACATACTTTTTAATACTAATATGATATTTTTTTGAAAAACTAAAATATTAAAAAAACATTTTAGAGACGTACTTTATTCTACCTTTCAGTGAGCTTAATATAGATGTCCCCTTGCCTTAAACAAACTGGCGTCATTAGACTTCGCTGCGCCACCTAAAATATATTGAAAGGTCCAACATTACGTTAAAATACGAAACACTGTTTTACGTATATAAAAAATTTCTTAGTGATACCATCTATACATTTCAATACCAAGATTTAATTATATAAACACTGCTTCGCTTGATCCTACAGATTAAAATCTCTATAACAGGTAGACTAACAATGAAAGTTTCCAACAGAATTCATCACGTGGCTCGTATGGTGTTGTTGATAGCGCCACTCTTTTGTTTGAAAATATTAACGATCATTTTCAATGCAGTTTTAGCGATCTCTGTGCAAGCGTATTTCCTATCGAAAAGATATAATTGAAATTATTGATTCTGGAAATGATGTTTATTGTACTGCAGCGAGATGTTAGAAATGGATTTCCTCCATATTCTAGTGTTTTCAGGAAGCAAGCTTAATGCTTACTTTGTTATAATTTTTGATTGATTAATTTGCAGCCGCTAATAGCATTTTACGAACACAAATAAAGTATGTGGGAAGCTGTAATATGAATAAATAAGGCTGCCAAACAATGGAACTATATTTTAATGCAATACAATACAATACTGGGGTCTAACAAAAGCTATAAAACTGCTGATATGATGGCATGATGCATAGCCTGATGCAATCAGCTAACTAGAGAAGTGTACTAACTTATTTAGGAAGTTCGGATGTTTTCTCAAAAGTGAAATATATCACAAAACTCTCTCCGACAATATATATCGGTTAGTTCTACAATTTCAGGCTAATTATAAATTCTAGGTTGACTAACAATAAAAGTAGTACCTGTATCAACTGAAATTAGGGACAGTTGAGGTTATCAATCAATACAAGTCACAAAACATAACAAAAATGAAAGTGTAAAAGTTTTCATAAACAAATGTAACTAAGCAAGAATTTGTTTTAGTTGCTTTTCCCACAAAAGTTTTATTATGTAATTGATAAATATCGTTGAATGTGTTAAAAAATTAATGTTGATTTGTGACGACTAATTTTGGTATATTTTGTTTACCAGCATATTTGGAATATTCTACCTCTGAGAGATAAGAATAAAAAAGGGAGACTAAAAAATAGCGCTCATACAACTCAAAAACAATTTAAAGCTTTTAGTTTAAAAGTATGAAATGAAAGCACTGGCAAATTTTTAACAGTCAAGATGGAACCACCGGTCGCACCAACATTATCCAGCATCGAATAGACAGGCAGTCGAGGAAAACATCGAGTCCATGTTACAAAATGGAGTTATTGAGCCATCCATCAGCCCATAGTCTGCTCCCGTCGTGCTAGTTAAAAAGAAGGATGGATTTTGCGTGGATTACAGAAAGCTGAATGACGTCAACAAGAAAGACCCGAATTGATGACACTCTGACCACACTAGCAGGCTCCCGTTGGTTCTCAACAATAGACCTAAAAAGTGGATATTGGCAGGTTGGTCTACACGAAAACAACAGAGAGAAGACAGCGTTCTCCACTAGTAAAGGGCTGTTTCAGTTCAACGTCATCCCCTTTGGGATATGTAATGCACCCGCTACATTTTCAGAAGCTAATGTAGTATGTACTGAGCGGGTTAACATGGAGGACGTGCTTAGTGTACCTCCACGACATTCTAGTAATGGGTCAGACATTCGACGACCACCTGAAGAACCTGGACGAAGTATTGTCCAGAATTAATAATGCCAACCTGAGACTCAACCCGAAGAAGTGTTCCATGTTCCAAAAATAAGTAGATTTTTTGGGCCACGTCGTTTCCGAGCCAGGAATCCGCACCAAGGAGGAAAAGATAGAAGCCATCCGTGATTGGCCTGTCCCAAGAGACAAACATGAACTCCGAAGCTTCTTGGGCCTCTGTTCCTACTACAGGCAATTTGTTGAGGGATTTCCCACCATTGTAGCGTCTTTACATCCGCAGACCACTGAGAAAGAGACCTTCCGTTGGAATCAGGATTGCGAAACATCATTCAAACGACTGAAGGCAGCACTATGTTCCAGCCCAACCCTAGCCTTTCCTACACTTCTACAGTACTACAGCCGTGGATTCTCCAAACCAGAAAGAAATTATTGCGTCACCAGAAAAGAACTTCTGGCAATAATAAGGGCTGTAGACCATTTCCACAAATACCTCTATTGTCGTCATTTCTTAATCCTGACATATCATGCCGCCCTCAAATGGCAGCTAGACATGAAGACACATGAAGGACAACTGGCCAGGTGGATGGAGAAATTACAGCAATACGATTTCAAGGTGGAACACCGTGCCGGCCTTTTGCACACTAATGCCGATGGCCTATCCATAAGACCCTGTAGAGCAGAATACGGACATTGTCTGAAGACGGAACAGCGAGAGGGTATCTCCATCAGACAGATCCGAGTGCAGGCCAATGAAGACTGGACAAAGGAATAGTGCATCTAGGACCAAATGGCTGATCCAGACATCGAACCAATCTTGTCACTCCAAAACGAGAGGGGCACCCAGGCCACGATGGGATGAGGTAGCTAGATACTCGGGCCTGCTGAAATCGTTATGGGCCCAATGGGACTCCCTAAGAGTAGAGAATGGAATGGCCAACAAACCAAGTCCCAACTGGTAGTTCCTAAGATAAAGGTACCAGCCAACCTGACCGAAGTAGATGATGGGATTACCGCGGGCCATCTGGGCATGAATTTCGGCAGCGATACTATTGGGTAAATTACTTTGAAGACATCAGAGCTTGGTGCCGGAAATGTGACACCTGTGCAGCCAGTAAGGGCGTCCCATTTGAGAGAATTGCCATCGATGTCGCCGGTCCGTTTTTCGAGTCTGATGGAAAACAAAATAAATACATTCTGGTCGCAATAGATTACTTCAGCAAATGGCCTGAGGCATATGCGATACCCAACCAAGAGGCAACCACGGTAGCGACGATACTAGTAGAACAACTATTCAGTAGGTTTGGCGTCCCGATGGAACTACATTCAGACCAGGGGCGTAACTTCAAATCGAATGTATTCCAGAAGGTCTGCACGATGTTGGTGATCAGAAAAACGAGAACAACACCATTACACCCACAGTCGGACGGAATGGTGGAAAGATTCAACACGACCTATCCCCTATCCAAGGTCGTCAGCGATAACCAGCGTGATTGGGATGAGCATATTCCCCTATTCCTGTTGGCATATCGCTCTGCCGTACATAATAGTACAGGTCTGACTCCAGCCAGGGTCCTATTCGGAAAGGAGCTGCGATTACCCTGCGATTTAGCTTTTGGCTCCCCCGAAGAACCTTCCCAAGACATCGACGATTATGCCGATCAGCTCCCACATAACATGCTGGCAATACACGAATTAGCCCGAACGCAGATGCTGGCACCAGTGACCGGATGAAGACGCGATACGACCTTAATTCCAATTCAGTCGGGTTCCAGGAGAGGGACAAAGTCTGGCTGTACAATGCCCAACGGAGCAAAGGTAAATCCCCAAAGCTTACACCCGCCTGGGATTGTCCATACGAGGTAGTCAAGAGCCTTAATGACGTCGTCTACCGCATGCGTCGAAACCCCAGGGCTAAGTTGAATGTGGTCCATTTAGATCGACTCGCTCCCTACCATGGAGAGGAAGTATCTGACCAGGACAATCAGAATTAAAGGGGAGGCGGTGTAACGAAATTTCCTTAAGCCGGCCCTGGTTTCATTCCAGTACGACACCGATCAGTTTTTGGACAATAAATTTTTCTCGAAATGGCTCGGCAGCTGCAGAATTGATGATTGATTGTACGAGAGTTTTCGATCCAGGTTTTATAGTGCGACGAAGAGCTTATGTAGAAATGTTATTGTGACCAGCTGTCCTGTATAATTTGATGTAAATAAAAGGTTCTAGAAAACTGAAAGTAAATATTAGTTTTTAAATTTTAATTGAACCCACGAAGTATATAACAATATAAATCATTTTATTTAATAATTATTGAAGAAACACATTTTATGATAAAATTTCGGAGTTCTGTTAACAGAACCATAATGGACAGATTGTTGCATTTGTGTTAATCTCAGTCTTTATATATTTTAGTTGCTGTCTATTACTAGCATGGTGAATATTTTCCAGAAATGCAGTTTTTTAATTTATACTAATGTAAGGATTTAGTTGAATTGTTATGTAAACAATTCCGATAGGAAAAAAAATAGCCTGTTGTGCCGAGTAGCGTACCTATCAGAGGGGTCCTAAAAGGACTTTTATGCCTAACTAGTTTATGTTTCATTATTCTTAGTAATTTTCATAAAACTTCAACTCATCGTCATCGATATTTGTTTCTTTTCAATGTTTGGGTAGCTCATACATAATATAAGGAGTTTCTCGGACAACAATTTGACCTTTCATATCTTAAGAACGAACGAATTTTGAACTTCGTGTCCTTGAGAATTTTTGTTATACAGCTCATAAACATCAAACTAGATATGTATTCAGCTAATTAAACCGCACGCCATTTTCCATAAGAAGGTGGTATGGCCTATACGTGTGCTGGAATTTGATAGAATTCTTCGGTTTTCATTTTCTATTTGGTCTGACTAGCTTTAATTGAAGTTATTATATACTAACTATCTATTCATGTGCTATACCAAATTATCTTACCGTATAATATAGCAGGTTATCTAATTGTATTTTGCAAAAATGCGTTTTACCACATTTTATGTAGCTGAAAAACGTCACATATAATAGATTGGTATATTTTATTTCCTTAGACGAAATTGCTCCATTGATTAAAGCCCGTCTTCTAACATTTGTTTGTACAGTACTCACAATAGGTAAAATATTTGTTTAACTTGTAACAGTAAACATGTTTATTTTATTGCATTATATTGTACAATTTACTATAGTAGACAATTTCAAACGAATTCCTTACCGTTTAAATGTAAATATTTTGCGAGATATGCAACAACACTAAACCCGAAGAATTCACAGTTACATTGAACTTGTTCAGAATAGAACCGCATTTGTTATTGAGGTGCAAAAATCTCTTTATCGCATGTAAAGTTGCGAATTCTTGTTCTACATGACATATAAAATTATAATACGATCTGTGAGTAAAATAAAATATATGAGTTAGTCGAAATATTGAAATAATTGTTGTAGGTAACTGTAATAATCAAACAAATAATCAAAAAAGTCAATTTTGAGAGCTTGAAAATTAATAGATCCTGTTTCCATGAACATTGTTTTAACCTTTTAATAAACAATAAAATAAAAAAAAATCAATCAAATAATACGGTCAAAATGACCACCATCGGTTTCGTTCGCACTCCTTGATGTATTATTTTCTTGTAATAACAGGCGGATTATAAACAGTTTCTACCAAATGCCACAAGAAATAAAAATCCAAAGGATTTTATATCAGGTGGCCTACGAAATCAAACACCGGCTACAAAATGTGTCGGAGTTCCACCATACTGGAACCACTTGCGACCTCTTTTCAATTATTTCGTAACCAATAACATATTTTAAATAATTGCAATTTGGCTAATATTATAAATTTACATTCTCCTCGGTCATGTGTGTAAATTGTGAAAATTTATTAAACTTAATCTGATAATTTATGCTTCATCTATGAACAAGATATTACGATAAATATTTTACTAACCTGCCTTAATTTTCTTATAAATAGTTAATAATATTCTTTCATGGAAACAAAATACATAAGCAAAAATTCTTGAGCTCTTGTTAAGTAATAAGGATTCAGTTATTGGTTATGTTAATAACAGAAAAGACGCCCATATTCCTATTCATTGCAGGAATTCTTGTCGTTGAACTTTAGTCATTTTTAACATTACTCAAAATATTTCCTTCAACTGAACTCCATCCCGGTATCTTCTGCGCCCAGAATATTTCGGAGATTCTTGAGAACGAGAAAGATTGATTTTAAAATCAAAATTCTACAAGCACTAATAACAAATTTATTTGTTTATGAATAGATCAGAACTTGTACTTGTTTCTTTCTCATACTACGTATTCCGCGACTTGGGCATAAGGCCCCATAGAGGTTACGTTATGTGAAAGTGACAAATAAATCTATCAAAACCAGACGTTTCGGTTCCTGTTTGAAGCCATTCTCAAAACACATTAGATGTTCGTTTCTAATAGATTCAATTGAATTTGCTTTAGCTATGAATGCCTACTTCCATCAAAATCTTTCACTTCTTGTCGCTATGTTTTTTCTATCTTTCGGCGCAAAATACGGTTGCCCTCATCTGCTAAGGTGTGACTCAAACAAGTTTTGGAGTGCCTGGAAATATTTAGATACTTCTGGCATGGACGCCATATGTTCGCCACATTTGGTATGGCTTACAGCAACTGAATTTTTATGTCTTTCGTAATTTGTGTAACTCTTATAGCCTTAATTTATCATCTTGTCCTTGATTTAGTCACTACACATTCCATATCGTCAGTTCATTACATTTCATTAACACTGTAGAAAATGTGTGTACTTCACAGTAATTAATCATTAATTGTTAAGCTTCTATACATGACAGAAACAAATTATGACATTACAATGGAAATTTGAATTTACATTTGGGGGCTGTATGTCAGCATATGAAGTGCACACATTTCGAAAATAAATTTTGGTTTGCATGTAAATAGCAAATAGCTACTAACGGCCGGGGCTAGAGATCGAAAACCAGAGAGGCAGTGAAAGATAGACAAGATAGAAAGAGAGAGAATTTGGGTTGGACATGAAGCCAAATTTGAAATTCTCAATATTTATAGGGATACACTTCATTAATATTATATATAATTATCTGCAAATAATTATCCCTAAAAAACAGAGTGTTACATATATATTAATGGTTCCAATAAATCATGTCTGGGAAATGCACTTAATGTAATAGGTACCTGATAGCGAATAACGATCTTGCATAGGAAGAATTTATCTTCATAATTTCTTTCAACAAATAAATCAAGTAATGTGCATCTTTGATATCGCCCGTATCCAAGAAAATCATGTCGTAATATTTCACTCTAATGATCCAACCATTACATGAACTGTCGTAGAACAACTTCATAAAATATTTGTCACATGTACATATTTATTTTTATTATTTATTTGTCACACAAGGCCGATGAAGATGAAGAGACATGATTTGGTAATTTTGAATTATTTCTCATTTTGACACTCGAATAATACAATACTATTCAGATTAATTATAGCAATCAAATAATAAGTTCCTATGTAAAATTGTGGGTAATGAATTTTAAGTAGAATTGAAATAAAAAAATATATACTAAATATTTTATTTGCGTTCACAGTTCGACTTTAACAGAAAAATAAATCAGCCAAATTCAAAAAGTGAAATTCTGAACAGCAAATTTTGTAACACGGGGAACCCAGTGCCAGGCATTTGATGTTGCAGTCTTACCAAAAAAACAAGCATATACTTTAGAAAGACCGCGGCTGCTCCAGAAACATTATGGAGAAAATGCGATTGGCACATATAGGAACAGCTCAGTTCACTGGCGAATAAGCCAGCATCGAGACTTCATTGACTTCTTAACTACAGTTTATATTAGAGTGTAATTTGGAGTAAATTAATTGTTTGAACCCACTGAAATTAGTAACAAGTTGTAATATTATTAGATAACAACAATATGTGCATATTCAAATTTATTATTTGTACCAGTATTAAATTTTGATTAAAAGGAAAACAATAAAATTTCGCATTAACAGGAGAACTACATTTAATCAAATAAACTGACAAAGATATATTAGAATTTTTAGGATAATGGCTCATTTTTTAAGTAATGCAACCACAATATGATTTGTGTGGAGACTGATATTTTCCACACCCTTTTATATCAAATTTATTCAGATTATGAAAGTGACACATCGCATTCTTCCAAAGATAATATCAGCAGAAGAGCGCTGACTGGCATTATTATAAACAGATGAAATATAGTCCCGTATACAATATCTAACTAGATTCCAAACATGAGTATCAATAAGTGTATTCATTTATTCGTTATAATCATTGGAAACTGAGGTCTTATGAATATGAATAAGCCATATATTGAAACTATATATAAATAGTTATGAATGCGTAAGTTCCAATAGTACTTACATGGTTTTTATTCAGCGTGCATTTACCGTCTTATGTCTGAAACAGATAAGATAACTAGAAATTTTATCTGAAATTAACTGCCAATATTGATAATAAGTACCTACGACAGTATTTAAAAATAAATTACCAACAGCTAGCAGATTTGTAACTCTATTTTGAAAAACAGAATGAACAAATTTTGTTTTTAGTTTATATTTGATTTTACGATAAATCTAGAAACCATTTGTTGGGCGCTAGAAACATGAATTGGTTATGAGCCTGTCGACTTTTTTTGTTTAATGGGTTATCCACTGGCGTAACCAAGGGTGGGCAAGGGGCTTCTTTAGTGTTTATTTTGCTAAAACCTACCTTCAGCATGGTCAAGCCCCACCCAGACGAGGTCCTCAAAAGTATATATAGAGGATTGTGTCGCTTACACGTGAGGGGAAAAATCTCTCAAACTGTATAATTAAATTATGAAACAGAAAAGATATTTCCTTTCATATCAACACTAAAGGCAAAGTTCTCGTTGTAGAACGCAAATAATACCACATACAACTCTATCCATTTTAGATTTTTCCAAAAAACTTTTACTGTCATAAGATCATTATAAATCGTTGATTACAGTGGAATTAACGTTGAAAAATTTCTTGAACTATGATTTGATTAATTACCCACTCATATTTTATCATCGCATGGCACTCTCAAATAATCTTCAATATCAGCTTTAATGTAAAAATTACACCGGTAAAAAAAATAAACGCAGTCAATTCAATACCTATTAATATAGAATCTGAACGATTAGTGAACAAGGTGTAACTAAATTGTTAACACTTAAAACAGAAAGTCAAATGAAAACTTTATTTACTAGATAAAATATTCCGTTTGGTTAAGATAACAAAATTATCAGATATAATTAAATATTTAATTTTGCCATAGTATACTATTTTCGTAAAAGTAAATAAAAACTTAAAAGAAGTTTCACATCGCTAGGTTAAAAAAAGTACACAAGTTTGTGAAATACAAATATTAAAGACAATCGTATGGCTGACATAAAGGTAAAACATTAATATATTAATTATATGGTGGAACATTCCATTAAGAGAATTATAAAAGCAAATATTTCAATTATTTATTACATTTATTGTCATTATAAAAAATGTCTAGATCTTCCAAAGAAGAATATTAAAATTTTTCACTATGACAATTTGAATTTATCGTCCTTAAACGCAAGACGGTATATTGTCTGTTGTTGGGAATGGTTATTGGTTGCGCTACTCTGAAAAGATTTCATATAGATGTTTAGATATTTAAACTAAAGTATGAGGTCTAGAAGTTTCAAGGAAACGAGCCACTAGAGACTCCCAAATCTAGTGTCGTGTTACTGTGATCTGATCTTGTGCGTACTAGGTTAGAAATTTTCTTGCTGCTCTCTGTAGATGTCAGCTGACATATGGCCAACTATCTCCCTAAATCGTTACAAGAGTTTTGTCGTCTCCCAACTGTTCGTTTGATTTTATTTTTTTTTGTTATTAATCTTTGTATCCCATATCTATCGCCTCTTACCGTATGCCGAAGGTAGGTGGCCTTTCTTTTTTAACATTCAAACGTAGCTTAAGTTGTAAATTGCGAGTGTTAAGAGACTGTAAAATCTTGATAGGAAACCTTTAGTATCCATGGAAATAGTTTTCGTAATTTCCAACCGAAGACACACACGATAACTGGATTACACTAGCACAACACCTGATTTGAAAATCTGATATATAGGGCGTGAAAAAGTCCCAAGACAGGATGGTAACTTAGTAGTAAAGAATTTCCAGAAAAACTGTTTCAAACAAAGGTTCAAGATTTTTCCCTGACTATGTGATGGTGATCTTAGATTGCACCTTTACCATAACCTACTAGGTCGTATCATAGTCACTAACTCTTTTTTAAAAAGGATTTTTTGTTACGAATTTGGAGAGTTCGATATGTGTTACGTTAGATTATTACCTTAGCCATTATCTTAATCAAAGTCAAAGGCACTTTTGAATTGGAAATAAATTCCTCCTGGCAAATTCGATATTAACAACAAAATATCGAATATGACCTTATGTGATGGTTTTGACCTTGAAAGTAAAGTCAAGGCAACTGTGAAATAAGAGGCCACTGAATTGGAGTCTCAGGTCAGTTTAACCTCATCGGACCGACTCAAGGTGATTTCAAGGTGAACTCCAAATAATTCATTGCAGTAAACCACGGATCTATATGTTCTTGGGGTAGATGAACCCTAATCTGGGGTCAGTATGAACTTGAAAACCATGGTCAAGTTTATTCCTAAGATTAAGATATCAAGAAAAAATTTTTCTAATATTTTTTTCTTTGTGAGTAAAGTTATTTTCCATTTTCCAACTCTCTCTGACCTTCAAGGTTAAGGTCGTATTCAACTTAAAGTTATTGTATTATGAAGAACATTTTTTGTTCATCTCGAACTATTGTTTGAAACGTATTTCCCAAAAATGCTTTATCGCAGAGTTATCAGACTTTTGAGACATCATGTATAATATGTATCAAAGTTCCTATGGCTAAGGCTTTTCACAAAAATTATTTTCGCGTAACTTTTTCAGACGGTGGAAAATGTAAAAAGTGTGATAGGCTAAATCTATTTCCGAAAATACTTAGTTTAGCCTGAAAGCTAACGTCCAAATTTCTCAGTGTAAATATAAAACCTCTGTAGACAAGCTTTAGCGAGCCGAATCTACACGATTGACTGTACATTCGTAAGGTACATTAATCAATGATATAATATTGTTACGAAATTTATCCAAAGTCGACCCTGTTTCATTTCAGTACGACAACAATCGCTTTGAGATAAAAAATGGTTCTCGAAAAGACTCGGCAGCTATAGGAGTGATGATGATTTTTGCGAGAATTTTCTATGCTGGTTTTATAAAGGAAGCAGGCCACGATCGCGAGTTCAGTTGGTGGAGCGAAGAGCTTATATGTAAAATTGTCGTTGTGATATTTGAATCAGCTGTTGTATATTCGATGTACATAAAAGTTCTAGAAAAGTGAAAGTGAATATTAGTTTTATGATTTTAAATTGAACCCACGGGCTTTACAACAAATTTGGTGATCAGAAGTAAAGGATTAAGTGCAGTTAAAATCGTAGTTTGATTTATGGAAACACGGAACATGGAAAAATTGGACGAAACTTCCAAAAAAATAGTCAGCAGGTTACGGAGGGACTAGACGAAAAAATAGCCCAGATTCTGTGAAAGCCTCCAAGAATTCAAAGCAGAGATTAGACTGTTAGTACACTTGTTCTACCCACACCTGCCAGAGGAAACGAAAGACCAGTTGGCCCCACAGAGTTTCATAAACGGCATCAGAGATGTGGAAGTACAAAGAAATTTAAGATTGAGTGGCGTCAAGAAGCGTAATGAAGCTCTACTTCAGGCCATCATGAACATGTCCAAGCCGAGGGTCCGAGCAGTTTCTTTCAACCAGGAAGAGTCAGAGTCATCAATTCAAGCGCTGCTTGCTGACCTGAACAAAATATTAGAACGGTCACAAAGAACAGGACACTTCCAACGTGACTGCCGAGTAAGGCTACCGGAACGATCACCAACCAGGTGTAGCCAACAAACCGACCTTACCAACCACGGAAACTCCAACCAGTCAGCATAAGGCGGTGAATGCTGACTCAACCCTCCCCAGCCCCAGGACAGTATCCATCCGGGGATTTTGCCGAGGTAGCGACAGCCTAGTCATCAGAGGCCCCATCAATGGGCGAGCAGTTACCATCACCATCGACACCGGCGCCACTGTGTCCATTGTCAAGTCCAGGGTCTTGAGAGCATCAGAAATTCGGCCAGTTACCAATAACATCCAGCTCAGAACAGTCACCGGTGAGTCCATGTCAATACAGGTTGAGGCAGATTTCGTGCTACAGATAGGGGACAACATGATCCGGCATAGGGTCCTGGTAGCGAATATTGAGGACGATTTTATACTGGGAATGTACCTAATTAGCCAGCATGGGTTTATGTTCGACCCGAGATATGATGTTCTTCGGTTCCTAAATGAGGAATTTGTATTAACACGGCCCATCAACAGTTCAGTCACCTCCATAAAAATTGTGGCAAAGTCTTCAGCTAGAATTCCCGGCCGAACGGAACAGATTATTCACGGGCAACTAGACAGCAATCCTGGGAGCTGCGTTGGAATGGTGGAGCCCGTACACTCAGCTCATGACTACTTAGTTGGACGGGCTATAGTTAAAACCGGACGAGATACCAATCAGAGTCCTGAATTTGTCCAACGACATCAGAATTACCAATGGTCAAGAGATAGCTTGTTTCTAGCCAGTCATCAATTGCGAAGAAGAGTACCAGACGTCGGTGAAGGAGACAGGGCCCGATAAAGTGTTCCTACAACAGTTTGCTGACTATTTGACACACTTGACACCAGAGAACCAGAAAAAAGCCAAGCAATTTATCACAAAGCACTGGCAAATTATTAACAGAAAATATGGAACCACCGGTCGCACCAACATCATCCAGCATCGAATAGATACCGGAAAAGCTCAACCCTTCAGAATACCACCTAGACGACTACCATTGGGGCAACAACAGGCAGTCGAGGAAAACATCGAGTCCATGTTACAAAATGGAGTTATTGAGCCATCCATCAACCCAAGGTCTGCTCCCGTCGTGCTAATTAAAAAGAAGGATGGAACCACCCGATTTTGCGTGGATTACAGAAAGCTGAGTGATGTCACGAAGAAAGACAGCTATCCACTACCCCGAATTGATGACACTTTGACCACACCAGCAGGCTCCCGTTGGTTCTCCACACTAGACCTAAAAAGTGGATATTGGCAGGTTGGTCTACACCCAAACGACAGAGAGAAGACCGCGTTCTCCACCAGTAAAGGGCTGTTTTAGTTCACGGTCATGCCCTTTGGGTTATGTAATGCACCCGCTACATTTGAAAGGCTAATGGAGAATATACTGAGCGGGTTAACATGGAGGACGTGCTGAGTATACCTCGACGACATTCTAGTCATGGGTCAAACATTCGACGACCATCTGAAGAACCTGAGCGAAGTATTCTCCAGAATTAATAACGCCAACCTGAGACTCAACCCGAAAAATTATTCCTTGTTCCAAAAAGAAGTAGAGTTTTTGGGCCACGTCGTTTCCGAGTCAGGAATCCTCACCAACGAGGACAAGATAGAAGCGATTCGTGACTGGCCAGTCCCGAGAGACAAGCATGAACTCCCAATCTTCTTGGGCCTCTGTTCATTCTACCCGCGTTTTGTTGAGGGATTTGCCACCATTGCCGCCCCTCTACATCGGCAGACCACAGAGAAAGAGACCTTCCGTTGGAATCAGGATTGCGACTGAAGGTAGCACTATGTTCCAGCCCAATCCTAGCCTTTCCTACACCGTTCGGCAAGTTCATCTTAGACACCGACGCCAGCAACACCGGTTTGGGGGCCGTCCTATCCCAGGTGCAAGATGGTGAAGAGAGGCTGATCGAGTACTACAGCCGTGGATTCTCGAAACCAGAAAGAACTTATTGCGTCACCAGAAAAGAACTTCTTACAATAATAAGGGCTGTAGACCATTTCCACAAATACCTCTATGCTCGTCATTTCTTAATCCGAACAGATCATGCCGCACTCAAATGGCTGCTGGACATGAAGACACCGGAAGGAACTGGCCAGATGGATGGAGAAATTACAGCAATACGACTTCAAGGTGGAACACCGTGCCGGCCGTTTGCACAATAATGCCGATGCCCTATCCAGACCCTGTAGAGCCGAATGCGGACACTGTCTGAAGACGGAACAGCGAGAGGGTATCTCCATCAGAGAGATCCGAGTGCAGGCCAATGAAGACTGGACAACGGAACACTGCATCCAGGACCAACTGGCTGATCCAGACATCGAACCAATCTTGTCACTCAAAACGAGAGGGGCAACAAGGCCACGATGGGACGAAGTAGCTAGATACTAAGGCGTGCTGAAATCGTTATGGGCTCAATGGGACTCTCTAAGAGTAGACAATGGAATGCTCAAGCGAGTTTGGGAAAGCGCTGATGGACGAGAAACCAAGTCCCAACTGGTAGTTCCGAAGAAAAAGGTAGCAGCCATCTTAACCGAAGTACATGATGGGATTACCGGAGGCCACCTGGTCCTGAATAAAACCCTTAACAAAGTTCGCCAGCCGTACTACTGGGTGAATTACTTCGAAGACGTCAGAGCTTGGTGCCGCAAATGTGCCACCTGTTCAGCCAGTAAGGGCTCGAAGACCCGGACCAACGGCAGAATGCAGCAGTACAATGTGGGCGTCCCATTTGAGAGAATCGCCATCGATGTCGCCGGTCCGTTTCCCGAGTCTGAGAGAGGGAACAAAGACATTCTGGTCGCAATGGATTACTTCAGCAAATGGCCTGAGGCATATGCGATACCCAACCAAAAGGCAACGACGGTAGCGACGATGCTAGTAGAACAGCAGGTTTGGCGTGCCGATGGAATTACATTCAGACCAGGGGCCTAACTTCGAATCGAATGTATTTCAGAAGGTCTGCACGATGTTGGGGATCAGGAAAACGAGATCAACCCCATTACACCCACAGTCAGACGGAATGGTGGAAAGATTCAACAGGACCTTGGAACAAACCTATCCAAGGTCGTCAGCAATAACCAGTGTGACTGTGATGAGCATAATCCCCTATTCCTGTTGGCATATCGCTCTGCCGTACATAATAGTACAGGCCTGACCCTAGCCAGGGTCCTATTCGGAATGGAGCTGCGATTACCATGCGATTTGGCATTTGGCTCCCCCGAAGAACCTTTCCAAGACGTCGACGATTATGCCGACCAGCTCCGACATAACATGCTGGCAATACATGAATTAGCCCAACGTAGATGTTGGCCACCAGTGACCGGATTCTGTAGACAAGCTTTAGCGAGCCGAATCTACACGATTGACTGTACATTCGTAAGGTACATTAATCAATGATATAATATTGTTACGAAATTTACCAAAAGCCGACCCTGCCTCATTTCAGTACGACAACAATCGCTTTGAGATAAAAAATGGTTCTCGAAAAGACTCGGCACCTGTAGGAGTGATGATGATTTTTGCGAGAATTTTCTATGCTGGTTTTATAAAGGAAACAGGCCACGATCGTGACTTCAGTTGGTGGAGCGAAGAGCTTATATGTAAAATTGTCGTTGTGATATTTGAATCAGCTGTTGTATATTCGATGTAAATAAAAGTTCTAGAAAAGTAAAAGTGAATATTAGTTTTATAATTTTAAATTGAACCCACGGCTTTACAACAATATTCCAATTGCAAACAATTTTGTTTACTTAGTCTTCAGCATCTTGAAGACTAATTAAAATGAAATATAACATGAGAGCACAATCAGTAGATTGGTATTTAAGTAAAATTCGCCTTCATGTTTATTTCTTGGCATAAGGATTATTTATGGCGCTTTATCTAATATATTAAAAGTACTTAGTTTATTGAAGAACATTCTTCTGCCCACTTTTTTTTCAAAACTGCAACCAATGAACAATAAATATATCAAAACTATTGATAAGAAGTACGCTTTTATTAGCAAACACTTCTTATCATTAAAAATCCTTTCGCTATCTACTTCCAACCAACTTGTCAATTTTTGTCAGACTACACATGGTTCTTTTTCACTTAACATATTTCTTTGCCACCCATTGTTTGCGACAAAAGACAAAGAACCCTCTGATCATTGAAGATGTTCTTCTACAAGAACTGATAACCCCCTAATCAGGTGAACACTTCTGATGGATGTGTCATCGAGGCGTCATAAGAATCACTTATTTCACAACAACCTTTACTTTTGTAGAGCCTGATAGTGACTATTAATCTTACATTGTTGTTTTCATTGTGCTCTAGCTATAGTAATATTTTTCGTCCTTTAGAAAGGATTAATTTGATCTACAGAACAGAGATTGATCTTATTTCTATTTCTGCTATTCTTATGCGTTTTTCAGTTTAGGGAATTTAATGGATTCCTCTATATATTGTTGTGTTTTCTTATAATTTGCAGTGTTTAGGAATAGGTTATGTATTTTTTAAGTTAAAATGGGGAGCAAATATTCACATTCAATAAATTTCGGTTCGTTAGTTTTCTCTACATTTCTTTTTTTGCAAATAAGGATTGCAAGTAGCCTGCTGGATATTCTTTAATTTCCGTAGACCTCATTCATTAAATATGTTTGCTTATGAGATAATGACTGTAACCATCTAATAAACTATTAAACGCTTACCTTATGCTACAAGTTTATGAACTTTGATTACATATCTTCAAAATCAAATATTTACATCAAGTCAGTATTCGTGAACTATACGATTCGGTGCCATATTACCTCTAAGTTATATTAAACGATATTTCGGTGCATTATTACCTTCAAAATACTCCACGCAATTATATATCCAAAATTTACATACACCTATGCTTGAAATTTTAATGAGTTGAATTAGACTCATATTGCTCCCATATGCAGCTTGCCAAGTTAATTCATACCTTACTACGATTTTACTGAATTTCAGAATATAACGATGTGGTTGTCAGAAGTTCCAGTGACATGTAATGAACGTAAGATTTGAAACGTTTTTAGATGTAATATAGCATTTGCTAGGTTTGAGTCGGAATTATTCTAGATGCATATTATATTTATGTTCTAGTTATTGTTGTTCTGAGTTAAAATCTTTATTTGTAATGTAATGAATAAATTAGTGTAATATTCATAATAATTAAAAAAACAGCATACTCATTTCCATTTTATATATTTCTAAAATTTTGTTTTATTCGGGCTTGAATAGTTATAACTATTCATCGTAGAGATAACTAAATTCCGTTTACGTTCATGCCGAATATAAATAGGCATGCCTAAATTTGGTTGTTTCATTCTAACAATAAATTTATAATTTGTAACAATGCTGAAATGCAAGAAACTTTAATTTGATAATATTCAGATTATATTTTTTCTGAGTCCTTTCGGAATTACACCACATAAACTTCAAAATTTGTATATTATAGAAAGTCCAAACGTTTGTTTTTTTAATTTCTGGTTCATTTGTGTTAAGACCATTAGAAACGGGGTCTGATTTAGATCTTGAAACTTTTGGACTTTTTGAAATATAGAGACATTCATGTTTATTTGGTGTTATCCCAAATAACTCAGAAAAACAAATACCATAGATACTATAGCTATCGTTCAGAAAACATACAGATTATATTCTCTGTTTTACGTCATACTTTAATTTCAAATTTTATAATTGTGCCTTTTTTCTGAGTTTCTTTGTCATTGACAACGGTGTCAGAGCTAGACCCCAAAACGCTGGGAAATATAGAGTAATTTCGAGTATTGTGGTGTTTCTTTCCAAAAAGTGCTTACACACTAACTAAATATGCCACAGCTATCCTTCAGGAAACAATTACTGATATTGATAAGAATCTGAGGTTGAGGGTAGTCGTTTATTTATGAATGTTTTTGTCAAGAAGAAAATAAATTTGGTCCATTTAATAACACCTGGTATAATATCATTTGTCCGAAATAATTATAAGGTATGAATCCTATTATGAAAAACTAAACTTAACTTCTTACCTCAAAAATGTTGACTTAAAAATCAGATATATTATAACATCCTCCATCATCCTTCATTTTATTTTACATTATTAATACCAAAATGCAACTATTCTACAATATGGTCATAACTATCGATTAATTTTTGTTATCACTCTTACTCGAACAGGATTCTAAATTATCGTCTGTAAATTTATTTATTTGCTAAAGTTACTCATCTATAGGGCGAATATATTCATTTGTTTTGGAATATTTTGAAATTTAATTAATTTTAATAGCGTATACTTTCTATAGCACTATTTGATTATAAAAGATTCCTTACATAAATCAGGAAATATGGTGAATTGTAGTGAATTTAAATAATTGGTTTGTGATCATTATTGGTTGATTTCTCCATTTAAAAGAAATATGCCACCAGTAAAATATTGCAGGGAAGCTAAAGCAACCCACATGGTAGCGTAGCAGCTGCAATCTCACACAGACTGTTATTTTTGGATGTGGCGGTTTAATGGTTTGGTCAGGTAATTATCAGAAGAGACGCACCGAACTCATGAAAATAATTGGACGAATATGTAGTGATTGGTATATTAAAAATATTCTCCAATATCATGTTCTGTCATATGTGGGCAACATTGGATATACAGATTCATATTTATGCACTATGCAGCTGGCATATTGACTAATTATCCTAATGTAGATTCCAGATTCAAGGATTAGATTGACCACCATATAGCCCAGACTTAATTCAATTGAGCATTTGTGGGATGAGCTAAAACGTCGTCTACGACGAAGAAAGCTTGTTCTAAATGCACCTGAAAATATGTTCCAACTCCAATTAGTAGCATGCCGAGGAGGTCGGCTCGAGGTGGGAAGACCTCTTATTAACTATGCCTTTGTATTCCACTTTTTTTTACTTACCTCTGTAGCAATTTCCGTTGAAACTAATTGTACTTCATTTTCATAACATATAACATTCTTTTTTACGGTTTTCTATCAATAATATTTTAAGTCTTATTCCTTATTTAAAATGTGTAAAATAAACTGTTCTTTCTTGTTTATACAAATGTTAAGAAATTTAAATAATAAAATATTCCATAATTTTGTCCATGAGTGTATAATATATTTGATTGAAACGGAAACAATTCCCTTGCATATTTCTTAAGCTCTACAAATTTTAATCATAATTAAGGTATAATAATTATATTAATTTGTGCGAAATGGTGTCTGAAGCAGAAAAATCATTATATAATATCTAAATAATTTATTAACGTAATGGAATTATCTAAATCTTATATTATAGTTTTTTCAATGGTTTCTCTAGATTCGTTCCAAATACGCCAATGTCAAAACTAATTTGTAACTTACCTACCTAGCATTTTTCAATTTCTTTATTTGCTCCTTAATTACAACATCCATAAATGTTATGAAAGAGCACTGCCTCTGTCAAATAGATTTTCTAAATCCGGGAATCACAAATAGATTCCTGTCACATTTCAACTATTTTCTAATGCCGATTTGTGATTCTTCTTGAAATAAAAATAGAATACGTCTAAATAAATGGTTAGATTTCTTTTTGACATTGCTTTGATAGTCCATTGGAGAAATGTTGAAGATAGTTTATCTCGTTTTTTTTTACGGAGAGTTCCATTCTAAGATAATTTTAAGGAATCTTTCTTCGCCTATTCGTCTCTAGTGTCCATGCCAGTTGTTGTTTTCAATGTTTTCTATTAACGTTTTTTTACTTTAATGTGTTTTCTTATTTCTTTATTTTGTTTATGTAATGGCCTTAATCTCCTTGTCACTTGTCTCCAAGAATCCATATTAACGACACATTATTTCTTTTTTGTTCCAGCGACATGTGCCAAACTTCGAATCCATACTTCTGACATAATATTGAGATCAGTAGTCCGAGTCCTTTTTTTCTTTATCTAATCTGTCTTTAATTGTCTCCTCCGGTAGTCATTTTGAAAAAATGTATGCCTATTTATACTCACACCTTACTGCTTCTAATTTTTTTACCTTCTAGTTCTAAGGCCTTTTATGGGTTTTCTCTTCCTTTTCGGTATTAACTCCTAACCCCACTTTCCATTCCCTTTTGTGAGTCTTCTACACATTTACTCTAGGTCTTTTTTATACTAGGCAACTACTACTTAGCCAACGGCATAGTAAAGTGTATGCATGGTTACATCCCCGATAGGCGTTCAGATATTATTAAATTTCACTGAACTAAAATCACCTTGAATTGCACTTTCCACTTTATTTGGTTTTTTAAAAAACCTTTTCTTTTGAAATACCATGTGGCCAAAAAGCTAGTGTCCGCTTTCTTTAAATACTGGATTGATTCAGCCGATACTTGTTGGAAATTCATTTCACTGAACTAAAATCACCTTGAATTGCACTTTCCACTTTATTTGGTTTTTTAAAAAACCTTTTCTTATTAAATTTGTTCAACCATATCTTTAAACCTGCATCTACGTATTTGTTAATATAACTGGGGACATGGAACTGCACTGGCTTAAGCCTTTTGGTGACCCAAATGCATCTGTTAATTTATTTCCTAATTTAATTCTTACGGTTGTGTCCCTATATTATTTTGAATAACATCTTTTAATATTACATTTGTGTTGGTTTTCTCAAAAACTAATTTCTTATAAAATCAACGCTAATCCGGAAATTTCACTCTTTCAGCATACTATATAAATTATTTTGTTCTCATCGCATATTGATTACTCCAAGAAATTGCCTTAACCTCTACTCTCGAGTCGAGGCTAGGGTGTCAGTGACTGGGATAAGTCTTATTTCGTCTTATTTCTCTAGCTTTAACTGTTAAGAAATATTTAATTCAAAACTATATCTTGAAAACAAAGCGTATTAGACAAAGATTAAATTTTATTATCTCATTATCCAAGATTCATGCTGTTTATATAACTTTCTTTTTTACCCTACGGCTATTTATATAACGTTTAGTCTGCCGTCTGCCTACTATTTATTTAATAAAACTGTTATTTGATAATATGGAATTCCATAACATAACTTATGTTTGCTCGAAAATCAAGTTTTGTGATTTTAATTTAACTTTGAAGAAAAATTTCATTATCTTCCCTTCAGATAAATTATCTCGTCTTTGACGTTAAAAAAATCCCCTGTCGTGCTGCTGAATTTTACATTTCGAAACCTTTGTTACAGAATTATAAAGAGAAGGAAGCAGGGAAAGTTGTCGTCTACACGACGACAATGGGAGTTCTGCGAGATACCTACCAAGCCTGCATGAAAGTGAAACAGATCCTCAGGACTCTGCTTGTGAAATTCGAGGAGCGAGACGTCTTTATGAGCTCTGAATATCAAACCGAGATCCAGGAACGCATGCGTTGCGATCAAGTCCTTGTGCCACAGGTGTTCGTCGATGGGCAACACATCGGGGTAAGTAGTAATTGTAAATTATTGGGGATTGAGTCCTAACTGCCGGTCGTTGTTAGGAAATTGGCACGAGATGTCAAGGTGGAACGAACTTTGAGCGAGGATTTGTCCTCGGGTATATAATAAAAACTTTAGGTATAAATTTATGAAACTTTATACACGAAACACTTCAAAACTAGGTAGAGTGAAGAGTGCGAAGAAGTATGTTCAATAATTCAGATGTTATAATATTTTACCCTGAGACACACCCAGGTTGTTGCGAAAGGAAAAATAAATATTGGAATTATAATTTAATCGTACTAAAATTATTTGTTGGAGTATTTCTGGTTCCGAATCTAGTTTCTCTTGTTACTAACAAAAACTTTTATGAAGGGTGTTTACATTTCATTATTTAAAATACAGTACAGCTTACTGCATCTACGGACAGAGATATATTGGGGTAGCAATTAGATTACATATGTCGGTTAGGGCATTACAATGTCTACATTATTTACAATATTACTGCTTCCAGTCTGAACTGGAAATGACATTTTCCGACCGAAAGTGTTTCCTGGAATAGAAGCTCCCAATTTTTAACAATATCAATGCAGAACAAACCACAACCCAAATTATGGATCGAATGGCACACATGGGAAGAGCAAAAAGTGTTTTTTTTTCATTTTTCTTTCGAAAATATAAATCCTCAATAGTTATTTTTTGTTGAACTACTAATTCTTGCATGAAATGAAGTGAAATATGCCAAATTTTACAATAAATTACGTTTCTTGGTCGTTACTTGATTGGCATAAACACTACTAAATAACTCATATTTGCGTCACCACATGAGATAATTTGTTTGATACAATTGTGATCTGTGAGTTTTATTAATAAAATAATCACAAATTTGAACTCGTAGCGGCTGACTATGCATGTAAGTATAATAATACGGTTTCCATACATTTTTCGTTAAAATTATAAGATTATTTTGAAAGTAATTCACATATAATTGTGCTTCCCTTAGTGACTCATTCTCATAGACCTTAAAATACCATCTTCCAGGTGTCAATCTTTTGTAAGCAAGACAATATATACAATAGATATTGTTTCTGGTTAGGGAACCTCCAACAGTTGCGCTCTCCACAATGGAATGTCCTCTCGATCACTTACTTATGTATTTGATACATATCCTTAAATTTGAAGAGGCGTCTTCAAATTAAAATACCACTAGATAAGAATATCGCTGTTCTCACCATTCCCTTAGGGTGTTTGCTTATAAATTTTTAGTAGAAAATTTCTCGCGTTTAAAGTTCAGCTGATCCACGACTGTAGTGTATGCTTGCTTGGATTTGGATATTTTTGGATAGTTTTAAGTAATTTTCGTTTGTGTAGCCTTCGTGAGCCATCTTGGATGCATCCTCATAAAGGTAGATTTGTTGGCCCATACTTTTAGCTGTTCGTCGTCGTCTCACACTATATACAGCAAAATTCAACAGATAAAACATCCTAAATGTATACAACCAACATAGTCCAGCTACAATGCTCTAAAACATTGTCTATGCACTGAACAAATACGGAAAAATAATACTTACATCCTTAAATTAAATTGCACTCGTTGAACAAGAAAAATGGAATAGAAGTTAATAGTTACATTCGATCCTTCTGCTAATATATTCAATGGTTGATACCGACTACAGATTTGTAGTTTAAATAGATCCAAACAAGGATAAGTATTACACCATTTACAAAATACAGGAATATGGGTTATAGACATCTCTTACTCTCAGAATATCTGTGAGGAAGAATTTCTGTAGAGACAACCAGTAAAAGGAGCAACTTTTCGAAATTGCCTTCCAACACTTTGTTTCCCATTAACAAAACAAAATAATTAAATTCTATTAAATAAGATTATAATTCGATTGACACTGAGGTGAAATTTAGACCTTGGACAGTTCCAACTTTAAATATACAGAAAATTACTCTTTTGTTTGAGCCACACAAAAAAAAGTATTGCGAGTTTTTGAATTCTTATTGTGAATTATTTTCTGATCGATATTGTTTTTGGAGGACATAAAGCCAATTTCATCCAAAAATGGAATAGAAATTAGAAGATGCTACAATAATGAAGAGAAAATAATTACAATAAGAATTCGAGAACTCATCTATCAATTAGTTTGTAGCTTTGATTTCTGCCCTCCTGTTGACGGCACCCAAGTCAAACATCTAATGTGGATATATTTTCTTTTAATTTATAAATTATCGATTGAAAATTTTGTTTGAAAAGGCCATAGTTACGATGTCGTACGTAAAACGATGTGCCCTATCTAATACTGAAATAAAAACAGTTTTTGTTTTCAAACTTTGAAACCCCGATTGTAAGGAGTAATTTTCCTCAAGTGCAAAAATTTCTCAATAACAGCGCTAGTAGTTCGACTGGTATAAACACAACCCAATTGCTGTTCAAATACATGTAAAATTAGACAATGTTCCAGGAGTAAAAATATAAATTCGCAAACCTCAGTTATAATATCAAAGTAACCTCAAAGTGAATTCTTGTTCGTAATAATATAAAAATTGTGGGGGGGCAACTATATAGTCATTTACCTAAACCTCAGACACACACATGCGGCTGCCCCGCCATCCTAACCAAAGGTCAAAGTAAGGATTATACATATTTTACTATTGACTTCAATGTAACAAACCATACTAATAGTTCAAGAAATTGGAAACGTCTCTATATATTTTTTATGCTGTCTTAAATAACCGTTCACCTTGATGCATATATCTAATAAAACCCCTAACCTCTAAAATGTGTTTTTTACAAATTATATAAATAACTCATTTTTCTCTTGATTTTGATTATGAGAAATCCGATTCACAACATTACAATGTTTTCTTGGTAATATAGACACTTAAAGTTTGCACATTCAGTTTAATAATTTACTTATATCACTTAAATAACAGAGTACTAAATGGAAAAGTCATATTGTTTGTACCTACCTCAACTGCTTCCTTTCTTGAGAAATTTGTTACACTACTCTCAGAAAAAGGCTCATATTATTTAATTTATACACAACTTTCCGAATGAAGTCTTCACTTATTAATAATTTTATACTAAAGTATTAATTAAAAAACAGATGGTAATTATTATCACTCTTTATAATCTTAAACTAAAATTAAAGTAAAATTTAGGTGCTATAAAATTTCCCAAATGTTATCAAAATTAAATTGGCCGACTGTGGCTGTCCTGATTTTAGTTCAACAACATATTTGCAACGTCATGAGTATTACGAAAATTACCGGTATTTTGTATGACATATGTTATTGCATGCATTTCTCAGATTTCGCATTTCGTTACAGTCACTTAATTTGAGTTAAAAAATGCGAATTTGTCTTAATATGTATTTTTAATTCATAAGTAGAAAACTTTATTTTTCTAATTGTTTATTATTATTATCGGCCAGCCTAACAGTAAAAAGGAAGTAAGACCAATGAGATAGTGTCCTACTAAACTTTAGGTTTTGGCAATAAATTGGAGTTTCGGTTTCTGTAAAAAACCTCACGAAGCTGCGACCGAATCCGAAAGTATTTGATCAGCTTTTGAGTGGCATTCAAGACCAATTTTGTAAGGATTGTAGAGTCCACTAGTCTTCGCCCTAGGTTCCCTTCCCATTCGTCCTAAATGTTAAAAAACACATTTTTATGTTTTTGGATATCATGGAAGGTATTGTCTGAATCGCATTACATTCGGTAGACAATTTTTGAGGAATATAAAACATAGAAACAGGTTTGTTTTATCACTGATCGGACAACTTCTCATAAAAAAAATTTTGATTGTTATTTCCATAACGTTTAGAAATTCTCAACACTAAGTAAAAATGTTTATTAACGACAAAGATTAGTATCTATACTAAAATTTGTCGCCTTTACACTTTTTATTAGAGTCCTTGTCACCTGTTAAACTGAGGGTAGCGATTTGCATTTTATAAACTGGTTCTGCAGTTTCCCTCTCAGTGATTTTCATATATATTTACATATACAAATATTTAAAAAATGAGCCCGAAATTGTTACTAGTTCGAACGCCAATTCTAGAGTATTGCTCAAGTTCAGAAGCATTTCTCTGGTTTGAATTTTCTACTTTCAGAATAGGTTAATAGGTTAATGCAGAAATATTAATTATTAATGCAAAATTTGATGAATATTTTTTCATTAATAGTTTCTGAATAATAGCACTATAAAAAATTTCCCGGCATGTATTATCCAAATATCACAAGTCCCAATATAAGTACACTTTTAATAAAACGAAAAAAAATTTAGAAAACGAACTGAAACATACATCCGAAAAAAATTCCTAGACTTGAGAATTTTGACATCTGCAAGTGCTTCAACCAAATATTTTTCTATGCTGTGTCAATACAGAAAGAAAACAAACCCACATATGTGGAACCAACTGAGTATATAGCCAAGTTTAACATGGAATCATGACTAAAGCATCATAATTCGATACCAAGAATGACTGAAAATTAACGATGATAACCAGATATTAGAACTCAATGAATGAAAGGACATACAAAAAAAACACAAAATCAAAGAGAAACAACCAAACTTGATTTACTGAAAAAAAAAACAGACAGCTAGCAGAGTTGGAACAAAAGCAGACATGCAGTATAAAAGCAATAAAGCGCCAGAAGAATACGATAAATACAAGAGTAAGGAACAGAGTTTATCGTGCTACTAAAGAATTAAAGAAACGATTGTTGCTGAGAAATAGGTATACAGAAATAAATAAATGAGCAAATTGAAATAGCAACCATCAGTCCAGAATAATGGGTTACATACCTTTAAAAAACAAATTAAACTTAAACTGACATCTCAGTTAACCGAGAAAGTGAAGAAACAGAAATATCAACCTATTAATGCAGGGATATCCTGGTTTGAAGTTACAATAGAAATGGTCCAATAGGACTTCGAATTATATGCAAATGTTTATAAATACGTTAATATAACAAGTTACTACTTTTAGGAAACAAATAAATATGAGAACCATTTGCAAGAGTTGACATTATCACAAGCAGACGAATTCAAACACATCAAATTAAAATAGTTGGAAATATTTATCAATTCCATTTATCATTAGATAAACATTGTGCATACACACTTTCCCTTTAACATATAAAATTTTTGAAATTTATGATAAGACATAAACAATTTATTCTCAAATGTTGTTGTCACCCGTCCACAATTTATGCGTTTCCATCCTCGTGGAAAAAAACCGTCTACTGTCTAGAGCTGCAGAATAAAGTAGTAAATGTTTATGTCGTTTATTTAATGTTGTGTACTGGCAACAATCATTTCTTGTTTTAACGTCATGTCTAGAACCTCAGACATAATTTATTGCGTGAGTAAAAGACGGACAATATTGAATTTTCCCGTCGATTCCCTTCAAAATAATCGATGAAGGTTACAACCGAACGGATGTTTTCCACTTAGTACTTAGCATTGATTGTAGTGCCGTTGGTCAGTATTTTATAGGTGTGTAAATGTTCGGTCTGATTTGAATACTCCACACCAAGTTCATGCATTTTGATTTTAACGAAATACAGGAAATTTCTCACGGATACGAAATTTACATATTACTGAGAACTAGCATGGATCTCACACATGGGATTTATTGTAAAGGAAATATTTAAGATGTGTGTGTGTGTGAGTGAGTTAAAGATAGTATAAATAACATATAATTAAAGTTAGGAATTCTAGACCAGGGCTGAATGAAGCCTTTGAAAATGGTAAAATGTGAAAAATAATAATAGTAGAATGAAACCCATTAAAAAAGGAAGGAAGAATACAACATAAATGAAAGGAAAACTAATTTACGGAGATCTGAAATCGGGAAACGCGACGGGGTGGGGTTTTGATTTTCGGAAAAACTACAAGTCCTATGGAAAAAAGTTGAATGGCAAAAATGTTTGTGAAAATTTCGAAAAATAACAAGTTTTTGCTTTTTTATTTTTATCTTTCAAAAAAAAATCCAAGAAATTTGGTGAAAACTTACCTTCGTATACCCCAAATACACTATTTTTTTTATTTAAAATATTGATTTTTCATCTAATTTTGACTTAATATCGAAAAAGCACCATAATTTTCAATCAATAATTGTCACGTCAAAATCTATTTTTTTAAATGGTGGGCTTTTTGTTCGTTGAAATCTCTTCTGATGGGGTAAAAAAATCTATAGATTTATGTTGTAAATGTTGTCAGAAAATGCAAAGAATCGAAAACAACTCGAATCCGAATTTTTATTAAAATGTTTACTTTAATTAAATTAAATGTAAGATTCCATATTACATTGATAAACAAAATAATTAGATGTCGGAATAGATTAACTACTATAATTAATAACCAAATAAGATAATAAATTTAATATTTAATAAGACATCTACAATATTTTGACAAAATTATAGAATCTTCTTTAAATTATATGCCTAGATGCCTATTTTTTAATATTTTAAGATTATACTTATAGACCTGAGTTACCTACAAAAAATTTTAACCCATCAAAAGGTATTGCATAGAGAAGTGAGGAAGGGGCTAGAAGGGTCTGGGCCTTACTACTTATTTTTAAATTGGAGTTTTATTCGTTACTTTACGTTTACCATAGGAATGTATATATTTTTTCCACCACCAGAAAGTAGAGATTTCAACGAACAAAAACCTCACCGACTTTTTAAAAAAAATCTGATATTTTGACTTGAGAACTTTCGATTGAAAATTAGGGTGATTTTTCGATATTAAGTCCAAGTAAGGTGAAAAAATAGATATTTTAAATAAAAAATTGCAGTGTGTTTGGGACATAAAAAGGTAAGTTTTCGTGAGAAATTTTTTGTTGTAAAAAAGAAAAAAATAAAATAACCAAAAACTTGTTTTTATTTTAAGTTTTAATATAAATTTTTAGGTTATGTGAAGAAAAGTGTAAACCAAAAGTTGTAGTTCTTTTTATTACTTACAATATTACTATTCAACTTTTTTCCATAGAACTTTACCCTTAAATCCCACTCCGTCCCATTTCCCGACGTCAGATCGGCAGTAAGTAATTTTTCATTTTATAGTTGTTGAATTTTCTTACCTTTGAAGCGGGTTTCATCCTACAATTATTTTTTTTTGGTTTCAAAAATTATCGACCCAACTCAATTCTATAAAACTTGTGAGAAAGTAAGGACTGTCATTTTGTTATTTTCTAATTTTGCTTGTTTAGTTGTTAAATACTTCTTTATGACGGTCATTACTTATTTCTTTTAACGGTTGTGAAGAAAATAGCGCCACACAGGAGAACATAAAACTGTATTTTTATAGAATTCAAACGTTTCAAGGTTCCAATCTGGGGCCTGATTTTCGAAACATTCGACTGCTCTACTACACGACTTCCGTACATAAATGAAGTTTAACCCATATATTAAACTTCATTTATGTAAGTTGCATACGACATACGTTCTTTACCGAATGGCTGTCCATTGGTTTCAAGAAGATTGAAAACGATAGACCAAATAATTAGTGCCAAAACAACTTTTAATACATGTAATACACTAAAATCTATAATATTGGAAACAAAACCAACAAACACAAAATTCAAAAATCAGCATTTACAAATTGTTTTATACTGCAAGAACATCTAGGCTATATAAGAAAAAATGAGCACAAAAATTACACAATGAAACGACAATAGAGGAAGGAAGAACACAACACCGAACGAAAATTAAAATAGTATTATGTATGCCTTGACGACTCTTACAATTTTTTTGGAAGCTGTATGAAATTATTATGACCGCAAAAGTTATTGTTCTATTCATGTATTTCCAGCATAAAAGAATTGTATAGAACGAAAAAATATATTTCTATGAAAAAAGTTGTTACTTTGTTAAAATTGAACCTTTAATATTAAATTTGAGGTTTCAACCCCAGAACCCCCTCCCCCCACCCCCCGCTGTATTCGGCCTTGGTTGCAGGTAATAAGGAGAGAATTAGTAATGGCAATCTCATTTTGAACAACAATATATCGGAATAGTTCATATATTCATAATTATTTTCCTAGGTTTTCCCTTATAACGTTAAAGGAATCATTGAAATATCAGAATTCTTTGATCGCCTTTTTACCCAATGGACTTGACAATAAAGTTGTCTCTACAGCCGTTATCCCCTACACCACAACTGACCAAATGTTTATTCACACATCAACAAAAATTGTTAAGGCAATACTCTAACCTATTTTGCAACATACTTCATATTACATTCTAGTCACCTATGTGCGCCGCATAGAACTTTCACTAGGGGCACTAAATTTTCGGGAGGCTACAAAAGGAGCATTTAAAATTCTAAACATGAAAGAATTATCAAAAAATGGTAAAAGAATTCAGTAATCAGTATCTAAGTTTCTACACACATTTTTAATAAACACTAAAGAGAATACCTTAGTATCTAGTAATTCACAGTTTCTGAATTTTTTTGAATATGTTACACTTTTGTATTCCTCTGATTTTTTGGGAGTAACACTACAATTGTCTGTAAAGTTTGTATATTTCAAATAGTCCAAACATTTCGGGGTCTAGATCAGAGCCTTTTTTCAATGGTAATAAAAAATTAACAGAAGTGAATAAGAAAATTAAAAATTTAAAGGTTCGCAATGACACATATAGTAATTCACAACTTGATAGTGATTCAGTTGTGTTAATTCTTTATTATCATTGAAAATGGGAATTAGACTCTGACGAGTTTAGACTATTTGAAGCATACCGAGTTTTCAGCAAATGTGGTGGTACTCCCAACAAATCAGAAAAATTCAAATCAAAGATGACACAACTATCATTTTTCAGAAATGATTGGATTAGGAACTTATAATCCGCATGTGAATTCCAGGAAACATGTCAGCAACTGAAGAGTAAACGTAAAATGATTCTCAAACACTATCGATTAATCGTCTACATCATGACACATCGAAAACCGAAAAACCAAACTTTCGATTTCATTAAAAACAGTATTCAACTCCGAAAAATAACTGAGCAATATACTAATGAAGAATCCGAATTAAAATAAAAAACAGTTATCCAGTTCCTCCACAATTGAAAAATCTAAGATTGATCCCATTTCATAACAAAATTAATTAAATGAATGACGTGAAACGTAAAACTCAATCATTACTATTCCACAATTAACTCATTCAACTAGTTTTATTGAATTATTAGCTTAGAGCGGTGTAAATTAGGTTTGTTCAGGTTTTCATGTCCAAGATTATTTTATAGATTTTCTATTAATGTCAAAAAATATGGTATTAAAATTCCAAATTAAGAAATAATAATTTTAACGCTAAGAGTCGGATATGACCGGTCTTCAACATTATAGTATCTACTTATCTACCTATCCTTGAAAATTACCAAAATTACCCAATAACCATCTTCCGCTTTCATTAAATAAAATACAAATTATAAATATTATGTGAACGATTTCCACATAAATTTCGTGTGAAATTACGAAGAAGATGCATTCATTTCACACAAAAATGAATTATACTGTTACCCATTCAGTAGCATTACGAAAGTGTGATATAACTATATTTGTAATAAGATAAAAATTGTATTGTTCAGAAACCTGTTTAATTCATACAAAAGAGGAGGTGAATTCTTGTGCAGGACTGATTGTGTATCAATTACATTATTTTCATATATTAGTCATTTCAAAAATGTGTTATACGCTAAATATTTCGTTGAAAGTAATTTTAGTACTGTAATATATACGAGGGCTGCCTTTTATATTAATGGATTGGACAACCCTAGCGTTGCAATCTGACAACTGACAGCTCTATCGTAAAGTTTGACATTTTTGAGGTAATACGTTTTGACATATGAGCGCTATGTGTTGTTTACAGTAACTTAAAGGATTCATCTCGGCCAAAAAATGGAATTAAATCGTGAACATTTTCGTGCGATTATTTTTTACAACTTTCGACGTGGATTAAGTCAGCAAGAGTGTATGGATGAACTTAATTTAATTTTTGGCGTTGAAACACCATCAAGGACCACGGTTTATCGATGGTATGGTGAATTCAATCGAGGTCCTAGTTCACTCCAAGACGAATTTCGGGAAGGTCGTCCAAAAACAGTTGTTGTTCCGGAAACATTTGATGCTGTGCGCGAACTGATATTGCAAGATCGTCATGTGACCTATCGTGAGATTGAGTCAACCTTACACATTCAATATTGCATAAACATTTGAATGTCAAAAATATTTGTTCGTGTTGGATCCAACACAATTTGTCAATCGTTCAAAAAAGGCTCGAGTTGATTGGTCGAAAGAAAAGCTCAAAAAACACGATCGCGGTGCTTCAAAACACGTTTATGACATAGTGATAGGTAATGAATCGTGGATTTACGCGTATGAGCCCGAAAGTAAACAGCAGTTGACTGTATGGGTGTTTCAAGATGAGCCGAATCCAACAAAAGTTGTTAGCGCACGAAGCACTTCCAAGCAAATGATCGCCTGTTTTTTTCGGAAAAACTGGACATGTCGCAACCCTACCACTAGAACAACGCAGAACAGTCAATTCTGAGTGGTACACAACCATTTGTTTGCCAGTTGTCTTCCAAGAAATGAGGAAAACCAACCGCCAAAGACGGATCACTCTTCACCACAACAATACGAGCTCTCACACATCGGCTCAAACAACTGCATTTTTGACCACTCAAAACATCGATTTGATGAGTCATCCGCCGTATAGTCCTGACTTGTCACCAAATGACTTCTTTTTATTCCCGTAAGTAAAAAACAAACTGAAAGGTCAACGTTTGACGACACCTGAAGAAGCGGTTGCTGCGTTCAGAATGCATGTTTTGGAGATACATCCATCAGAGTGGAAAAAATGCTTCAACAATTGGTTCAGACGCATGCAAAAGTGTATAGATCTTCATGGGGAATATTTTGAAAAACAATAAAGCGATTTTCGGTGATTAATATTTGTTTTTGTTCTCTAATCCCGAAATATAAAAGGCAGCCCTCGTAGTATTCTTTTCATTACAGTGATGTGTTGCTACTAGAGGTTGTAGATAGAATTTAGTTAGTGTATTAATCACTTCAGTATATTTGTTTTTCTCACCTTGCCGTTCTTGTCTCATCTTATGGGGACGTTTCCATCATACATCATTCAACATTTTTCACTATAAGTAGTTTCTGCTATTTTCATTTCATACATTCTTTTCGTAATCTTATGTCAAGATGGTGCTTAACTGACCAAATCATGTAGGTCTTTTTTTTAATTTCTCATATATTAAAAAAATACTTTCATAAACTTAATGATGATGTGGTTTATTGTTTATCCCTATAGTAAATCTTAATCTGATTTTCAGTGATTGCAGTTATTACTAATGAGACGTGTTTTTAATGATTTGACGTTTTTCTTCTAATCTTTTTTAGTATGTTTTATTATTAATGAAATACATGATATTGTAAATTGTTGGTATAGAAATCCTGCCAGGTCCATTTTAGCAAGAACAAATTATGTGTAAGTTACTGGAAATAAATTCATATAATTATCCATATTTAAGGGATTTTTTTGAACTTCATCTCCAAAACTGGAGAGTGGATGTTAAGCTTCCTGCATCAGTTGGAACTAATAATATTCTACCTTCCCGAGCCAATCTTAAATAACGATTACGCTTTCAATACAATATGGAGAATTAAATATGTGCATAAATCTGATAAATATTTATTAAGTTGAAAAAAGGTAAGCAGAAGATTGCTATAGTCTGTTTTTAATCCGGGAGGACTAAACATCAAAGTTTTAATAACAGTTACCAGAAAATGCACTATATTTATTTGCAACCAACAATACACTGCAGTGCAGGTGTATATCGTTTAGATTCTACGTTAAATACAGAAATTGTAGCAATGGACGCCAAATTGGCAGAAAAATAACCAAGAAGTTTAAAAAATTTGCTGAATATAAAAATAAATTAAAAAAAACTAGTAATAGAAAAAGCAACATGTCCACAGAATCTTCAACAACTGATTAGTCAGTCTATGCTGTCTCTGTGGTCGAAGTGTCAGATGACTGATATCGCTCTCAACTCCAAGACAAATAATTAACCCACTTCCAGTCTCTTTATCCTTTATCAAACGAAATACAGTGGATCTTGCAACTCCTAAAAGTAAAATATTTAACAACTAAATCTTGCCAAATGTATTCATAATGCAATAAACTCCTTGGGTTCAAATTTAATTAATTTTAAAAACTGATATTCACTTTTATTTACACGTAAAAATCAAATATTTACAACAGCTGATTCTGAGTAACACTATGTAAGCTGTACTAACTTATTCTGTATTGCTTTATATATCCTACGTCGATATATCTGGGTGCATATTACATTTGTTCGCACAACGTCCAGAACAGTAGTTTTGCCCCATTCGAAAATTCCAGTTCTTTTTTTTATTATCCCGGCGATTGATGTCTTATTAATGAATAATGTTTTACGTTGCTTTAGTCAGAGACGGCGTAGATAAATTTTATGACAATAATTGTAGATACAATAGCGCTCATTTTCATATTTGGTTCACCACTATTAATTGTTTATACACATTTAATATAGATTGCTTTTCAATTAAAACTAACACACCCAAATCTAACAGCTTACTTTTTTTTGCGTCTGAAACTCCCGCAAAACTTGTCGATGGAGTTCCATGTTTTTACCTTTATATTTATACAAAAAAATTAACAACTGATAATTTTTGTGATAACACTTAAAAACTCGGATAGTTGACATTTTTGTCAAAATTTTAAATTATCTCCTCACGTAAAAGCGGCCTAGATACAGCCAATCACACATTTATGATTTTGAGCGGGAAATTAAATTGGTTTAAAAACAGAATATAGAAACATCGAAAACAATCTACATAAATATGCAACATTCACTATTGTTGAAGAACTGATGTTTACATTTATACTGGAAGATTAAAAATAACTTACCAGTGGCTTCATAGTGCAAAGTACTTCAAATTTATCGAACAAGTACACAGTTCAAATTTTCTATTTTACTTGGTACTTACAGCCATAAATCCACTACAACGTATTTCTAAGTATGCTATTTTTCTATAAATTATCTTATTTAGTACCCTCATAGTAGTTACACGTCGTAGAGAAATATGTGATATCACCACGAGATCTACTTTAATAGAATAATAAAATTAAAAATTAAAAATTAAAATTAATTTATTCAATACGTAGCCACAGAATGGATGTACACGTCAATACATTAAACAGTATAATTTTACAGATTAAAATATTTTAATGATTATTACATGTTATAGTTATCTCTATATTGTATCTATAATGATACAGAATTTGAATTTGTTATATGATAGGTTTTTTACATTTTGTGGTAACTTGTTGAAAAGTTTTTTTCCTATGTACATGGGTGACCTTTCGTATTTCCTTGTATTGTGACTCTCTAGACAGAGATCGTTGGCACTTCGTGTAGAATAGGAGTGAAAATTTGAATTAGCAGGGTAATTCTCAATATTTTGCTTAATAAACAGCAAAGTTTTCAAAATATGGATGCAGGGTAGTGGCAATACTTTGTTTTTAATGAAACATGGTTTGCTGCTCTCTCTAAAATTCAATCCAAAAATAAGTCTTATAATCCTTTTTTGATTTGTGAAAACTCTGTGATGATCGACACAGTTGCCCCAGAAAATAATATTAAAGTTCAAGTGACAGTATGCCAGTGAATAATATAGGGATATTAGAATTGATTTTAAGAAGGTGCTTTTTATCCTTGCAATTGCAAAATAACAAGAACTTAATTTATTACATAATCGCTCAACATGAGTATCCCATTTGAAATATTGATCAATAAGTAGGCCTAGGAATTTGACAGATTCAAAAACTTCTACTCCCTCAATCACAACTTTTGATTTTTGGTTGCAGCTACGAAAATTTATATACTTGGTTTTTTTAAACGTTCAAAATAAGGTGGTTTCTGGCGCACCAGTTATGAAACGCTTCAATGGTGGTATTGACTTTATTTCTTAGGTGATCTGAATTCTTTGATGACACGATAATTGTTGTATCGTCGGCAAACATAACAACGGTACCGTGTTTAATATGAGCAGGTATTTCATTTACGAAGATCAAAAATAATAGGGGACCCAAGACCGATCCTTGAGGGATCCCTAGGTCAATATTGGCGACGTCTGAATATTTGTTTTCAATCTTAACACAGAAACTTCGGTTTTCTAAGTACGATTGTATTAGCTCCAGAAATGTACCGCGAAATCCATACAGATATAATTTTTCTAGGAGGAATGTATGTTTTAAACTGTCAAATGCACGCGATAGATCAAAAAAGAGCCCAGCGACGTGTTCTCCTTCGTCCATCTTCTTGTAAACAAATTCTATGAGACTCGCCGCTGCGCTCTCTGTCGATTTACCCCTGCAGAATCCATGTTGGCATTCGGTTAATATGTAGTGTTTGTTTATGAACACAATCATGCGCTCGAAAATTAGTCGTTCTAAAATTTTAGATATTATTTTTAGTATGGTTATCGGTCGGTAGTTGTCTACACTAGTAGGATCAAGCTTCTTAAAAATCGGAACAACTAATCCTATTTTTAAATCAGACGGAAATACTCCGGTTTCGAACATGACATTTGCTAGATGCTGAATCGGTTCTGCAATAAACTCTTTTATGTTTTTTATGACTTTAGCTGAAATATTATCCAGCCCCGAACTACCTTTATTTTTTAAATTATTTATAATACAAAGTATTTCATCTTTTTCAACAAATGTGCAAAAAAAACTACTCGAAATATATTTACTTGGCAACGTACAGTTTGTTGACCTTTGACTCCCAAGTTTTTTATTGAGTGTATTTCTTGTGACAGTGGAATAATAATCGACAAATATATTTGCTATTTCTTTAGGTTCAGTAACCCTTGTTTCATTTTTAAGAAGCTCGATTTTATTATTTTCTTTTATCCTGCCTAAATTTGTGTTTATTAGATTCCAAACCACTTTTTGTTTATTATCGCTTTTTACTATTATGTTGTTATTGTGTCTTTTTTTTCGCCCAATCTACTAATAAAGTGTATTCATTTTTCGCCTTTTTGTATTGGTCTGCGATGTTGTAATCTTAATTATTATCAATTTCAGAAATATGATACTTTAGCCAGTGTAGATTTTTAAGCTCGTTTTTTTTGTTGATTACTTCTGATGGAAACGTAATTTTTTTGTTTTTGTTAGTTCTCGAATAGTTCGATTTTTTTAAAGGACAGTTTGCTTCTATAGCCCAAAGTATTGTGTCAACTATATCTTTGTATATACTATCTACATCTTTCATAGTGTAAAGGTTTTTAAAAGAAAATTTTGAGAGTGTTTGTTTTAACATGTTTAAATTAAATTCAGAGTAACTTCTGTAATGTTTTGTACTATTAATATTTTCATCACTACTATTCCTAGAAATAGCATTGAATGTGTGTATTATAGCTAAATGATCACCTAGATTTGGTTCAACTACAACTGTCTCACTTGGATTGATGTTTTTTACATTAGTGCCTAGATAGTCTATTTTTGTACGGCTAATTTTATTATTTTTGTCTATACATACTCTTGTTGGCTGAATAGAGAGTTCTTTAATATTAAAACTATTATATAAGTCTAGTAGTAATTGCTTGTCTATATAATTGTGTTTGTACAGAACAGAATGAGATCTGACGCTCTATCCAGAAATAAGTTTATATCCCCATTTGGGGGCCTATAGATACAGATAATACAGTATTTACTATTGTTCTTCTCAACTATGACAGCACAACACTCAAACACCAATTCTTCCGCATACTCTGCACAATCAACACTTATTAATTTATCAAAACTATAATTTTTCACATATATAAGACTGCCACCATGTGTGCGGTTCCGTCTTGTGAAGTTCGCCACCATTTTATAATTGGCTATTGTCATATAACCTAGATTTACTTCATTGCACCAATGTTCTGTAATGCACATAATGTCAGGTGTGTATTCTTGTGTATATATACCAAAATCATAGATTTACCTATCATCTGAAAATTAGTATCTTAGACAGATGAACAACGTATGAATAACTTTTTTACATATGCTCCTTAATCTGAAATTGTACACGAAACATTCAAAAAATGCATTTTTGTCAACACACTATAAATTTACTCGTAATAAACAAGATGCCAACAGCAGAAAAAAATTAACCATTCGCTAGGGTGAAACTGTTAGAATAGAAATGCATTTGTTGTATTGTGGTTTGAAACAATCTTGGGAAGAAGTAAAGCAGATATGGTAGGTAAGTGCCTATTACCAATCCTTCAAACAATGTGGATTTAGAAATTAGCGCTTGGGGAGGGCAAAACGACAACTAGTTTTTTTTCAGTTTTTTACTTTACATAGTAAATTAGTTGGGAATATCTACGGACACAATTACAACGAAATATTATGACACAGGACATGTATTATATCATCATCATTCAGCCACTAGCGTCTACTGTTTGACAAATGCATCGCTCAATTTATTCCAGGCACGCCTGTTCTGACCTGTTGAAGATTACTTTCCGGTTACTCTTTTTGGCTCCTCTGTCTACCTAGTCGGTAGTCTTCCTCGATTTCTTACTGTATCTCCATTCTAGGGTTCGCTTTGTCCACCTCCCATCACCGATTTTGTGTACAGGATTGGCCTTATTCAACTTAATGTTGGCCATTACCTCTATGTCGTCTATAATAGTAGATAGTTTCCATCAATTAGTTGAAAAAACTTAAAAACAAGTTCCAAATGTTAAGCTTTTCAAGATTTCGCCAATTGCCTCAAAAACCGCGCAATCTATAAAAGAAATAGGATTAATAATATTTCTAAGAAAGTCTACTTTAACTAAAAGTTTCGTGTTATAAAAACTCAGATGTTTTTCCACACCGAATATCAACCTTATTATCCCACAGATTACATTATAAACAACTATTTACAGATTAGAAAGACGTAGAATGTTAAATATGTAAAATTAAAAAGGTATATTATAGTTATCATCCCAAGGAAAAAGGTATTAGAGCAGAGAATAAGAAAGCATTTTAATAGTACATAAATTATAATTTTTGATGAAGTTGACAAGAATGATAATTCCAATTACCTGATTTAATTTCTGATCATATTTTTGTGAAATAACAGGAAATATAAATTATTTTGTCTGTTCATTGGTGAGAAAACCCCAATGAACAGACAAAATAATTCTAGACCTTCTCAAAAATCTTTTCGAAATTACTAAGGAAAAACCAAACTATTACTATATTTTAGTAGAAATATGAATATCAAAAGTTAGCACAGTTTTCAAAAGATATTTTTATCAGTGGTATGTTTTCACAATATAGAAAAATTATTATTATAATACTACAGCTTAAACTATGCAAATCATATAAGCTGTTTATCAGGAAAGAGTAAACACATATAAACTTGCTAATAAACTGTATGTATTACATCAAAGAAAACTGTATGAGGCCATCCTAGGATCAACCTTAACAGAATAAAGTTTAAACTATCCAAATCGTCTAACCTATTTTCGAAAAAATAGAGAAAAGTACACGCCTTGAGTGTGGAATAGCTTTTTTGAAATCTGTTAAAAAATATATTATTTGTTATTAAATAACTGACGAAGATGCTGTGAATTTCACTCCGGTATACAAATGGAATATCCAAAACAAAGCACAGAAACTGAAAATAAACAGTCATTGTTCACAAGACCAAACTACAATTCTTTAGACGTTCCTCACCGATTTTTATCTTATCAGGACATGAATTTACTAAGTGCCAATGCCACGTTTATTTTTAAGACATTGACCAAGATGATCCACTAGACTAACTCATGTTATCTCGTGGCAGAGAGATTAATCATTGGTTGAACATAAACCCTAACTGTTATCGTCTGGAATGCACTCTCTTAATTAATTGAGTTCCCAGAGAAAACAGAATATATATTACGGGCTTAGTATCTCTTAGGACTAATACCGCATTCGTCTCGAGTTGTGCATAAAACAACAACTATTTTTGCGGTGGTCTAATAGGGCTTATATTTATGGAATCTGTAATTTTCCAGTAAACAAGAGGTGATATAATATTATATCAGCAGATAATAAAAACATGAAACAATACCAATAGTTTTATTATTTGAATAAGACTGCTTATACTGGTAGAATTCGAATGCTTATTCTAGTAACAATGTTGTCACGAAAGGATACCGCGAGAGTCAATAGGAAATCAAAAATTAATTGCCATAACAGAATGGACCCGACGAAAAACAAATTGAAATTGGGGTACAGTCAAATTGGCTGAAAATTTAGTTCTTCTTTACACCCTAATCAAAGGTCTTCATAGGCACAATGTAAAAAAACTGCTAGTGCAAAGAAGTCCATTTTGAAAGAGTTGTTTATGATAAGGAGTTATTTAACGTTGTTGTTTTAGAGCAGTGGTGGCCAAATATTGAGTACATACGATCTACATGTTTTCTTGGAAATCGCATCGGCGCATGCACTACGTGGGTGAGAGAGGTTGAAATATATGTATACATGTGTGTATATATTCCGTTAACATATGATAATTTTTTATTCACTTCGAAGGATAACTTCAACCACAAATAAAAAATTTAACTTTTTTATGCCACAGCCACCTGTAAAAGGCTTGAAAGAAGCCTGTACAGTAATCTTTGCTTAGAGCTTCCAAAGTGCATTGTGTCAAGACATCGATTTTTTACCACTTTCATAAAATGTTCTGTTAGACCCTGAAGCATAATAGAAGTCATTGGAACGTTAAACTGAGCATAAATCATTCAGTAAATAGTTAAAAACCTGAGTCTCCAGTATTTAAGATACATCACTGATGTCTTGTCATTCTTCTTCTTTTCATGCCGTCTTCTTACCGAAAGTTTGCGACCACGTTGAGATTTGTCCATTCCCATTTTGCAAATAAATCTCTTAATTTTGGATATAGTCCATTTCTCCAAATAAATAATTTTCTGGGTACAATGTTCAAATATAAACAAAACCGTAAGTGCATTACTAAACTATTTATACCTTGACCATCCAATAAAAAAATGTAAACCTTTAGTTCTTAAATGCTGCACATACTAGCTGAAATGATTAACTTTGAAATTATGCACTTACTTTAACGAGAATCATGTTACGCAATAGAAATATTGTTTCACAATTAATTTTCGCAGAATTAAAACTTATTCAACTGTTGAGACCTAAGAAATTTAAACAACGACTCATTGGATAATAATCTCATTCATAACTTCGTTGTGATTGTTAGTTAATAAGATATAATTTATTTGAAAGAAAATACATCATTGTTCTTGACAGAGTGAATTATAAAATTCTACTCAGCACCAGAAATGTAAGTAATTTCGAAAAGATTGTTGAGGAGGTCTTGAATTATTTTGTCTATTCATGGGTTTTCTCTCCTCCAAATTTTTTCCTGTAACAGATAAGTATTTAAAAATTGTATATGTAGAACAAAGTGTAGTAAGGCAATTTCGTAAAATTGCCCGGATTACTGGCTGTCTGTACAGAGATTCTTCCTCACAGTTTTTCTGAGAGAAAGAGATGTCTATAAAATGATCAACCAGTATTCCTGTATATAAGTAATGTATTGTATATTGTGTAATACTTATCTGTGTATGGAGACGTTTCAACTCCGAGTCTGGAGTCGTTGTCAATCGTTTAGTGTTGTTTTCGAGGTTTTTTCCTAAAAAATTTTCGCTTTGATTTTGAATTTATTGTTTGTCAAAAAATTTGACACTGACAATTTGTCGTTTGGCGTGCTCCGATTTCAGTGTTGTTTATCATCATACAGCTGGCTTCTTTAAGTTTTCTCTTTTTTAAATTTTCTTCTTTCAACAAGATCTTTGTTTTATCCCAGTCTATCCTATGGCTGCCGGTGCTCGTTAATACATGATTGGCCAAATTTGATTTGTCCACATGTCTTCTGGAAATGTTATATTCATGTTCTTTTTTCCTTACTTCTAAAGGTCTTGAAATTTCACCGGTATAAGAATGGCCACAGTCACACAAAACACTGTACACACAATTTTTAGAACTCTGGGTTGCGTTAAACGGTTTGGTATGTGTGAGGATAGAGCGCAAGGTATTATTTGTTTTAAAAACAGTTTTAACGCTGCATTTATTTCCTAACCGCTTAATTTTTTCCGATACACCTGGGATATATGGAATTATGTTCATAATTTGGTTGTCTGTTTGTGTTTGGTTGGTATTAGTGTGATGGTTATTTGTGCTGGTTTGTTGTTGCGATTTTCTTTCTAACTGATTTATAGTTTTATTTATAAAGTCTTGGGGATATTCGTTTTGAAGTAGATGTTCTTTGACAACGACTCCAGACTCGGAGTTGAAACGTCTCCATACACAGATAAGTATTACACAATATACAATACATTACTTATATACAGGAATACTGGTTGATCATTTTATAGACATCTCTTTCTCTCAGAAAAACTGTGAGGAAGAATCTCTGTACAGACCGCCAGTAATCCGGGCAATTTTACGAAATTGCCTTACTACACTTTGTTCTACATATACAATTTTTAAATACTTATCTGTTACAGGAAAAAATTTGGAGGAGAGAAAACCCATGAATAGACAAAATAAACCAGAAATGTACAAAAAGATTAAAATACATTTTTCTTCGTTTACTTTACAGTCACATTTTTAAGAATTTTATGTTTCGGGTTATTTATAACATAATTTATTTTTAAATTTTAAAAGCCGTTAATTGTTTTGTAACTATTTTATTTTACTTCATTATATATCTAATTTTATTGTAGTTTTATTGGAATAAATATTATTGCTCATTTCTTGCCATTGTTACATGAGTTTTGTGTGTTCAAATAATTTGCTTCTACGAGTTTGCTATTACAATTCTGTCAGTTATGATTTATTAACTATTATTTAAGGGGGGTCAGTGGCTTAACGGGTGAAGGACGTGTTTCTAAACTAACTTCTCTTTGATTTAGCGGGTTCGAGTCCCGCTCTCGCCTATGGGTGTTTGTGATTGTCTATATGCGCATTACGGTAATTTCTGATGATTAAATACGGTAATAGATTAAATTATAGTGTGCTATTGGTTAAAAATCCCAGACGATCCTCACAAGAAGATTCACTTTGAATGACCCAATAGCCATAGCTGAGGCCAATAAATGCCTTTAATGGTCATTTCCGAATGTCCTTTTAGCTCTACTTATTCATTATAAAGTCATAATACTTGGCTGTAATTCTTTTAATGGCTTCTCTATGCGAGAATTTCAGTCCTTTTGGTATCAACATGTTGGTGTAGCCTAAATTAATCTACAAAACTTTTAATGATATATTTAATTATTTCAATATATATCAGTTATGTAAGGCACACTTGCTCTCACAGAAATTTGATGAAACAGATGGATCGATAGAGAATAAATAGAGGAATCTAATAATTAACCATGCATGTTAAATTTAATTGAAAAAAGTAATTCGTGTACGAAATTTTTGACTTTTCCTGTATAAATTTACTATGGACCACCTAGTTTGAAGAACCCTGCATAATTTGTAAAATGCCGTTTTATAAAACTCATAGGACAAAATGTTTTTCAACTGATTAGAGGAACCATTTTACCTGTCTTTAGGATATAAAACTATTACTTTAAGTCATGTGTTGACAGTTCTTTGACCGGGTGTTAAAGTACCAAGGCAGCTGAGTTGATGTTTAATTATGACCCTGAATGTCATTCGAAAGTCAATTGTTTAAATCGAATCTGACATTCTTTGTCACCAATTCGTGACAAACAATTTTACGTCAGAACCGATTCCCTTGGTTATATCAACGTCAAAGGTCATTCTGGAAATGAAAGAAAATTTTGATGCAAATGATCACCGTTTCTCTCCCTAGCTGTCCGTAGTAACTTGATTATGACTGTCTATAATAATGGGTGGTCCACTATAAAAAAATTACATTAATCTTCAAATGACCTTTAAGGCCATTCTAAAGTTCAAATTTTAAATTTTCTGTGTTAATTTTTTATTGAACTTATACATTTAAGGGCTTATAACAACTGTATTGTCATATCATTTAGTACTTAGTTAATATTTTGATGCAAACAACAGTTGTTACATATCTAAGTTAAATAGAAATAAAGCCTGAAACTACAAAAGGTATAACAAAACAATAAAACTTTTAATATTTTGTCTTATCTAGCCGATATGTTGAGCTTAAGTGAGAAGTTTCCTGATTACATTATATAATTAACACATCCAGTTTTCATCTTTTTAAATTGTCGTCCTATAGAATTTTAGAGAAAGTTAAGCTCAAAGATTCGACACTTCAGATTTCATTATAAACTGCCAACTTAATTGTCAGTTTCATGACAGGACACCCTAACCTTCAATAAGCAAACGTTTACCAAAATTTTAATCAGATTTGTTGGTACATTACAAAGTAAATACATGACATCTAATTAAGCTTTTGGCAACAGAATAGAACCCTGGAATGTTGATAAGTTTTGAGTTATTAAAATTGCTTGTACCTATCTCTTGGCCATAAATACGTAAAAGAAAATATTAAGGAGGTTAACATTTTTGTAAAAGATTCACTTCACTACTTTATTTGGCAATGATCCTGAACTTTTGCTGGTAAGACCCTTCAATTTGGTTTTATCTGTTTGTTTCAATAAGTTATCGTTTCAATAATTTAGTATCGTCTAAAAAGTGTTTTTCTTTTTTTAAAGATTTTAGATATTCCATTATTTCGTATTTGAAAAACGCTGGCGAAAGGTTCCTATTTCGCTATGCCGTATAGTATCTAGATATGTTTAGTAAGAGAAGAAGGAATTGGCTTATAAGATACGCTATTAATTATTCAGCGGTTGGTGGGCTAAATAATTTATTTGTTTAAAACTGATTCGATTTTGAAACTTATTTCTTGTATCAACACTGTCTACAACACTAAAACAATGTAATGAGATTTTTATAACTTTAGAATCAATAATTTTAAACTTACAAATCTGCTTGGGACAAAATTAGACCATTCATAGAATCGAAGGAAAGGCCTTGGATACTTTAGTGTCAAACGCATTGATAAATAAACCTTCTGTTTTGTAACAGAACAGTCAACCTGAAGGGTTAGTGGCATAACGATGAAGCGCTTGCTACTAAACTAAGTTCTCTTTGACCTAGTGGATTCGACTCCGGCTCACGCCTATAGTATTTGTGGTTGGTTGTCTATGTGCATTTTTCTGATGATAAAATATGTTAATAGATTAAATTCTAGTGTAGTATGGGTACAAATCCCAGACGACCCTCTCTAGAAAACCCACTTTGAATAGCCGAATAGCCCCGGTAGTTGAGGCCAATAAATCCCGAACCAAAAAAGTCAACCTTAATGTTTTATAATCAACGTTCTTTTTAAGAAGGGTTGTATTTAACCTAAACCACAACATTAAAAAACTAAGTTTAGCAAAACTGGATTTAGTTTAATTAGAAATGCTTTACGTTGCATGTGAATGAATTCTAAATGTCACAAACGTTTGCACATTCTTTCGTTTTATAAATTATTCAACTATTTTCTTCAGTGCAGTGTTCAAATCTAAACTTCGTTCATATGGAAAGTGTTATTCGCCATTTTGACATTGTAACGTGTATTGCATATGAATATTACACTATATTAACAAGAATTGAGGTACAAATGCATTCAAATGCAGCAAGAGTCATTTATACTAAAAATAAAAATGCATTTATTCGTCGATGAGAAAAGCTGTTTTCTACAAAGCGAAACAAACAATGAATACGCTTTGTTGGTTCATCGTAAAAGTCAGGCGTGAGATTACTTATTTAAACTGGGACCAAAGGTCTTTTAGTTGTTTAGAAATTTATCGTTTTTATTTCTAGTCATAGAATTAAAGTGAATAATAGTTATAAGCTCATGTAAGAGTTTAATAAAAACATGGGAAATAAATAACACATAACTAAATAACGGCAATACTGATGTTATTTTAATACTAGAGCCACTAACATCTGAATTTAATATTCTCAATGACTGAAGGTATTTTTAGCAATCACTTGCTTACTATCTCAGTGGAAACATGGGAAAACTCATCAAGTTTGGACACCTGACCGACTGACCGATTGAGGGTTCTTTCTTTATACGGTGGGTGATGGTGCATAGCCGTACTTATTTGATTGAGCAATTTGTATTGTTAATTCCGACAACGAACGAGACTCTAGTCTGCTAACTAGGTGTATTTCGATATCCCACAGGTGTACACATAATTGTTCTTAGAATGACAGGCGTCTTATGGCCTCACGACATTGAGCAGAAACAGGTCTGCCATGTCCTTAGACTAAGGAGATCACAGATATTTCCGAAAGATGACCAAACTTGATCATTTAGAAAGAAACGCGTCCAAATTTATAAAATTCTTTACATTTTAACGCCTTCTTTGCAATCATTATCAAGAGACAAATCAGAGTCTAGAACGAACTGGGGTTGTCACTAGATATTACATCATGTTCAACCAATTATTCATGATAAAGAATTCAAAGATTGTAGAGGAACTTGAAGAGCTGTCGACATGGAGAACATAAGGTATTGAAAATATACGAAGAAGAAGAACTTAAGGAGGAGTGAAGGACTGACTGTATTGAAGGGAATTGAACATAGATGGACAAATGGTCTTTTTTTACTAACTGAAATGAAGAAGAAGAGGAAGAAGAAGAAATGTAGGACTGAAGGATTGAAGAAATGTTTCGAATTACTTCAAAGAAAAATATATTTGTTGGCAGTTTATATCGGGAACTCAAGGCTACAGGTTAAGGAGTTGGTGTTTAAATACCTAAAGGGCGCGTCGCGAAGAAATGTTTGAGTGAAGAAAAAATCTGAAGAGCTGATCCGAGATACTTAAGGTGTTGAAGGAACTCATAAAGAGCTTAAGGTCTATTTGTCATATGAGTTGTCTCGAAAGATTGAGAAGACGAAGAATATTTTTTTGAATTTTACAAGGGATACCTTACCACACTGCTTCAGTACGGACTGGTAAGGGACAAATGTCGTTATCCCTGATTTTTGCCATTTACATCAGAAATGACTGTACCTCCAGGAATGGTGTCACAATTTTTCATTAATTTTAAAATTCGATCCGGGTCAACACCTCTTATACAATTGGGTGAGCTGAATGACTTTTCCACTAAGCCACCGGGGGACATTAATATGAGGTCGAAGTTTTCTTCCGGTGTTCACCCGTTCGTCTGTTGAATTCGGCTGAACTATTGCTTGACTTTGGCCCAAATCTTATCTGGCGTTTTCAAACGCGTCTATAATTTAATATTCTTCAAATAATAGCAGTCCAATATTCCACCAAAATAAAAATTGTGTTAATACAGAGAAAGTTTTAGATAATCCTCATTTTAAATAGACGAAATATTATGTTTTATTATATTTTATGACTATTAAACACTGTCATGGGAAAATCCACCGTGTAAATATTGATTTAATACTTACAAAATGTGCATACAACTAATAAGTAGACTATATAAAAAATAACGGTCAGTTATCCAGATGCCTAAAGCTAACATGAAAAATTCACCATTCATCAAAGGTGTCGGCTACAATAACAATAAGTTACTAATTTGTAATAAAAAAAAAAACAAAAGAGAATATCAACCTTTTGTGCCTATTGTTAAGTTACGTGTGGGAAGATCCTTGGAATGTCCCAACATATCAATAAAACCGCTAAACGATCCTAAACACTCTCAAGTTGCCGAATTTCTTCACAAGACAAAATAAATTTCCCGAATGTCTCATCGATCACCCTCACAGATAAACAATGACGAAGCAGTTTTAATATACTCCAGAGAACGAACGACGATAACTAACTCTATATAAAAGGATCACGTTCGAGTTAAAAGAATTATATGTGCTATATAAAAATTAGGTTGCTGCAAGCAACAGTTTACAAAGTTTAATATAAAAGCTTTTAAGAGTTTCACCGGATTTCATTTCAGATTGTGTTTATAAAATAAAGATTTTTAACATTCTAATAAAATTTGATTATAGAAATAGTTTTTGATATTAGTATTTTCCATGTTTTCTGAAAAATGTATTAATAATTAGTTGATGGTGGAAGCCATTACCTTGTGGTATACTATCATTATGATTGTAGAAAAACGAATTGCTTTGTTTTATATCACTTTATTTATTTATTTAATAAATAAACATAAAAAACTAGTTTCGACAAAAGATTTTGAAACAGACCGAAGGGTCTTGTCTACAACAGGAGGTATGTGTTAAGTTCTCGGAAGGAAATCCTTGGTTTTTCGCTATAATGATGAGACATTTGTTTAAAATAATAGGAAACATTGCATTAAATGTACCAATATGTGACAGCCAGCCAGCGGTGCATTGACAATAGCTGTCAAGGCACATGGAGGGATGTAGCATTTTCTTAAGGACGAGATGAAAATTTTGGTAAATTGTATTATTCTGTTTTTTTCTCAGCCGTTTCTTACGTTTTTATTTACATAACTATTGCCTGCCGGATTGGTCTATTTATCCATTGCTGTATTAAGTTAATGGTTACTTGTAAACAATTTATTGATATTAATTTTAATTACTTTTTTCCAATGACTGGATCCGCCAATGTCAAGATATCGGAGGGTCCGTCATTTAAGCCAAATTACAAAGCAGTATTAATACATTTTACGGCACTACCTCAAAAATACAAGATATACGAAGTGAAGTGCATTTTATCTCTATCGTGGTTAAAACGATAAGTTCTGCAAAATATGTCTACAAATTATTTATATTGTACTTCTGCACGACCAACTTAACGTAAAATATCGATCTTTAGTGTTATTAATATCAACGTTATAAGCTATTACTAGGAGGCAGATAAGTTCCAGCAGTTATTACAACCAAGTTATGAATTTTTTAAAATCTCTCACTTAATATCGGTTTTTCCAGTTTTTCTTTATGAAAAATGCTGCGATCAAAATTTATAAAAACTCATTTTGAAGATTTCCTGATACTCTACAAATTTTCTATTGACCGCATTATGAACAGATCATTACTTTTTACCCTATAAGCAAAAAACGAAAATACCCCATATTTTTTGGGGATTTTAAGCCCCAAATAATTTACTTCTATAAGTTTGTTGTTAAAATTATGTCAGTTATGAGTTATAAACTATTATTTACGTAATGGCTTATGCGGTTTGCTGTTGAATTTTATGTCATTTAAAAATCTCTAATACTGATGTATTAGTCTTATTTTCTCCACACATTTTTTTGTTTCCACAGATACTTGCACATACAAATGAGATAACTCTTGATGTTGCCGAGGATTTGTTTCACAAGATCTTTGAATCGCTAAGAATAAGTAGATTTTACATTGTGTATGGATCAAGTTGGTTGCTCTTTGAACGGCAGATCTTCATATTTTTCAAACCCATCCACTACTTTCAGGTGGTCTTTTACCTCTCTGCACTCAAACGCCTTTTCACTGTAACTTTGTTGACTATCATCCAGTAACAAACTTTCAAGCATTTCGTCTGTCAATTTCTTCCTTCTTTCTGAGCCAATTTTAATCTAAAAACAAATTAATTCTACTTATTCAGGGTGTAAATGGATTAATGCGAAAGATTTCAAGACGTGCTTCCTTAAGCCATTTTATGACGAAAAGTTTTTATCAACTTATGTCCGCAAACCCTTTACCGATGTACAAGGAGTTGAAATCTTAAGAGTTTTTCAGTTTTTTGTTTCTATTACTAATGTATTCGAGATATTTTGGAGCATTAAGCCTCTATGAAGTCTTCATACTAATATCACAGAAACGGTCATGAAAATCTACAAGTACCACCCTAGAGATTTTCTGGGGTCCTTTGTTCTTTCTGCCCCCACAACTTTTGATCAGTACGCTCCTGGCAATTGACAAAAATAGTAAATGAATCTCTTATGAATTTTCAATCCTTTTTGTTTCATGCGTTTTTTTCGTATTTGCCACGTTTTTTGTGAAAAAATTAATTTCATGTGTACCGTAAAAACAAATAATCCTTCTGTTATACAAAACACTATTATTATCTCAAAATCACTAAAAAAACAAGTTTGCCTAACTCCGAAAATGAAGAGATCAAATTAAGTTCTCAAAATAGCCACATTCAGCCATCACATAGGAGTCGAGTCTTCGACACATAGATCTTCGTATTCGATTGAAAATCCAAGGAGTATAACTCTACAAAAAAAATTTTCTTAAGTCCTCTATGTCTTGAACAGGAGTTCCACTACAAAACAACGTTTTTAATTGTCCCCAAGTTGAAAAGTGTATCAGATTTAAATCAGGAGAACAAACTGGCTAATCATATCTAGCATTCAAAACGAAAATGCGAGACGGTTAGGAAAATCACGAGATAACAGTGCCTGGACTCGTTGTACATCATATGGATATAACAGCTGTACCTTTAAGATGGCAAATACCGTCATATAATCAACCATTAAAGCAATTTTCCAATCCCGGCAGGGATCAATATCAACTACTCGGATGAATTCCCGGAAACCACATTTAATGCCCGCGAAAACTTAAAAACACACAGTGATATATATATATATATATATATATATATATATATATATATATATATATACAAAGTGTAAACGGTTTGAGTGCAAAGATTTTGAGGATCAATACTTCAGGTCAAAACAAATCAAAAAGCTTTATAACATTTTCAGAAATAAATTATAGTTTTGCCAAAAAAAAATTAAAAAGTTAGAAGTTCTGTAGCCTTTATTACAGTGAATAATAGATTATTTCCGGCTTCAAAATGATTGTAAAGCTAAATATATAAATACTCAATAGTGTATACAACTTTAATAACTGTATTAACAAAGAAAATTATTATTTAAACTCTAAATATTCTGTTATAATTTGCCCTACGTTTCTCCGATCAGGGGTGGCAACATAGCATATACTCAGTACTACAGCTGGCCGCTGCCATGAATGCTTTTTTGCGGCCCGGTTCTTTTAAGAAAGTAAAAGTGATTTTTGCGTGACATTCAACATAGCGTGTTATTTGATTTTCATTTTAAAATATAAATTGGAAAAATAAATAAAATCTGTTGTGAATTGTGAGTTCGAGTGTATTATTTTGTGACAAACAGTGACAATCATACAATAAGGTAAAGACCTGACATGCTATTAATTTGTGGGGAAAGTAAATGTAATAACAAGAATTTTGAATTTTGAAAATTTACTATAAATAATCCGTTTGCTCGCCAGAGCTCTATCATAATGACATCCTGCAGGTCAAAGGTTTTTATTTGTCTAAGATAATTAATATTAATTTCTTAGTAACAATTATTTCTCGAAGAATTTAACACATAAAAGAACTACATATAAGAAATGTTTTGTTTAATATAGTTTGTATCGCATTATTTTTGTATCATAATGTAAACAACTTTGTATCCTCCCTTCTTCAACTTGATCATAAAATAAATCGCCAAATATAAATATTCATTTCAATACATAGATATTAAAAGGGTACATTTTTGGAATAATATTTCATAAAATTTTATGTAGGTACCTAAATAAATCTACCGGCACTCGAATCTATGAAATTATTTAATACAAAAAAATAACAGGTGTTCATTTTTTTGTGGTGACTCATTCCTTTATTATTCACGCCACAAGCAAATCTCATTTTTAGCGCGACGTTGCCACATTGACAATAATTTACTTAACATGTATTTCAAATTTTCTTGCTTATTAAGGCCTTTAGACCATAGTGTTATAAGAGTTTTTTGTTATGTTTGGTGGGTACTATCTGCACCTAAAATATATGCAGTCAAACTATTTACACCCTGTATATATATATATATATATATATATAATATATATTGTGTGAAAAGTTACCGAAAATAGCTCAGAATGCACAATAATGTTTCCATGTTTCATCACAGCTTGTTCTCTATATTCTCTTTTAAATGACACCATAAACAAACGCGCCATATAGAACGTTGTAATCCGTGAAATGTCATTATTTCAGGAAATTGTAGACTGGAAAGCTCTTTTTATTATGGCAGATTAGCCAGTATCTCCTAAAAATACTCGCCGGAAAAACTGAGCCCTCGGTTTCGCATATTATTTACCAATGTGAACTCATAAATCAAGTTTTCACTAAGCACAACTTTTTTTAATGAAGGTTTGAAAGTTTTATAAGTCAATTTAAGTCTTTTTGTTGCCATTTCTTTCTTTTTAATTTGAATCTAGCAATTTTGGACATTAAAAAACATGTCCAATAAAGCTATAACGCTGATAATATTCATAACTTATGCTTTTCTCTTCCTATCCTGAATCTATTGAAGGCTTCATACATTGATGATAATGAACAACATTCCCAAAATGTCATGTCAGTTTAATTGAAATTTATTAGCATTATTTAAAGAATAATCTGAATCTGTAACAAGAATTATATTTATCTAAATTTGTGTTTTTTTTCTCACAAACTAAAAAAAAAATAAAAATAAATAATTTGGTGAAGTGCGAGTTGGACTCGCATACTTAGGGTTCCGTACCACCTTCAAGATTCGAAATTTTCTTATACTTACCCTTATATCTTTTAAAGGAAGCGTTATAAATTTATAAAAAATATACACTTTGATTTTCCAAACATAGACTTTCTATTTTATCCGCATTAGGATTCGCTTGATTTTTATCACAATACATATGTATTTAATTTTCTAATTTGGCCCCCAAACAGTAACATTATAGTTTTATTTTACTAATAAACTTTCAGAAATGCCTTTTATAATCTACTGTCTGAGTTTTGAGGCTCTGTAAATTGGAAGAAAAACGGCAAATTAGTTTAAATTATAAATTATTAAATCTGTTATTCAAATTATTTAAAAATATAAATAAAATATATTTTTCAAATTTTAAATAGTGTAGTTTCTAAAGTGGGAATTAAGTCGATGTTTAATATTTTTAATATCTTTTATACAAATGATTTAAAAATATGATATATTTGTAATTCACATAATGAGCCTTTTATCTGATATATTACATGATGCGTTTGAAAATTGAATATTTATTTTCCATTTAATTGTATAATTTGTCCCTAAAATTACTATGGGGGTTTTCTAGTAATTTATTTGGCCTCCAAATAATAGAATTAGGTATTTTTTTCATATTTTTCCTATAAACAAAAAAAAGAGGACTTAGAGTTTGGGGAATAACGGGGAGAATGGGTAATTTTTTAACATATTTTTTTAATATATTTTAAAATATTCATTTAAAATATATATATATATATATATATATATTTGTACCTATTCGTCATAGTGTAGCCCTGGGATTTGATATATTACATGACCCGTTAGAAACAATTATAATTTTTTATTTTCCATTTAATCCTATAATTGTTTCTACTTAATTTTCCAGTAAAGTCCAGGTGAGGGGCTATATCTCCATTTTTTTTCAAAATTTTCCAGCTTAAGGTTTCGGAGATAAGGGGGGGGGAATGGGTATTTTTTTATATTTTTGTTAATATCTTTTAATTAATTTATTTTAAAAATTTGAAAAAAATATATTTGTTTTCGTCGTAATGAGCCCTCTCATTTGATATATAACATGTTGAATTAGAAACAATTTTAATTTTATATTTCCATTTCATTCTGTAATTGACCCCCAAAATTAAAATTAGAGGTTTCTCCTTATTTTTCCAGTAAACTTCAGGTCAGAAACTATAAATCTATTTTTTTTTCAAAACTTTACGTTTTATAGTTTCGGAGATAAGGGGGGGGGGAATGGGTAAATTTTGGTATATTTTCGTTAATATCTTTTTAAATATTTTTTTTTTAAATATGAAAAAAATATATTTGTGTTCCTCAGAATGAGACCTTTCATTTGATATATTACATGATGCGTTTGAAAATTTTTTATTTTTAAATTTTTATTTAATTCTATAATTTACCCCCCAAAATTAATATTAATTATTATTAGTTTTCCTGTAAAGTTCGGGCAACGCTCTATATTTCCTATTTTTTTCAAAATTTTATGCTGAGTAGTTTCGGAGATCAGGTGGGGGAACGGTCGATTATTTTAGTTTTTCCCCCCAGAAGTACCCCTAAAATCAAATTTTTTTCTTTTACGATATGTACTCCTGATCGGGTCACCAAACTATATATTGATACCAAATTTCAACCTCTGCCGTCCAGTAGTTTAGAAGAAAATGGCTGTGATGTGACAGAGGCAGAAATCCTGAGTGATATTATAAGGGTATCCGTATATTGTATATACGGAACCCTAAAAAGTGTTATGTTGACTGTTTCTTGATTTTAAAACTCAACTACCTCAAATAAACTCAAGTAACTCGGAATGTTAATGTTAAATCGAATAACATGATCGGCACTTATAGAAACATAATTATAGGTAACAAATCATGTATATGATTTTCTTATCCAGTCGTACAGGAGAAAATTTGAATGTATACTAAATAATAGGAATTAATGGAAAATTGATTTATCAGTTTATTTTATAGAAAAAATTATCTTATTGACATCTTAAACAGTATGAAATTCTAGAACCATGCGTTTTAATTTAACCTGGATTAGTCCATAGAACCAATTTTTATTTATCCGGATTCCGATTTGGTGAAACCCAAAGTTTTGTCAATGATAGCTTGTGAAAGGGAGATGTTGACAGCCAATGAAATATAAATTTCTCAAAATTAATAAATCACCTAAGTCTTGTGTAAGTTATTCGGTCGTAATGCTCATCTTGTGTACAAAGCAATACATTTAGTTTTCCGAAAAAATATCTGTGTTAACATCAACCTTACACAGTAAGCTTCACTTTTCCTGCTGCTTAAAAAAGTAAGTGCCCATGATACCTTCTTGCAATACGTAAAAGAGGGAATCAATGTAAAGCAGTTCTTCGATAATGCGAGAAATGCTTCTTATCAGAAAAGAGGATTTTTGAACATACTGATATTACCCATAATAAAATTAGTAAACCCTAAATGTAAATAGTCTAGAACTTCACGATAGTATAGCACATTAGGTTGTCAAATATTGATCCTTTTGAGCATCAAAATGGTGTGCCCAAGCAAACCCTAGTTTCAGAAAATCGGGTGAAGCACAAATGCAGGCAATAGTTGTGGCAATCGATATTCTGATTTGGTGATATTTAGCCGACCACTGCTTTTTACCATACAGTTGGTACACGATTTGGGGATAATCATAAGTGGATAATATTCCTCCTATGCTATTCAGGGTCTTGGGCACCCCCTTATCTATTTCATGCAATACAACACTTAATCGCCGTCGATATAATCAATATTTTTCGAACATTATCGATTTAAAACAACAACTTTTTCCGTAATAGATTGTTATCACAGACTAAATGATGTTGATACCATCGATATTTGTGAACAGGCGGTATTATATCATGCAACAAATCGAATCGTAAAAGTATTATCAATATATTGAATACAGATTACATTAACTATAATAATAATTTAATCTCATTGTCAGATTTCTTGTATTACAAATAATCATTGAATTTGTATCAATCTTTGTAATTTACTAATAACTTACAATTAAAAATCATTAAATGATGTCCTAAAATGTATTGCCATGGCAAATATTTATACTTAGCTTCCCAAGAAATATTTTATTCCATAGATTTATGCAATCATGAATATAGTAGTTTCGGTTTCAGCGATAAGAACCTACTCTTCCTTTAAATGTAGGGAATAATTTTAAAAAAATTTCAATATCAATCAGATCCACTAAAACTCCTTCAATACCTTGTACTCCTTAAGTGGCAATATAACAACTTCATTGTTACAACAATATAAATTTAAATGAGAGAGGTTACTAACTAACTTTAAAATCTTTTAGATTCTATATGGACAATCGAAATGAAAAATGTTATAAGAAACCTAAAGGTGATTTTTAAATACCTATTCCCTGATACACTACTTAGAACTTCTAAAAATATACATAGCTAATTACTGAGAGTCTATTTATTTTGTGTTTTTCTGTCTTAGTTGGGACCGACTTCAAAAATAATATTTTTTGCTTTTTAGTTTTTTTTTTCAAGTCGGTTGTTGATTTTTAAATTTCCTTTTTTTAAATTTTTTTGTGATGGAATGGGATAATTAGATGCCGTGTTCAAATCTAATTAACTTTTCCGATATTGACAGAAGTAAAGTATTCTAAATCTTGGCTTCATTAATTTTTTTTTACCAAACTTGCTTACTGCAGAATAGAATAATCTTTTTTTTTTTCTAAATATTATTATTTATTATGAAAGTTTTAAATATGATTCCAACATATCTGAAGTCATTGTATTTGCAGAAGAATTAAGAACCATCTTTCTTTTTTTAACGCGGTTAATTGTCATTCATTCATAAATGTTCCAGTTATAGTCATTTAAAATTCGCTGCAAATGTTTCAAATTTTATCATAAAACCAGTTTTTCCAATTTAAGAAATATCATTTTTCCTACAATTTTTAATAATACGCCATAATGTTGGATATTACCAAAATAAAACTATATCACTTTCGTGATCCCTTTAACAGAATCCAGCACAAACCATACAAATTATTTGAATCGAGTTCAAGTAATCCGTGAACACACATAAAAATATATACAGGGTGTAAATAGTTTGAATGCATATATTGTAGGTGCTGATAATATACACCAAATCAAACAAAAACTCTTAAACCCTTATAGTCTATTGGCTTTAATAAGCAAGAAAGTTCAAAATACATTTTATGTAAATTATTGTCGAGACGGCAACATCTTGTCCTGAAAGTACATAAATACCTAAAGAAATAACGTCGACTAAGAAACAATAAGCACTTATAATTTTTTTTCAGTAAATCAGTAATTAGAACTGTTTCGTCAAGAATGTGATTTGCTTAGGTAAATAAAATATTTGTGGCGTAAATAGATTTCGTATGAACTATTTATTTTCGAACAAAATTCCTGAAATTATGTCAAAGTAGAGGCGGATAAAAAAGATTTACACATTATTTAGAAAGATCTGGATACAATGTAATGCAAAATAATCTACTATATCCACTGAGTTGCTCAGAAAAACATTAAGTCTGTGACTTTAATTTTTTCGGATAAACAAATCAATCAAAGTAATTTTTAATAAAATAAGCTTCAATTTTCAATTAAAAACTTACACCATTTGCACGACTTTACCTACCCATTTTTTAGGGTTCTGTATATACAATATACGGATACTCTATAATATCACTCCGGATTTCTCCCTCTTTCACATCGCAGCATATTTCTCCTAAACTACTGAACGGAAAAGGTATCAGTATATATTTTGGTGACCCGATGAGAAGTAGATATCGTAAATGAAGAAATTGTGATTTTAGGGGTACTTCTAGAGGGAAAAACTAAAAAATTAAGGAGGAGCCTCTAATGTTAGTTTTGGGGGGCAAATTACAGAATTCAATGAAAAATATAAACTTAATATTATTTCTAACGCGTCATCTAATATATCGAATCAAAGGGCTCATTATGACGAATACAAATATATTGTTTTCATATCTTTAAAATGAATAATTTAATAAATATTTACAAAAATATTTAAAAAAATTACCAATTCCCCCTTTATTCCCCAAACTATACGACCTATTTTTTTTTGTTTTCAGGAAAAATACGAAGAAATACCTAATATTAATTTTGGGGGCCGAATTATAGAATTAAACGGAAAATAAACGCATCATGCAATACATCAAATGAAATGGCTCATTATGGGGAATACAAATATATATTTTTCAGATTTTTTAAATTAATTGTTGACAAGAAATTAACAAAAAGATCTTTCCCGCTTTATTTCCCAAACCTTACTACCTAAAATTTTGAAAATAATTAGAGGTACTGCGGCTTACTTGAAATTTATAAGAAAAATTAGTCGAAAACCCCGATATTAATTTTGGGGACAAATTATAAAATTAAATGGAAAATAATAATTCACTTTTCAAACGCATCATGTAATGTACCAATATATCTAATAATAGCCTCATTATGTGAATTAAAAATATATATGTTTAAATCATTTGTTTAAAAGATATTAACAAGAATATTAAACATCGACTTAATTCCCACTTTAGAAACGACTATCAAAAATTTTTAAAAATATGTTTTACCTGTATTTTTATCTAATTTGTCTAACAGATTTAATAATTTATTATTTAAAACTTGAGCTATCTTCCCTTTTATCTTCCATCTACAGAGCCTAAAATTCAGACAGTAGATTATAAAAGGCTTCCCTGAAAGTTTATTAGTAAAATAAAACACTAATGTTAATTTTGGGTGCCAAATTAGAAAATTAAATACATATTTTTATAAAAATCAAGCGAATCATGAAGCAGATAAGAAAAAAAGTCTATGAGTTGAAAAAAAATCTATAATTTTTATACATTAAAACGCTTCCTTTAAAAGATATTAAGGTAAAAGTAAGAAAATGCACTCATTCCCTGCTGACACTGAAATATTAGTATCTTGAAGGAGCTACGGAACCCTTAGTATGCGAGTCCAACTCGCACTTCAACAAATTATTTATAAAAATTTAGCATTTTTTACTGTAAATAAACGTTTTATGAAAACTACCCTTAAAAAAAGATTGTAGAATGTAAAAAAACACACACTAAAAAAACTACTAATAACCACGTTAAATTCGTTGGAATGAACCGTGAGCTATTGTTTAATACTGTTTTATTTTCTATTATTTATTAATTGTCAGATCAAATTTAATTATCAAAAATGAGGTTTGGCAATGTTAAAGTGATTAGTAAACACATTTGATGAGTATAGTAGCTACATTTGAAGTTCCAGAACATTTTCTTTTTTTTTCAATTTAAAAAATCATATAAGGATTTTGCTTCACTGTTATTCCTCTTTTCACTCATACCGTGAACAATCTGGAAATAAGCTTTACTTGGGAATATAGGCTAGCCAGACAGTCAACAAAAGAATCCAAGTAAATTGGTACAGTATTTCCTCTTAACAGCCATAATATCATCAGAACTTATCTTAAAAGAACAGATTCAACAAGTACTCATTTAAAATGACATTCTTGATACCCGTCTTTACTATTTAAAATTAGCTCATCACATTGTGCTAATTGCCGAACGTCCGAAAATAAGTTGTATTCTTATTAACTTTCCTTCATAATTCTCATACACTCTAAAACCATTTGTGTGAGTTATTAAACTTTCCTTAGACTTTTGCAAATTAATGCTTCATTAGATTTATTTCAATTTTATAGGCAACTATATAAATTTAAATCAACGAAATACCGTAGTAGCCGGTTAAAATTAAATAAATGCACTAAAAATAAGATGGTGTAAATAAATTGCAGTCAGGAGTTCTTTTTTCTTGTTTTGCTCATTAACTACGAGACAACAGATGGAAGGTGGATATGCTCAACAATTAATACTGTTATGCTTGGATTTCAAGCTAATGAATAGTTCCATCTCATTACTTCCTTGTTCGAGTATAGTTTCTCTTACTACTTTGCTACCTGTTAGAAGTAGCAGAAAAATGTTCACACCTATGCAGAAATGGTCGGAATTTAATGATCTGCAACAAAATTTCTTATATAAACTGAAAGCATGAAAAAATGTATTCATTAAGATAGGAAAAATCGTCGACCTACATGACTGACCGACAATTAGGAGTTCTGTGTCAGCTTGTTTGCTATTTTTTCATTAATGGTCGGTGTAGTACGAACTTTCTATTAGACTTAAATAAAAGTTTTGTTAGTGGAACATCCTAATCATATAACTAAGGTTTCAATACAATTCATCATAATGTGTGTTTTTTTCATTCATTGTATTAGCCAAACCTATGACGTACAATTAGTACAACAAGTAAAGCTATTCGAATACAGATTTTATAATGTGGTCATTTCGTCATAAAACATTTATGTTTAGAAATATGATATGCACTTTGAAAGTAGTGTTTTGTATTACTATGTAGTACTTTAATAGCTATTAACTGTGTGATGCAGTAATTCTAAAGCTGTAGTTTATATCAATGGAATACGTATCTGATTTTTGTGATTTTACGCAGATTGGGCATTTTATTATGCGTATTTATGAGCTTGAAATTCTAAATACTCACCGCTTTTGTTATTTCAAACTAGTTGATAGAAAATTGAATTTTAATAGTTTTTTGTGTGATGGATTTTACTTTTTCAGGTATTATGGTTAATTTTGTAAAATTGTTATCTGTTTAGCACGTTGTGACATTTCATATTGTAAACAAACCAATTACAATCCAACAATTAACTCAACAAACTTTAACTTATGTATTACGAACTGAATTTCTCCGATAGGTTTTTGTATACCTAACTGTTCGACGAAAACTTTTAAATGTCCTGTGGAAAAATTGTTTATATTTATAACCGTCCTCGTCAAATATAGCTACACTACATTGTGGACTATCTTCAATTTACCTGGGGTGTATTCGATGCATAAAATCATTGATTTTCTGAGTAACTTCATGTGGACCATTCAATAAAGGTCACACATTCATTGACTTGGTCCTCGTCCTTTTGAGATCGTACGATTAGACTTTATATCGTTCCTCCAATCTAGTACAATTTAAATTTTAATCATACCTGGTTTTCGTACCCCAATTTGAGTTTCTTCTCTTCGCACCGATTTCTGAAAAAATGCCGGGAACACTAGTTGTCTTCTTATCAAAAACCTCTCTCAGAGCATTACCTACCTGAGAGACAGCAGGTCTATGGATTTATCAACTAGCTTTCCTGTACAAAGTGTTTTAATATTTAATGCAAGATAATTATCTGTGTGATGTGCCGTTTCTATTTCTTCTCAGGAATTGTTAACGACACAGTTTTTTTTTAATTCTTTTGAAGCAATATTAGTTGAGGTGATTTTTTTCTAATTGTCAATTAATGGACTACTTGTTACTGTCATTGTGTTATAACTTCAAAGAAGTTTTCCTAATTTCTTCATTATTTAATAACATTACTGTGTATATACCATCATCACTTAGTACACGTTTGCCAATCTATAGTGACTTTTTTTCTCATTTGGACGGATGTTTTATGTTTCTTAGGTATATGTTTTCCCGCATACACCATATTTAGAAAATATAAAATTAATATACAAAATTTAAAAAAAACGCATTGTGTAATTTATTAAATAAATGGATCCAACGTGAAAACCATTCGTTTAAAATATATTAAGGACAACGTACAAAAATCGGGCCTCCCTTTATCTCCGAAACTATTGACACTAAAATATTGAAAAACTTTCGAATATAGGGCCTCATTCAAAGTTTTCAGGAAGACTGAAATCATCCTATACAAGAAACACAAGAATAATAAAATAAAATTCTTTTTCTGCAGATAATATTAATTTCATTCAAACCAGTGAACATATGGTGCTGTTTTTAGGTAATTTTTCTTCAAAAATAAGTGAAATGTCTATTAATTATCAAACTAAAAAATGTAAATAAGTTTGTAAATACTCATAATAATTTTTAAGTGTGATTACAACAATAATTTTCATCTTTAGTATGAATTGAGGAGCTTATTACCTGATTTATTTTTATTTTGATTGTTCCTGCCATTAAGTCTTGAAGTGAATATTTGTTAAAAACATGGAAAATTGTTATTGGAATCGAGATTACTTCAATGGAGTTTTCAAGAAAGATAATGGAATAATATAATCAGTTTATATTCTGATTTAATATTTTTTTAGTAAAATAATTTAATGATATTTTTAAATTCTGTAATTTTACTTTTACTATACAGTATTTCTTTTATCTTTTGAATTGTTAAGTTACAATTGTTAAGTTTTTTACAATTATATGGGTTTGTGCTGCAAAGCTTCTTGTGGGACGTGTAACGGAGATAACTGCCACAATTCTTCATCAATTTTAGATCAGGAGGAGAATACTGGCAGGGAATCTGATAAGGATATTTAAATATATGTGATTTACTAAATGTATAAAGATATGTTATAATACTGACGAAATAATGTAATTTCATACATTACAATTTAATTTTTATTGTTATAACTTAACTTTTTTTTAAGTAAAAATTTTAATTAAAAAATACACAACGTTTTGCAATTTTGTAAATCACTTGTGACCTTTTTTTAAATATATGGCTTGACTATTAATGATTAAAGAAAAATATATATTTATACAAAATATTTGAAAACATGTCCTCATATTTTCTTTAGTTGTTTGAAGCAATTTTAAAGTATAAAAAACTTATTTGTCCAATTTTCGCAGTTTTTATGCAATGGGGGATGGCTTTTAAGGGATAATTAAAAAAACATATTAACCTACACTTAAGAACATGTTCATGAATTTTTTTAGTTTGAAATAATTTTTTTGTACAATTTTTACAATTTTTATGGCATCAGGGGTGGTTTTTGAGGGTTGAAACTCAATAAATTGAGAAATCATAATAACATACACTTAAGAACACGTTCATATTTTTTTTACAGTTTGAAATAATTTTTTCCTATATAAAACTTATTTTTGTAGAATTTTCAAAATTTTTATGCAATACGGAGTGGTTGTTGAGTGATGAAAATTTGTAGTACCACTTAATAACCCATAAAAAAGATAATATTCATTAAAAATGCACTCTAAAGGTATTTTAAGCTATTAAAAATGATATTTTGTATGAAATTAGGTTTAAGGGTAGATTTTTAACGGTTGATTTGTAGGAAAAAATAAAGAAATAAAAAATATATAATTAGCATTCCAACAGATATAGGAATATGTAACCCGTAGTATTTAATAATTATTCAAGCAATAATTAGCCCATAAAATGTTTATTTCTTTATTTTTATGAGAAGGGTAGTTTTCACTCGTAAACAGCGGAGAGCACACAACGTACATATAACATACGTACTTTTGATGAAGAGAGTAAAACAACCTTAATTCCAAATTTTCATACATGTCCATGTTGTCCGCAAAAATTGGCAAGTAATAGGCTATTTTTACCGTTGGTGGCTGTACTAAGAGTAATTCAGGAAAATTATAAACAAACACAGTAATTAATGAGAAACTTTTCATACTTTGATTTTTATCTAGATAATAAATTATACGGACATTTTAAAGAAAAAGTTCTAATCACATAATAAAATCTAATAATTATTGCAAGTATACAAACACAGATTTTTTTCTGATATAGGTATTATAATAAATATAAGCCCACCCCTTGACAAATATTAAGAACACAGTAAACAACTTTCTTCTAGTTCCCGTTTCTTTTATATGGCAAATAAACTAATTATTATGCGTATAGTTTCCTTTTACCAATTTGTTGCATTGCAGGTGCAAGAAATTCAATTTCCTTCTTAAAAGATATCTTGTAAACAGTAATGTACATCAAAGCTCAGTAGTGGTTTATATGAACTTCTCCATTTTCAGAAAAGTAAAACTATATTAAAACCGTCTGGATCGTTATTTCAAATTATAGCCCGTCAAGGTGAACGAACACTTTCCGGTTAGAAATCCGTTTATGACAACAACAGAAATTCTTTGATGTCTTAGTCAGTTATCGTGAGAATCGAATGTCGACAAATACCAATTTAGTAGTTTTTAATTTTGTATTCGACATCTTTGTAGATTGTCTTGTTTTCATAAATTATGTTATACTATACAAGTAATATACGGTGTAATATATTATGGAAATGCAACTATATTACTCAGATTTTCTACAGGGACATGATAAACAATAGAAAACAATAAAACATTTTTTTAAAAAATATAACCGACTTCCAATTAAACTAAAAAGATAAAATTAATTATAACAAAATACAATTCTAGCAAATAAATAACACATTCAGTGTTGTTAGGAAGTAAAAAATGTAAACATTAAAAAGTGCTCACTCTGTACAAATTAATTACCTACCAATCTAGTATATTTTTCAAGTCGGTGCCAAGCAAATCTAAAATCCTTCATTGCGTACTTATCTACTACTTCATCAAACTTGATTGTTGCTTGGCACCGACTTCAAAAATATACTAGATTGGTAGGTAATTAATTTGTACAGAATAAGCACCTTTTAATGTTTACATTTTTTACTTCCTGGGTAGGTACCTAACAACACTGAATATGTTATTTAGTTGCTAGAGTTGTATTTTGTTATAATTATTTTTAGCTTTTTAGTTTAATTGGAAGTCGGTTATATTTTTTTAAAAAATGTTTTACTTTCAACTTTTTAGTTATTTTGAACCCAGGTAGTTTTCATTCTTTATTTTTTCTTTTGTATGTATAACCTTAATAGACAGGACCAAGTAACATCGAAAGCCTCAACATTCCACAATGATACATTTTCATTTAAATTGACTTGGAAATGTTTACGAACAAAATGTACTAGTACGCGTTAACTTAAAAACCCCAAAATATATTTATGCCTTATGGACCACGCCATGTAACCTTTTTTCAACTTTTATTGACAATTCTGTATAATTATAGATAATTCCATTCCACCCTATGTACCAACCATCCTGTACATACGACTGCCCACGGACAAGCATAAATTTGTTTGCTGCCTTCTGTAAACTATTGGACGAAGTAGAATCCATCCCATATTTACGTAGTCAAATCCGTCCTATATTTCAACCATAGTATATAACTCCTTGTGGACTACCCTTTAAATTATTTCATTTTTAACATTTTATATTATCGTCCTGTGTGACATTAATTCCTCTCCACACTTTATGCAACTTCTTATAAGCTATAAAATAAATAATGTTTTTATAACACTGTATAAATATAATTCAACTTCTGCATATATTTCAACTATCCTGTATATGATTTGTTCACGTCCATATCATATAACAGTTTTTAACTGATCCTATATATTTTCCACCATTTTTATACCACCAATAGTCCACTCCACCCTATATACCATACATCCTGTATATACAGCTAAACGGCCTAACTTATATTTCAATCATCATATAAATGCAACTCCTTCTGTCACTTTACTTTGTGATTTTGTTTGCTATAACTCAACATCCTGTGTATAAACCCACAAATAGCAGTTTAGATTGACATGCGTTGTCACTGAATTTTCTATTAGGCCGGGAGAATGTGACAACCAAAAGCACCGTCTTCGCAAAATGGAAAAATTTTCATTTAAATATGTATTTGCCGTATACAAACAAAACGAGCTTAGTACTCATTGATTTGAGGAGTCGAAAATACTATGCTTTACTACATATATGCTTGAGATGTACATAGAAAATTTTCAAATTCGCAATTAAAACTTCCAGAGCCTAAAATCCCCGCAATATTACGTTGGAATTAAAATATTTATGAGGAAACAACCGTTATGTCATTTCGATGAAATTTTTGATAAGAATTTTGGAATTTTTGGAGATTTTCTGCAAAACTGCAAGTTGCACGTTGCAGAAAAGTATATGAGATCGCCTAAGGATCTTCCTTAATAGATTAAACGTTAAAAAACCATACACATCCATAAAGAGTTTTTGAAAAATCGACCAATATGTTAGGGTCGATTTCCATGCACGCATGTGTTCATTCACAAATTTCTTCACTTTACCAATAGAATTCTTTACCCAAATTTAAAGTTTCACCAATCCGGATATATACTCTATAAAACAAGACCATACTCATACAAAACGGTTCACCACAGGAGAAGAACTCAGGTAACATACATTAAAAAAAAAATACGCGACGAATTGATAACCTCCTCCTTTTTGGAAGTCGGTTAAAAATGTAAATATCTTATCAGCACATAAGTAAACTTTATATTATATTGACTACTCATTGGGGTTTTCTCTCCTCACACGTTTCCTAGGACAGAACATGTAATTGAACAGTGCTGTAGAGACAATTTTGAAAAATTGCCCAGTTTATTGGTTATATCCGACAAAAAACTTTGTCTTACGTGTAACTTTGTCATGAGCAAGTAGGTTGCAGATGAAAAATTTGTCCATTTACACCGTCCGTGAAAACCTAGACACTTTGAGTAGACCTAGTGCTTGGAGTGCTCAGACCCCGGGTCTGAGAACTACCTACCGAAATGTTATGTTGAAATTTGAAGTTTGTGAATATTTTTGGCGAAAATAATGAGGCGATGAACAAGTAAATTTTAATAAAAATACACCAATAATTTTCTACATATCGTCAGGGGGCAGTGGTGGATTCAGAATTTTCTTTTTTTTGGGGGGGGGGGCGGGTCTTGGCCTCGTTTGGCCGAGGGAGTTGACATCGCCGATGGTAGGTTTTAGCCAAATGACACTAAAAAAAGAATACAACTCAGATCATTTGGAGGGAGCTTGAGCCCCTTAGCGGCCTCTTGGAGCCTCCAGTGAACTACAAAACTATCTTTCATTGGCACCGTCATTGATAGGACTAAAGTAGCTAAAAAATTTACTAAAAATAAATTATATATACACAGAGGAAATTTAAAAATAGTTTTACAAAAAATATCTATTTCTGCCAACCAGTGGCCTATCCAGGATTTTTGTTTGGGAGGTGGTGGCATTGTTTGAGTGGGGGCTTGACACAGCTGATTAAAGGTTAGCAAAATAAACACTAAATAAACTATACAACTTAGATGTTCGGGGGGGGGGGTTGAGCCCCTTCGCCCCCCTTGCCAAAAGGCGTGAGAACCATTTGTCAGGAACGGTTGCACTAGGGGAGCGGCCGAAGGAACGTTACTCAGTTTTTTTGCTGTGACAATGTGGCGGCCGATCATTTTCTCCTGGGCGCATAAGTGGTTTAAAATTTACAAACAGACACTGGGGGACCGATCGTATTCCTCCGTTGTGCAAAATTTCATAATACCTTCATGCATATGTCCGAATTATCCCGCTACTTCCAACAAAGGGTGTTGCTTATATGTTAAATCCTGGTTAATGGTTAAAAAAGCAGAACGTTGGGGAGATAACGACATGAATACAATCCAAATTGACCCATTTTTTGTTTTTATATTACATACCTCTGTCATCAAATTCAACTTGCTGGACTTAACTGATTACTCTTGTTAATATCTCATCAAATCTGTATTAACTACTGTTGAAAGTTCAGTCTTATCACTATTATCAGTTTATTAATTATATGTTTGTTCTTTAGAAGTAAAATTTGCCAAGTTATATATCTTCACTTTTCTAATGTACTGATGAAGGCAAGTACTATTTTATTTTACGCGGCAATACTTAAACACCGAACAATCATTGACAATTATACTATTTGGATCTAATAAAGGGCTAATATTTATATTAGAGCTGATATGACACAGTCTGGCCATTTTGATGGATTGATCCTAATTTGAACTGAGTAACGAAGTGGCCTTACAATAGAGGTACACAGCTGGTCAGTCTTTTAGGGAAACACTATTAGATAAAGCCCAAACGGGACTATCTTGGTCTTAGCCTGTATGTTTACATACTATCAGTTCGTTATGAAAACGTTGCACACTTGTACTATTGTGGCTACTAGGTATTGATTATTAGTTTTTTCAGCAACATTAACTTCTTCTCAATGCATGCAACTTTTCCGTAGCAGACTGTAATGACTTTCTATATTAAAAAAACTCAGCGTCTGTCACCCAGTTGTCATTATCATATTTTGCTTCATCCGACAATCCTCTCAGAGCTTTTTTGAGTGGTCAAGGTAATAGATACATATTTTTTATTCGATAATCAACTAAAATGCAACAAAACTCATATTATCATTTTATGTATAAAACGCTTAATATTAATACTAGTAATATTTAGTTATTGAGATCGTGCTTTGTGACCTCTAAAATAGAAAGACCTTCGAATGTGTGTGCACACAGTTATGTGTAGAAAGGTTGCAATAACATTTGCACAGGTTTTGGTATTTGCGATGTTACTAAATACTTTCTGTACAATACTAACATTGATATCCAACTGAATCCCAAATCAATTGGACAAATATTATTGTTGTATTAATTCATATAGTGGATTAACTATTTCCAATTGGTTTTGATCACGATTCCATCATAAATTTCTGACGCAATAACAGAAAAGCCGCTCATTACCATGGAATTTTTATATTTCATTATAATAAATCAATACAGAAATTGCATAATGAATGCTGAAAAAACATCTATTTAATTGGCCGTGTAAGTTTTTCATTTTTAATTCATTAAACTGCAATAGCTCTTTATTGTATTAAATATTTCAGATTAAAAAATTGTAAACTGTTTTAAAATAATAACAACTGAACTGAATATAAGGAAGGGTAAACACGTTGTTGGAAATGAGAATTTCGAAAGTTTAATTCTAGAAGGCGAAAGCATGGTAAAAAGGCTTTATACCGCTCATAACACAGCTCTACAACAAATCATGTTTTTTTTTGTTTGTCTTAGCAAATTTTGATGTTTCCACGTGCCCAAATTACGAATTTATTCATGATAGTATTGAATTTGCTCTTGTTTTCATGATTATTGCATATCTTATATTTTGATCAATTATCGTGCATACAAATATCACGTGGTTCCCACTCTCAGGCCCCTTACCCAGCAGAATAGCTGCAATCTCAGTTATTTGAAGTACTTAAACGTGCATCTGTATAAATTATCATGTGTAATTCTTTTGTTTCATTTACTGAATGTTCATTCTAATATACTTGTCTTGTCTTTCAAGACATGAATGTGTATATAACAAAAAATAAAAAACATTTAAAAAAAAATATAACCGATTTCTACCTATAACTAAAAAGCTAAAAATAATTATAACAAAATACAACTTTAGCAAATAAATAACACATTCAATGTTGTAAGGTACTTACCCAGGAAGTAAAAAATGTAAACATTAAAAGGTGCTCATTCTGTACAAATTAATTACCTACCAATCTAGTATATTTTTGAAGTCGATGCCAAGCAAATCTAAAATCCTTCATTGCGTACTTATCTACTAATTCATCAAACTTGATTGTTGCTTGTCAGAGTATTCAATATCTCTGACAGGTGAAGTAACCTGAAAATTTTATCGTGACATTCTGTCCTAGGAGTTAAGGGATAACAGCAATTACACGGAACGGCTCCAGATTCGGAACCTCTGTGTACTGATTCTCTTGAAAATTCTAGATGTCGGTATTACATCTCGCGTATTCAAATATTATAGATCATGTTGGAGAACAATCCTACACCGGAAAACCGGTTGGCCTCAAGGCTTCTGATTCAATACTAAACCAAAATTGGTTAAATAAATTTAAAAAAAAATAAAAAATGATGCACGCAATAAATATTTTAATTAGTCATTGGCGCTTGCGCGTTTTTCATTGATTACAGACAAAAGAATACCATGTTGAACCTCTTCATGCTCATAGGAACGTTTTGTAACAACTTATTAATAAATTATTGTCGAAATTGCTTCTAAGGTTTCCAATTGTAGTAAAGTTTGTGGAGCCTGTTGGGGTATGTTCAATTACCCGGACAGTTCGGCCCATATATATGCAATACACGTTATATGTAGTGAACATGCGAGCCACTCAATTCTTGAAATTCTATTAATTGTTATAAAATTTATGTAACGCCGGCAAAAAAATTAGAAACTTTGTAAATTAATCGTTCCGATAAATGCTTTGCGAAAACGAAATAAAAAAAAAGACTACTATGTATAAGAACTATCAAGAACGGTAGCCCCGAAATTCGACATTTGAGTTCGAGTGCCAACTAGACTGGCACCCAAAAAACTGGACGATTGAATTGTATGTATAAGGGAGACTAGTTTATGCAAGGCAATTGGGCATGTACGATATCTGCTGATATTATTAGTCATTGTTTTTTTGTAAGTACATTTATATTGTTTATCTTGAGTAAAATGAAGACATTGAAAATGATAGTGAGTGTATGTGAATCTTGAACCCAAAGGATCTATTGGCATTTTCTACGGGGTTTAACAATGCTCCCACGTGGAGATTAGCAGTTCCATCCACAAAAACAAATCTTTCGTCCACTGTACCAAAAGTCACAATTATTATTATCATGAGACATAAAATTCCTACCATTTTTAGCTTTGATGTTTTTCTTTCTAATATGCAGCTTTTTATTTTACAATTTTTCTCCATATATCAATGAATTTCACAACACATCAACAAAAACAACATTGAGTTAAAAATGTGGCAACATTTGCACCCAATAAAGGGACTTAACTATCACTATATTATTTTCGGTCGGATTCAATTGTAGTAAGTTAAACGTAAAATTTTATTTTCATTTTAAAATAATTGCAGATATTGATTTTTGCTTTAATTATGTCGGATATATTTAATTTAACAGAAACTTCCTTTATTCATATAATACATAAAATTATACCAGATTCACGCACTTTTCAGCTTTTTTGTATTAATATACATCGGCGACTTCTCCAAAAATATTCCTAAAATACTCTACGGTACGAAACATTATCAGATTTGCCTGTCTCTTTGGTGCCGGAACACCAAGATATTATTTGAAAACGAGCTGCACGGCTAAGAGTCAATTAATCCGTGAACAAAGCATCTCCCTTGTATCCTGAATTTACCCCTATATTTCGGATCTAACAGCTACTCGTTACAAACAGTGGCATTGACCTCCAATCTACCCGGCCGTTTCAGCTAGTTGAAAAGGCTCGAGGAAAAAGTTTAGAAATGCAGATATGGAAAACTGGCAACTTTCGCTACATAAATGAGATTTGCTTTTCACGTTATTATTTATACTACTTTTTAGAGTAATGTCTAGAATTTTTGCTAATATTTCAAACTGGATTTCGTTATTACTACAATGCAACAAACTGTATTATTGCTTTTAATAACGATGGATACAGGGCCCATAAATTTCTGGTATTGGAAATCAGATATTGCTAAAACCGTAACGTTTTATAAAGATAGTTTAAGTGAATATAAACTGTAGCATACCTCATATATGTTTCCTATTGATTTGTAACACTAAAACCAATGACAAAAACCTTCAAAAGATATGTGTAAAAATTTCATGGCACGTGGGTTCGGCATCGCTGCTACATTTGTTTTTGTGTAAACGATGAAAAAAAACGTACAGTAAAAGCTCCCTTCATTCACGTTTTCACTATTCGCGGATTAAAAAAATGCGACCCAATTCCAATATTCACGGCAAAAAATTTCTTTAGTCGCAACTCTAATTGGTAAATCGGTAATATAAATCTGGCATTTTTACCTCCTAACACGACGGCTTTGCTTCAACTTATTTTCCAAGAAATTATCCAGAGCTTTAAGCTCTATTACTTTAGACGAACCTTCAAAATCATACTGGATAATATGAAATGTGATCCTAATATGAATGTTATGGAATGCTGGAATCGTAATCATAAAAGAATCATTGCAAGAACTGAAGTCATATACATTGAAATAATGCTGGAAAATCCTGTGGTCTATTCTGACTGCTGAAAATGACGAAGAATCTGTGCAAATTCAAAGTTCAACTTCAAACATTGCCAAAATTGGAATAGAAAGAGATGGACTCGAACAGAGAGAATCAAGTAACCTGCAGGATTTGCTTGAGTTGCAAGATAAAGATTTGACTGAAACCGGCTTGGAGGAAATGTTGAATGCAGAACGCACTGAAGAAGAGGCTTCAACAAGTACTAGAAACATGAAATTTAATTTAAAAAATCTTAGTAAAGTTTTGAGAATGGCAAATGAGCTTTGCGATTTCATTATGAAAATTGATCCATCTATGGAACGAAGACTTATTTTTAAGAGGCAAATTTGCTTATGCTACTGCTGAATATCAACCTGAATTGAAGGAGTTTTAAAAAACTCCCAACAAGAAAAAAAATACAAAATTTTTTAAACCGTTGCCTAATAAGATAATATGTAATGTAATCTATAAAAATATGTACTCTCTTCTAGGTGTTATTCCTTTGTACGCATTTAAGAATATGGTCAAATACTTCAAAAACATTGATTTTTTCTTATAATGGATTTTTTATTTTGTCACATAGGTTCGTATCCCCTATAACCCCACAAAGATTGCTATTCCATATCAACGGTTTCTGTATTCGCGGCATATTTGCGGAACAAATGAGGTATCAAAAGGCAATGTGCTCAAAATTATGTATGGATAAAAAAGTCCTAGGGAATGCCACGTTTGCTCAGTGTGGAACAAAAACAGCACAAATTGTTTACGGATAATAAAAATAGTTTCTTGCATCAATATATAATACTGGATGAAACATTGTCATTGGAACTACTGAATGACGCAATCAAGCAAGTGGCTTCACATGGCAAAGAAAAACGGCAGTTTCACCTAGGCCATCCACCGTATCGGTAAATTAGTCGATGAAAACAATGGTGTACTTAAACGATTTACTATCCGAATTTCATATACACCCACCATTTGCGCCAAGTTTGGTCCCATCTGCCTTCTACCTGTTATCAGATCTTATAAAGATGCTTCATGAAAATAGATTTTGCTCCGATGTTGAGGTGGCTCCAACTGTTACCTATTTTGAGGCGAATGTCAAACCGCTCAATAATATAGGGATCGAAAATGTTAAAAATATTTCAAATTATTGTATTGCATGGACTTACTGACCTATTAGTATCAAGAAGAATTAGATCCATTTATGTCTAATTAATAAATTTCCTCAGGAAACGAAAACTTTTAATTTTACAAAACAATATAGTAAATTAAAAACATATATATAAACTAAAAATTCAACCAAAAGAAGGAAACAAATGCTTGTTTATAAAAACATTATACTATGAAGACTACGATTTCAATATTAAACCGTTTTTAAAAATTTCGTGTGTTTCTGCAAAATGTTACAATACAAAAAGCCCGCACAATTAAAATATGGTATGAAATGCCGTAGGGCACAATTTCTAAACATTATCCCCATATAAATTCCATAAATTTCGAAAACATCCAAAATTGAATAATTTATAAATAATATATTACTTGAATAACTAGAAGCGTAAGCAGACGGATACAAGGATTTTGCGGAACGACCTGATGAGGACAAGCGTGACACTGCCGAAACGTTGTTATTTTATCATCGATCCTCGCAGCGATCAGTTATCAACTACGTGGATGAATTTCCGGAAACCACCTGATAATTTAAGAACATATTATATTAGACTGGGCAAAAAAACGAGTAATTTTTTTTAACGGTACTGTAAAATTATTATATATGACAACAAAAAAAGGTTTCCTGAAATTTTGAGCCCTTAGTAACAATATTACAATCGCAATTGCTCATTTTTTAACAACGCATTTTTACGAAAAATTCGGACTTCATCAATTTAAAAAAAAACTCATATCCTTGTACGAAATTGAATTCCCCACAGAAAAGCTCTCTTAGTAAATTTTCGTAGGACCACCCCTTCCCCGTAATCAAGCCTCAAATATTGGTTTACTTTTTCTTTTTTTTTTACTTTGTTTTCGGGATTCTCAAAACGACTATAAATATCAATCATTTTATATGATCAATGAAGATTCTCAAAGGAAATTTAATGCTCTACAAAAAAGGTCCCTTAACATTTTTCGTTAAACTCACTCCTTTCAAAGTTATTTGATGTTCAATTTAAATTCAATAATATTTTACGGTATATTTCGCGTCATACATAATTTTTTCGACTTGTATCATAAATTTATCAATCAAATGTGAAAGATATTTTTTCAACAATTACAAAGTTTTTTTCAAAAAACAAAATTATGCAAATAAATTATTTATAATCGATAAGTCGAATTGTTATTACTATTAGAGTATATAAAATGCAAGAAAATGTATGTTGATAAACAAAATTGTTATCAAAACTAGTGGTGGTCCAGTGGTCGAAATTCGACCCTATTTCACGAAATTGTAAAAAGTATATTTTTATAAGAAACAGAGTTTTGGAGAAATCTGAGAAGTAGATGTATTGACCAAAATTGTTCCTCATATTTACAAATCTATTGAAGTAAAAATAAAATAAAAATGTAATCAAATATCGGTATTCGAAATATTTTTGACAAATAAATAACCCCCAAATTTTTAGCTGCAACCGCTCCTGGCAAAATATTCGATATAATAATTGGAAGATTGTTCTTTGCAACCTAAACGTTTTCGTTATTTGCGGTTTCAATCAAGTTCAGGAATATTAAAGAAAAGAGAGGACCAACAACCCTAGCAGAACTTAAATATTTAATACATTCTCTATTGTCCGCTGTCTGACATTTTTTTACACAACACCTTCGGGAGGGTTGTAATAATAATCTATAAACCAAATAATTAAATTCACATTAAAAACAAAATATTTATTATGAAAGTTACTACAAGGCATCCTAAAAATCAATAGTAATCTACTACATTGACTATTTGAAGTACATGCTCTAAGAATATATTAAACGATCGCTCCTTCCATATATAAGTACTTAATGTTTTGAGTTTTGACCGTGTGGCAGCGGCTGCACTGTCAATTGTTTGGCGTTGATTTTTATTATATTTTATTTAATGAATGAACCAATATTATAATTAAATTAATATTAGCATTCTGCACTGAAGGTCGTCAGTAGAAAATGGTACCTAATCGTTATGTCTTTACATATTTATATATAGATAATACCCCAATAAATTTAGATTTTTTAAAAATAATGTGATAATTTGCTGAAATTCTTTTTTTTTTTCATAATTAAGTCACACATTTATAATACAATAGGAAAAAAATATGTCTGACGCGAAATAAATATTAAAATATTTTTAAATTTAACTTTAATATCGAATAACTTTGAAAGGAGTAACGAAAAATGTTAAGAGACATTTTTTGTAGAGCATTAAACGTCCTTTAAGAATAAATAATAATCATATAAAAATATTGATATTCAAGGTCGTAACTTTTTTGTGAGGAATTTAATTTTCTACAAGGTCATAACATTGATTTTTTTTAAATTGATTCAGTCCAATTTTTTTGCAAAAATACCCTAACTGTTAAAAAATGAACTATTGCGAGGATGCACCAATTAATGTTGTTATTAAGGGCTCAAAATTTCAGGAAAACTTATTTTTGCCATGATTAACAATAATTTTACACAACCGTTTTTTGTGCCAGTCTAATATATATATATATATATATATATATATATATATATATATATATATATATATATATATATATCAGGTGAAATTTAGTGGCTATTGAATAATTTACTGTACTACCACAAACCAGTAAAAGTACTAATGGTCTTTACGAAGACAATTACACTTCAAATGTAACAACATACCGTATTTACAAGCAAGAAATACTTTTAAAAGCTATTTAAACTCAACATGGTTTCTTAATGAGACATTTTATTTTACGTACATAGTTGTAAAAAAATACTTCAGATGATTCCATTTAATTCGAAACGCATACGGTCAGCATTCGAGGAACAGCCTACCGTTTGTAGACATTTCGTTTGATGTATCCACTTGCGTAAATGCTCCTTCAGTTCCGTTCCTTCACTCTTCTTTTTTCTATCCTCTCGAACAAGAAGTTTTACCAACGAGACGAATAAGATAATAAATTCTCGGCTCTCACCTTGATGAAATTTCAGCTGAATTTTTAATTAAGGATCCCGTTTGAAATCGAATATTACATTTTTTTTCTTTCTTGCAGGATGCTGAAACCATAGAGAGGCTTAACGAATCCGGAGAGCTGAGGAGGATAATGAAACCATTTAAGGTGAGAGGTGTTTGTATATTCGTATGCTTTATTTTAGTAGACGCTGCTCACAAATTTTATGTAACGATTAATAATGTAATAAAAAAATAAATAATTAACGGGCTTCAGGAAAAGGAGATTCTAATTTTAACAAGTTTTCTTTTCTGTTGACTTTCAAAATGATGTTTCTAAAAATACTTGTCTCCTATCTGTCTGAACGTGGCGAAAGTTAATAAAGAATGAAAAGTTCGCCAAAACTGACTGTTTACTATGTATTCTTGTACGAAGATCACTTGTTGATGGTATTTATAATGGGAATTTGCCATACAGATATTTTATCATTTTTAGATTTTGTGTTGAAAAATAATTTTATTGTAGTAATATTACAATATATTAAAAATATACAGGGTAGACTAATGAACTATATGATAACTGCAGTTAGAGGCGATGAAAATATGCCGAGTAACATAAACATGCCTTAGTAAAATGTTTGTAGTAAACGATATACAGGGTCCTAAAGTTAGTATTTGGTTTTTGAAAATTTGTGATATTTGAAAAACCGCTCCATATATTGAACTCAAATTTGGTACAGCGTAGTTTTCAAGGGCGATAAATAAAAATTTCTTATCATTTTTTATGGTACTCTCACAGGGTGTTTGTTACGAAGGTCGAATTTGGCAAATGCATGTTTATTTTTTAACACCCCCTATAAATTGCGTTTCGACGATAAATAATGAAACTGCCATCAGTGCATTACAAAAAACATGTACTTGTTGAATTTCCATATTTCAAGGCGTTTTCGACCTATTGCAATTCAAATACGGGACAGCTTAGTACGGCAAGCAGCCTCAAAAAAGTCATTTTTTTAAGTAGGTTGTTGATTTGACATGAACTATTGCATACTCTCGATTTATTTACTGTGTTTTTAAAGTGAGTATTTGGAATAAAGCCTTCTTTAAATATGCCTGGAATTAAAGAGTTTTCAAATAGTGAACTAAGGGATATGATTTGTGTTTATGCACAAGTAAATTATGATTAAAGTGCTGCAGTTAGACGATATGCACAGTTACATAGTAAAATATTCCAACGCTTATACACAAATTTAGGTGATATAGCTTCGTTTCATACCAAAAATTCTGCTGGCCGTCCTAAAAGAATTTCAGTTAAACATGAAGATGATATTTTAGTTCGAATTCTGGAAAATCCTGCATTAAATACTCGGCGCTTGCAAGCAGCTACTGCTGTAGATAAATCGAGTATATCACACATTTTACGTACAGAAAAATTGTATCTGCATCACTTTACGTCTGTACAAAATTTATTGTCTAATGACTTACCAGAATTCAGTTCTGTCAGTGGATGCAACATAAAATCATTCATGATCCAACGTTTCTTGAAAACCTCCTATTTTCTGACGAAGCTACATTCAAACACCGTGGAGTCTTCAATTGGAGGAATAACCACTATTATAATTTTTATAATCCTCATAAGTATCGTGATTCTCATTTTCAGCTTGAATTTTCCATTAATATCTGGTGTGGAATTATTAGCGATCACTTCATTGGTCCGTTTGAACTTCCAATGAGATTAAATGCATTACAATATTTAGAATTTTTGGAAAATATTTTGGGTGATTTATTCGAAGAAGTTCCTCTTATTGCAAGGCAGAATACGTGGTTTATGCACGATGGCGCGCCGCCACATTATCCACTTATAGTCCAGCTATATTTAAATGACTACTTTCTGCATCGTTGGATTGGACGTTGCAGTGAATTCCCTTGGCCGCCTCGTACTCCAGAACTTAATTCTATGGACTTTCACGTATGGAGATACATGAAATCTTTGGAGAACAGCAATGAAATTAATACCCCAAACGAGTTTTTAGCGAAAATTCAGGAAGTCCCGAATATTCTTAAAAATAGCATTGCAACATTTTTCAAGATAAGACGACATTTCATAAAAAGTGTAATAAAATGCATTTATGGTAATGGTGGTCAATTTAAACATTTGATAAAGTGAATCTATTTTTTTTTTGTTTTCATATTGAAATTGAATGTTTTTGAAACCGTTAATGTTTTATTTAAATGACTAAGCGCCAGCCTTAAAATCGGAAGATCCCGAAAACGCCTTGAAATATGGAGATTCAACGAGTATACATTTTTTGTACTGCATTTATGGCAGTTTAATTATTTATTGTGGAAACGCAAATTATACGGAGTGTTAAAAAGTAGACATGGATTTGTCTAATTCGACCTACGTAATAAACACCATGTAAGAGTACCATGAAAAATGATAAAAAATTCTTGTTTATCGCCCCTGAAAATTATGCTGTACCAAATTTGAGTTCAAAATATCACAAATTTGCAAAAACCAAATACCAACTTTAGGACCCTGTATATCGTTTATTACAGACATTTTACCAAGGCATGTTTCTGTTAAGCAGTATATTTCACCGCCTCTGACGGCAGGTATCGTATTGTCCATTACTTATGGTACACCCTGTATATTCCAACATTTACCATCAATATCAAATTAATTAACTACATTGAATAATTATTTCTATCTTAATTACACTACTTTCAATCACATTGCAATCTATTAACAACTCTCAACTGAATAAGAAACTATTAAAATTGTCTTACATATTTTCCCGCACTGACCATTGCTTTTTAATCTACTCTTGATCTTCCTATTACATTTTCTCATCACTCACAGCTATTTTTGAGCTCTATTTGACTTTAAATTACAAAGACTCAGACTAAAGTCACATTTATTTTATAAATTCCGTCACATATTTTGCGCAACATTATTTCATAAAGGCGTTCTACTTACTTTTGAGATGAGATGTTTATGTCCCATTTTCTTGATGTTTTCATTTACTACTTATTTATAATTAATCATTTATTTGTTGCAAGCTATTTGTTATTTTATTTCTACATTCTCCAGAATAATGATTTTTTCCAAATTTATAATTTATTTATTTCTTATCTATTCATTTTTAGTTATAATTAATTATTTTTAAATCTTTTTCGCTATTAATCACAATTTTCCTTATACAACTTTCCTTGACATTCTAGTCATCAAACTGTATTATACTACTCTTCAACAAAATTATCTGCATTATTACTTGTACTGTATAGCTCTTTAGCATATACATTCCTATAACACTTTCGCAGGACAACCATTTTTGCAAAAATAATTCCACTTTAATGTTTTGTTCCAAATTCAACTTCTGTTAGACTTTCTTATTTGCTTCATTTTTTACTGTTAATTTGTAATACATTATTAATTCTTTTCTTGATTCTGATTGTTCAACTACATTTTTAAATTTTACTGTTTTTTCTTCTATAAGTATAAACTTTCTGTCCCACTTTATTTTGTAATTTTCCTTGTAATCTTACTAAGCATGTAGTATGCTGGTATACACAATGATCCGTTTTTCTATTAAGGTACTTAATTTTTAATGTCTTCAACCAGATATTCTTTATTAGTGCTTCTTCTTCTGCTTTTTACACACTGCTACTGTTTCCTTTGTATACAGGGTGTTTCTAAAATAGGGTTCCAAACTTCTACTGTGTATAAAACTCATTTAAATAAGCCCAAAATTCCTTATTAACATGTGCCCCAAAACGCATCCTTAGGAAGTTATATGCCCGTAAAAGGGCTCAAACAAAACTGTTTTGATATACACATCAACATTTAAAAAAAAAAACGAAAATTTGTACTACATACAAGATTTTGTCTTATTCTTAACCTAAAATCTTTCAAATTATTATTTCTATTATATGCCCCACCTCGTTTTATTGCAATTCTATTTTTGATTGTTCCACAATTTCTATCGTCTAGTACATTTCTTTTTTTTTGTTAATAACTTCACCAGAATTTATTATTACTTCTCTACATCTTAAATCCCATGTGCTGTCATTTTGTCTGTATTGTTTATTTCCTATATCAAATTTATAGTTCATACTATTTTTTTTAATTATCATTTATTATCATTTCTGTGCTTTATTTTACTAATATTACATTTTCGTTGAATCTTTCATTACCTGATTGATGAATTGGATATTTTAGTCCTTCATTTTCCATCCAATTTTTTAAGTATTTCTTTAGTATTCTTATTTAATTGTATTTCAATCATCATCTTATCATAATTACAGTGAGTCCCTTCATATTCGTTTTATGTCGTTTTCAAATGCTGTCTAGTTCAAAATACGTATCCTTCAATATCAACCTTGTAAAAATCCCTTATTCATCAGTTCCATCTCACCTTATACATGTTCCTTCATGTCATACGCCACGTATTTAATTTCTTATTGCTTTTCTTCATCTAGTTGATATCGATCCCGTTTTGATTAATTTTCGAGACAATTGTACTATTACAACTAAATCATATTATGTAAGATTTCAAAAGTTTTGCAGATTTTTACTTTCTGGAGCTTCTGTTACTTTAAGAATCCCATGTCGGTTGTGTAATAAGTAACTGTGCTGATTGTTTTCTAGTTTCTTTCAATGATTTCTTGGGAAATAGCATCATATCGATGAAAGAAGACTGTATTTTGTAAAAAACTAAAGGTTTCACAGTCTTATTCTGACTTCATTGATGGCATAAAAATGTGAATAAAATATAAATTTGAAAGTATAAGCTATCGTATTGACAATTTTACATGACATAACTATGGAAATTAATTGTTTTTAGTGTAGATTCAACTGCCCAAAACTGTTTACTATTTAACGTGTTGCCATCAGAAAAAGTTAAGCTCTTTTCCTAGTTATACCAACAGCATGGGCAAATTAAAATGAGTTAAACTATTTATTGGTATCTACAGTGAGGAAGCGTGGGTTGAAACAAATTCATTTAAAATTCAGGTGTAGTTTTTTTGGAAAAACGCTTGGACACCTCGGTTTTTTTTTGGACTGCGGTTTTTGTGATGAAAAACTCATTTATACAGGGTGGGCCAAAAATAAATTGCGACCATCAACTTAATTTTTTCAAATGGAAATTTTGTTTTTTATTTTATTATTGAATTCTGCATTGAATTCTAAGTATTATTCATATACAATGTCCTATACCGAAAATTAACAGTTATCAAAAAAATTACATTCCTAAAGTTAAGAAAACAATGGTAAAAATAAGGTGTTTGTTGGTTTGAACCCATTTATTTAGGTCTGGTTTTTATGATTGTTGGCGGTATTTTAGTCGCATGAATGGAAACTCTTTTTTTAATGCTGGAGTTTTTAATACTTTTCCATAGAAACAATACTATATTTTTGCTTCAAATAAGTAATTGTCAAGTGCAGTTGCAAAGTTTCAAAGTTTGGCGCGTTTAACTGAAAAGAAACGAATAGAAATTTTGACGATGGTAGGATATGGCGACAGAATTCGAAGATAGACTGAAGTTTGCGAATTGTTTAATATGAAGTTCTCGGAGCGGCCTATTATACGACCGGTAGTTAGTAAAATAGAAAACAAGTTTCTAGAATTTGGCCACTTAAGAGACCATTACAAAACCAAACATCTTGCATAGAAATGATGACACCCATACAAAGTTCATTTAGTTCAGGAACATACTGAAGATGATTTGGACCGGGGAGTCGAATTTTGCGAAATAATGATGGATAGATGCAATACAAACCCGCACTTTTCAAGTAAGATAGTTTTTTCCGACGAGGCAACATTTTGTTTAAATGGCTCAATAAATGGGCAAAATTTTCGATATTGGGCATCAGAGAACCCACATTGGATTGTGGAAAGTCATACACAGTTTTCCAAGAAAGTTAACGTATGGTCCGGAATTGTGAGTACTTCAATTGTGGGTCCTTTTTTATTGTTTGAACACTTAACTCGGAAATGTATTTAGACCTATTACAAGGTGACATAACAGAACTTTACCCGAATGGTGAAAACCCCAATATACTGGCAGACTCGGTATAGTTTCAACAGGATGAAGCGGCCCGCACGATACGTGAACAGTGCGAGATAATCTTGGGAATATTTTCCCAAATAGATGGATCGGAAGGAGAGGTAATACCGAATGGCCAGCTAGGTCTCCAGATCTAAACTCGTTAGATTTTTATCTTTGGGATTACGTGAAATAGAACGTCTGTTTCAATAAGCCGGAAAATATCAAGAAATTAAAGAATATAATTAGGGCCGAAATACAACGAATCCTGCCACAAACGCTAAATGAATTTTTACGAGAATTTGAAAACCGTCTTAGCTATTGTCAGGTAGTTAATGGTCAACAATTTGAACATTTAATTTGATATATTGATGTTTTTTTTCTTCAATTTTGAAATAAATGTAATTTTTTTAATAACTGTTAATTTTCGGTATAGGACATTATACAAGAAAAATACTTAGAATTCAATTCAGAATTCAAAACAAAATAAAAAACAAATGTTTCCATTTGAAAAAATGAAGCTGATGGTCGCAATTTATTTCTGGTTCACCTTGTATAAATGAGTTTATCATCACAAAAACCACGGTCCAAACAAAACCCGACGTGTCGCAAAGTTATTCCAAAAAAACAACACCGGGATTTTAAAAGAATTTGTTCGAACCCACGCGTCTCACTGTATAATTATTGATGCTAGTGTAAATAACTTGAAGGATTACAACACTTACATTTTTTTTTTATTTTACAATATATTTGATCTATAGATATGTTGTCCTAAAGAAATACTCGCATTTGATAAATGATGTTGTAGTAAGTTTACAGAAGGTTTCTCCATTTATCAACCAAAATGATAGCAGGCGACATTTTGCCACCAATTGACTTATGATAACAATTCTGTGCAACTGCATTGATTGGTTGAGCACATCGGTAGGGGCAGAACGTCTGACGAGCGAACAAGTATTATATTCTTAAACTTAATTCTTTAAATTGCAATTGCACTAACTAACTTACTTCTGTGTTACAGAGCATGGACGTTTGCACAACCTGCAAAGTTTGTGGAGGCTTCAGATTGCTACCATGTCAGATCTGCAAAGGAAGTAAGAAATCGGTCCATAGGAATCACTTCACAGCTGAATTTGTTGCACTCAAATGCATGAATTGTGACGAAGTCGGATTAGTGAGATGCAGTTCATGTTCATAGTGTTTGATAAAGTTTCAATTAATCAGTCGATTGTGCAATTTAATTGTCAGAAGGATATATTTCTAAACTTGTCAATATTTACAGAATAAATATTTTTATGACATATTTAGTAACTGATCTAAGTTTGAAACTTTGTTAAAATACTGTTAACATTTTTCAAATATTAACAACATTTTTATCAATATTCAGTTTTTGCAAGTTTAGAAATATGTTCCAGTTGTTTGTTTTTATATAGAAATACATTGAACTTGCATCATTTTTTTGCCAATATTTCGCGTGACTGAAGCATGTTTTAAATCTAATAACGCCTAAATTTATTATAAGAATGATATCACTTTTGTTTTTTTTTTCATTAATGCCTTACCATGAACACCTTATTAGGGATTACACTCATTATAAATAGTTTTAAAGATTCATCATGAGAACAACTACTATTCATCTCATTTTTCGAAATCCTAATTTTAAGCAAAGAATATTTTTTTACTGTGTCATACGTTAAGGTATATTTGAGTTCAAGTAACCAGCATCATTCTGCTTCGAAATAAAAATTATTGTCGAAAGGATTGTATTTTTATTAGATATACGGATAAGATTTGACGATATTATAACAGACATTTGTACTTTGTTTATTCTATCTTCTTGTCTGTTGCTATTCTTGTATAAATTTAATCTAATATAGGGTAAGAAATTGCCTTAGCTCAACAAAATTATAACTCAAAATCTGGATTGTAATATAAATTTTATTCCATAATTGTTTATCCTTTATTTAACTGTATATCTCGTCATAACATTGTGCTGCCAAAATAGGAACCCTTCTAGAAATTAATCATCCCCAATAAAAACTAATTCTGCAAATAAACAAACTGGTAGTAAAAACAATTCTTTGATATCACGAGGAGATATGCAAAAGTACAGAAAATGTTGTCAGAGATACAAACACGGTTAATGAACAAAACGGTTGATATTCTGACAATTATAGAAAAATTATCTCTTGGGTTATATAAGGAAAATATAAAATGTAATTTTTTGTTTTTTTTTCACTACTACTTTTTTAAGGATTATCAAAAAATGGTACAAGGTAAAATTTTTTGACACATACCTTTACACAATAGGGCGTCTTCAAATTTTCACTGGTACGTCCCGTTTTGTTAGGGCCATCATCAACTTTTTTTTTAATACGGACCTGTACATTGGTATACCATAAGTTGAGGTTCATACGACGTTTTGCGAGAAAAATAATCAGAGTAAAAAATTTTAATACCGCCTGCTTATAGCCTAAATTTTTCAATTAAATATATTTTTCATGAAGGAAAACCTATAATTTTTTTCATTTGTTTTTCTTGCCTTGTAAAGCGAGTAATTGGAAAATTTGCAATATCAAAAAAACAGGTAATGTTTGTTTTTTGTAAATTAAGTGAAAATTGGCAAAATCAGGAAAATCATAGTTTCTCGTTGATGACTTCTAAAATGTATGTTACAGTGATAAAATACTTAAGAAAGTTGTAGGTATGTAAAAATAAGGTCTATCGAATGACAGCCTCCTAGTTCTAAATTTTATTTGCTATGCAAATTGCAAAAGACTGTTGACCATTGATATCGTGTAACCGCGTTTGTGTTGCGAAATTATGCAGATCTGGTCTCTAAGTATATTAATATTAATTTTAAAAGTTCATTACGCCATTTTATAGGCCTGTCAGAGTAAATTTATTGATCCAGAATATACAAATCATAGATCGGCTATTTACATACATGCAGCCACCAGACTCTTCTCCGCTGTAAAATCAATAATGCAACATTATACTTACTTTTGTTGTAAATTGAATTGTTGCTGAAATGCTGAATATTTTATCACGAAATTTTTAATGTTAACCTCGCAAGTGAAGAGCTATTTATTATTTACAAAATATTCAGCCCTTATTGGTTTTCCATCACTGCAAAAATTATGCCTTTTGCATTTTGCAAAGCAACAAAAGTAAATTTGTCGATTGTATTCCATATATCTTGCTATTACCTGGAATTTTTGTATACACATTTTTCCATTACAACTTATAGTTTAGATAGCTGGGTCTGCTTTTTCCGGATTTGGACCGCGTCATTTTTTCGGAATTAATTTATTTATATACCTCAACCGGCCTTTAAACAAAATTTTCCCACGTTTCGCCCACACTTATATGGGGCTTTTTCAAGGATGAGAAAAAACAAAACAAATGTTACTTGCCTTGCGGCTACTCCATTCATTTAGCATTTTTCTCACAAACACACTTTGAAACTTCACTTTTATTAAATTTGTCACACTGACGCACAAATTGTAAAAAAAGAAAAAAATACGAAACATCCGAAAACTTTATTTATTTTCTGGTTGAGGTATATAAATAAATTAATTCGGAAAAAATGACGCGGTCAAAATCCGGAGAAAGCAGAATCAGCTATGACTCTGGCAACGAAAACCTACGTCCTCATTTATAGTTTAGATGTTTCCAAGGAAAAATCTTGCAGTGAAGATTTGATGACGCATTTTTGTGTAAAAGTATGTGTCAAAGAGCATTTTCCCTTACCATTTTTTTGTTATTCTTTAAAATAAAAGTAGTAAAGGTAAAAAAATAGAAATGATATTTTTGGTTTTCCGTGTATAACTTAAGAAATGCAAGTTATAGCCTAATTTTTTTAGTGATCTTATGGGCTCTAAAATACGCAACTTTTTCTCCATTTAAACGTATCAGTTACCGTTTCTTAGATATAAATATTATCCCTTCATATGTGAGATACCATATATACCGGGTGTCCCACGAACGTGGGTGGTTACCTGGGAGTTAAAGAATATCGATATTAAAATTCCAACGTAAGCAAGCCGATAGGTTTATGTGACTAAAATATTTTCGGAACTATGGCACTTATGTTATTGGAAATTTGGATACTACGTTAAAAAATAAATAGATAAATTTTATGAATCGCATGTTATCTCTAATGTTAACCATTCCATTTACATTTTCATGTTAAAAATGACAGATGCAGTCCTGCGGTAAATTGACAATTTTGCTAAACCTGTTTGGTCGTTAAAGGACTATCATAAACTTTATTTTTTATTGCACCCCATACAAAATAATGCAGAACGGGTAAATCAGACAAATGAGGTAATCATAGAAAACGACCGTTGTTTGAAATCCATTGGTCAACGAAAACCTCATCTAAATTCTTGTTCACTAAATAGCCATTGTAGGAAGGTGCTGATAAAAGGCGTGAAAGTAAAGCAAAGTTGCAATTTTACTATTGGTGTCATCAACAACACTATTATTTTTCTTAATTTTTGGTTTGACTGATCCGAAGTTCTTAAAATTGTCGTTTTATTTTTTTCTGATGGCCTCTGCTTCAGCAAATGTCTGACATGTTCGTTACAGTAATTTGTTAACCTCTACATAAACATAACCATATTGAAGTAATATTCCTTAGAATAATTGATGCGTGCAGGCATTGTTGGCAATTTTGAAAAACTGAGTGACATTTCGGTGATAGGTCTACCTGTGGTGGGCGTGTCGGTCCGTTCCAGTTTGGCCATTGTTGATCTCCATGCAGTAGGAACGCGCATGCTATCGTCACGTCGGTTGAGGCAGAGGAGTCGTTTCTGTATTTCAATAGCTTCACATATCGTCGAGGTCCTAACTGAATAAAGGATATGATGGTTCAGTTCTCCTCAAGATAAGTAGAGTATCGTGTTTGGATATGATGATAAGCGAGGGCCGATGTTGGATTCTGTTCGCGTACTGATAGGGGTGTTATATATATATATATATATATATATATATATATATATATATATATATATAGGATGACTGATGCGTGTATTGACACGACCGATGTAGGTTTGCAGTCAATCGCGACAGGGTAGTTCAGAAACTTCACGATCCTCATTAGGCACCTTGTCCTTTGGAGGTCCATATTAGTCCGGCCCTTGTCTGGTTATCTTACTATAACATTCACTTAACTAATTTTCACTATCATTAACTTATATTACATGTTGTCCTACCACCTTCACCGGCAGTTGATTACTGATAGATAATTCATTGTTTTCACTTGTATAAGATTGTCCCCCATTTGGTAGTCCTCCTCCATCCTGACTAATAATTGTTTCCATGTACCCTTTGAGACTTGATATTCTGTTCACATCAAATCTTTTTTCCGAAATCACTGTCTTCTCCACATACCAAAGAATTAAATTCGATCATCGTTTGCATTGCTGTTGAGGATGTCAAATATATAACAACAAACCAAACAACTCTGTATATGAATGGTTAAAAAAATATTTATTTAAATTCGTTAATAATAATTAGTATTTAGAAAATACAATCCGGTGAAGATTTTTTAATACCAAATAATTGAGTGGTAATTCCTGGATTCGAAGATTAGAGTATGTAGTTTCTAATTGTAGTCACATAAAAAAGTACATAAGAAACAAAACAAAATAACTACTTAGAATTTCGAAAATACAATAGCAAATACATCAACGCATCGAACTTTCAAGAATTCTCTGTAGATGATTGTTAAAATAAGCAGCAGTTGAAAATGCTCACAGAGGTTTCACATTGGTTGGAATAATGGGCAATAGATATTTATGTGCTACTTCAATGACATCCAAGAATTCCTCCATTTTCAAACCGGCACATTTAATCCGTAATATTATTTAACAACCGATATTCATTTTATACTTCTGGACATAGGGATTCCATGCTCTTGTCAACTTTTACTACGGTTAATTGGTGTTGGAGGTTTGTTGCCTTGGCTCATCATGTATTTGTGATGCAGACCTTTCTTGATCTCCCGTGTATATTTGACTTTCTTATTTTATAACTACTCTCACTCAAGCTTGTGTAGAAACTGGAAATAATTTTATCCGGTAATAATTGAATATCGTAATCTTTTTAACGAATTTTGTAAATAATTTCACACGCCAGTTACATAACCATTTCAAAGTTGCTGTATATGTTCCACTAAGTTTGTTTTCAGTTTATTGTAGATTCCTGGATTTTTGCCAAACTATTTACTGTTTTATAGGAAATTCAAAAGAAGCATCAGATGTGCTAATTTAGCACTTCGCTAACAGATTGCTCCTAATGTCAGTTTAATTAAAGTCAGCACATCAACAATTTTGATTACCAAGTCAAAATCACCACCTTCTACACGAATTGGATAATTTAGATCTATAAGTTCTTCTAGAATTCGAATGTTCTTTGCACTGAATATTTTTGAACATATGGCAGTATTTTAAATATTTACTTTGGGTTAAGTTACCACATTGCACCACTTTGCTGATACATTAATAACATAAAACAAATTGCTAAATCAATAAGTATGATAGAAATGGCAGAAAGTGCAGAAGACACATTTACCGGCAAGTTTGAACAAACAAAACCCATTTTTCATAGATAATTCATTGGAAATACTAGATGATCTTTGTTCTTCTTGTTCCGTGTTTTTTTCGTCGTTTCAAGTTTAAGGCATATTGAGGATACACGGCGGTGGATTGACACTAGGGGCAGTCGGGGCTAGTGCAAATTTTCTAGGGCGGCAAAATTTGGAAAGTGAAAAAAATTTCCAGTCTTATCAAGATTGCACAATATAATTAATTAATTCTTTCAACTACTCATTTCTTTTGTAATTGACAATTCAAAAAAATATTCAATTAGTGCATTATTTGTAAATTATAATTTTGGCACTTCAAATAAACGTGAATAATCAAAGTGATTTAATTAATTTATTTCCTTAAAGATCTGGAATAATACTCAATTTTTTTTATTTTCTGGAATTAGAGAAATTAAATTAGTAGTTTTTTCCAAAATGAAAATATTTTGGTGTTATATTTGCATTTTTCAAAACATAAATGTTAAATCAATTAATGAATTAAAAAATAATAATTTATCGATTATAGAAATTAATTTTATTTTAAAATAATTTTAGAATTTTACAAACTTGCAACTGCACATGCTGCCACCTACAGTCTGTTTTACAAATGGTTATATGTGTCTTTGATATTAAATTAGTTATTTTAATTTAAAAAAAAATAAGATATATAAATTATAAATATGAGAAAAATTTCAGTATTGGGGCGGCATTTTTTCCGGTGCCCAGAGACGCCATTAAGTTAAATCCGGCCCTGCCGATACACACCTTGGCTCAACCTTCCCAAACATGAATAATTGTATATTTCACTTGTCTTCTTATTTTCCTTTAAAGTATTGTACATACAAATTGACCAGTTGTCTATACCAGCACGTTTATGTTTTCGTCCACCCCTAACTTTGTACATTTTTATAGTTTTGGGCAATTAATATTAAACCTTCTTCTAATAGTCTGTCAGAAGTCACAGCTATTTTATTTATACCATCATCTGAGATGAGGGTAGATCTGCCTGTTTATTTTCTATCACGATGCAATAAGTGCCCTTAATTTAAAATAGGCAAGTTCATTGTCAAGGCGCAAAGGATAACGGAATGCAAACTAGACTTGTGTCAATCCCGAAAATCCTGAGATGAGCCAAGTAAAATCGCGGAATATTCGAGCCCTACAATACGCAAGAATTGTATCCTCTAGTTGTAGTGTACATCGTAAACAATTATCAAATGATGTATAGGATAATTATAACATTAATATTGATTGTCAATCTCAAGTGTGGTGATTATTCCAAAAATCCGTTTGGCCAATATAATATGTTTTCAGTTATTAATATTAATATTTGTCAGCTTAAGACAGTAAACTAGATATATTATTTTGTGATGACCTGCGAGACGACGCGTAAACACGAATTTTATAAAGAAGATATCAGGAAATAATTTGATGTAATAAGTAAGTTAATGTAATCCTACATAAGGATGTCTAAATTTGGGTACAATAGAAACAATTCACTTTCGAACGACTTTATATTTATTTTAAATTACAACAAACTTAATCTAACTGAACGTTGAATACATAATCTCCAGAATCTATCTCCTTTTCCCATTTCGTTTTTAGGAATGGCAGTGAAACTGTAGCCTTTGTATTTGGCGGGATGCTCACCTAAAAATCAAAATTTGTTCTAAGTAATATATTAATGAAAGAAAAAAGAAGAAAGTAAGCAAATATAAACATAAAATAAATTTAAACAATTTACACGATATTTTCCGTATAAATAATCGAAAAATATATATATTTTTAATTCAGCATAGTATGTATGACAGGAAACCGCTAAATTTTGCTGTTTGCTTTAATTTGAAGATTGACTTTGAAGCCTTTAAGTTTCCTGAAAGAAAAATGTGTCTAAATATACATATTTATGTAATATAAAACATAGAAGCAACAAGTTTAATAATATTAAATTCTACCTCAAAACAGGAATAAATATCAATGTATGTGGTGTCAAAATTGAAGGTTACGTTTGTATAACAATAAATATCATAATTTTAATATATTTCAATATGTAATTATGAATTTTATGTACAATTATAACTAGATCATACCCGAATAATACTTTATTTTTTTTTACATAAAGAATTTCATTTGTATTTTTAGAGATAATCTATTTACATCTAATACTCGTTCTTATATACAAAACATTAAGCAGTAGTTGTTTTTCTTAATGTCCAACATAAGTAATAACATTTTTCTACTTTTAATATTATATGCATTTGACACGATAATGCAATGAGTCATCAGAGTTAATGAACGAAACACAATTAAATTTTACTGGCAAATTGAGCTTGCATTACTGACGAGAATTATCGGTATGTATTTTAGTGTGAAAAATGTTATGAAAATATTGGAGTTTATTTAAGATAGAAATAAATAAACCACAGGTCTCATGTTATCCTATTATATTTCTGATCAAAAAAAACCATTTTTGTCTCCAGCTGACGACATGATCTACGCCCACGATTTCCCTAACCTAACGTAAATTCACTTTCGCACCTTGAACTCTCAGCAATAGTTTGTCATCAATTTTGCCTCTCACGAATAGATTTTTAGTTAACAGGATGTACCGTTAAAAATAAACCAGACTTTCAAAATTTTATAAGAAATATATAAATAAAACTTTATTTAATTGTAATCGACAACAGTTTGGGCCGTATTTAAAATTTCGAAAACAGATAATTAGCATGAAGGATCGTACCCATCAGCTGTAAATTCTTTTGAATGCTATATCAATATGTGGGCAATAGTAAAGGTTTTGTGATTTTCAATGAATTTTTGGAAATTTCTAATAGTAACTAAACACCCTGAGTTTTTTCCTTTTTCTATAATCATATTTTCTTCACAACTCATAGCTTTACCAACATTTTAGAACAACTACATTTTGTTCATTGAGCCTTGGTTCTCTAATATCTCCACCCAATAAATGTGCGTAAAAAACGTTTATATTCGTTGACTTAATTCAGAAATATTATTTTTATTCGCCGCATAACTCATTACATTCTACATATATTGGAAATAATTTTTGTGAAAATCCTTCTTACCTCCAGTGTAAAATTCTTATCATCTACCTTCCATGAACTTCTAATATCTCCCCTTATAGAATTATAAACGGCCTCAGTATAATCAATGCCAAACGCAACATGTGGTTTAATAATGATTTTCTTAAAACCAACCAAATCTGAATCGGTATCTATGCCAGCCATATATTGGTACATCCACATTCCAACTGACCCAAAGGCATAATGATTAAACGAATTCATGCTAGGATCTTGGAATCCTTTCTCTGGAATATATCCGTCCCATCTCTCCCACATGGTTGTTGCGTTGTGTAAAACTGTATATATCCATGAAGGGTAAGTTTCTTGAACAAGAAGTCGGTAGGCCATATCACTTTGACCGTATGCTGATAGAACTGGAAGAAGGTAGGCAGTTCCTGGAATCAAAAAAAAATAGTATAAATGAAAATAGTCATGTTCACACTTAAATAAATGTATGAAGTTAGGTGTGTACAGAGTTATTGCGTTTCGACTGTATTATACTTAAACTGGTAGCGATTTAAATAATATTTTTCCAAAAATTCTTTGACGCTTTGATTCTGTGATTAATAATTACTGTTACAATATTCATTTTACACCAGCTGATTTTGTTAGTCATTGTGTTTTGTAAATAAGTTTATTTTGTTAAAAATACAGACGTTTAAAGTGACTGGGAATATTTGTAAAATTGAACTCACAGAACCTATTGCATTTTTAGTGTCAGAATACCGTAAGAATCAAGGGTTCCTTTAACAAACCACCCACTCTTACTGGTAGTTCATCTTGTCCTTTGTACAACTTGGAATTTGAAGGCGTTGTTAGGACTAACGGAAGCCACAGCCAAAAAAATCTATCTTTCTGGTAAGTTATTTAAGAGGTCCAACATGAGAACTCCTCCAAAGCATTCCTGTAGACAAGCAAGATAACGGCAGTCAATCCTTAAGCTAAGTATACCAGGGGCAACTAAGTGGAAAAAAGTCTACAAGGCTTCGAAGCAGAGATTAAACGTTTAGTACACCTGTCCTCCCCAGATCTACCAGAGGAAACTCCAGATCAATTGGTCCCACAGCATTTCATAAAGGTATCTGATATATAGAAGTGCAAAGAAATCTAATACTTAATGGCACTAAGAAGAGTAATGAAGCTTTGGTTCGGGCTTTGAAACTAGAGGCCGTCATAAACGTGTCCAAGCAGAAAGTTCGAGCAGTTTCTTTCAACCAGGAGGAACCAGAACTATCCCTTCAGGCAGTGTTGACCGGAGTAAAACAAACAACTAGAACGGTCATAAAGAACTGACACCAGAGGAGTATGTTACTTTCAACCTGACTACATACTAAGGCTACCCGAACGATCACTAACCAGGGGAAGCCAATAAAACAACCTTACCAACCAAGGAACCTCCAATCAGTCAACATAAGACGGCGCATGGTGACTTACTCGCTACCAACCCCAGGACAGTATCCATCGGCATATTTTGCGAAGGTAGCAGCAGTCTAGTGATCAAGGGTACCATCAATAGCCGCGCAATCACCATCATCTTTGACACTGCCCCGCTGTGTCCATTACTCGGTCCAGAATATTGGGGTCATCGGAAATCCAGCCAATTAGCGACAACACGAACAGTCACTGCATAATAATACCGATGTTTTGTCAAGAGGGCCCTGTAGAGCAGAATGCGGACTTTGTCTGAAGACGGAACAGCGAACTAGAATTGAGAGATTCGCGTGCAGATGAATGAAGACTGGAAAATAGAAAATGTGACCACGTCTAAATAACTAACTCATACAGTGAATCCTTTCTCAAACCAAGAGAGGGGTAGCTAGGCCACGATGGCTAGAGGTAACTAGGCCCGAGTACCTAGTTACCTAGTTCTGAAGTCAGTATGGGCCCAATAGTGGATAATGAAATGTTAAAGAGAATTTGTGAAAAGCTGTAACAGCAGAGAAACCTAGTCCTAACTGGTAGTCTCAAAGAAAAAGGCCGCCCTGACCGAAGTACATAAGAGGTCATCTAAGAATTTAAAAAATTTGAATAAAAATGTGTAAATTACTTCAAAAACGTTAGAGCTTGGTGTTGGTACCTTTATAGTAATTTGATATATTTTTTGTATCAGTTTATTTGTTAGGAATTAAAAAATCTTTTAAAACACATTTAAAAAATTAATATTTAATAGCATTTCTTGACTGTTTTTATTTTTATCTAAAGTAATGAGTTGCAATTCTGTAATAGGGGATAAAATTCCTTCTTACTTTGTTTAAAAGTTTTTGTACAAAGTTTTTAACAAATTACACATGTGTTATAGAAAATTGCTGAATGTGCTTCTATTTTATTTTTGAAACAAATAAACAAATAAATCATTCAAATTTTATTATCGTAGTTCTTAAATGTGTATGCATGCGATTTTTTGTTTTTGTTCTGCTCCCAATTTCATATAAGTAAATTCTATTAGAAGAATTTTCATACCTAAAATTACAACTACTGCCCTTAAAAATAAATTATAAACAGAAATATAGTAGAAAATCACAAACAACAAAAAGTTTTTAAGATATTTTGTAAAATTAAATTAAGTTTTCTAACAAATAATACAGCAAATAAAATTGTTCTTCAGTTTTTACTTTACAAAATTTATTGACACAAATAGCACTTAAAACTAATATATTCTAATAGTATTGTTGTATATTGAGAATGAATTCAACCATTTCAGTTTATTGGTTTTTGCGAGATTCCATAATTAATGCCTAACAGATTATAACAACGTTACTAAATGACATAAATTTATTTATTTATTTTTATTTATTGCCCAACAGAAATAAATCCAATTACAGGATAAATATTAACTTTTTAAGTTAATATAATGAAACACACTAGTAAACTATGGTATCTTAAATATTAGAAAATGATAATAATAGAAAATGATAATAACAACAAGAAATAAAAGAACAGAGAATATTACAAATATTATAACCTAAATTTTACAAACAATTTATTAAAAGAAGAAATAACAAATGACAAATATATTACCTCATAAATTCTACCCACATATTTTAAAAGAAACGAAATAACAGTTGACAAAAGACTTTCACTAGTAACTGATAAATAATGGTGAATTTATAAGAACATTTGTATTTGCAAATAGATAAAAATAGGTGTTATTTCTTGAACCAAGCCTTGGCGAATGTATCGGGATCATTGACAGAAGAACAGGAGAGTCAATTCTGTTGTGAACCAATTTGTATAGAAATGAAAGGCTATGTAAATTCCAATTCATAACTAAAGATCTTATCCCAAATCTGTCAAGAAGTAAATTGTGCTGGTACCCTCTGACAGGATATGAGCCGTCGACTCGAAAAGCAAGAAATTTCAGGAATTTTCTTTGCACTGCCTCCAAACGCTTATGATGAATCTTTTAGACAGGATGCCAGATAAGATTGCAATAATCCAACCTTGAGCGCACTAAGCATGTATATAAAGATTTCAGCGCGGATATGTTATGAAAGCTGTTGCAATTTCGCAAAATAAGACCCAGCGAACGTAGTGCCGAATTGCAAGTTATGGAAATATTTTCAGCGAATGAAAATTTATTATCAAAATATACACCCAGGTCCTTTATGATAGTGCACCTCTCAATAGTTTGATTGTTCAACGAATAATCGAATAGTATAGGATTCCTCTTCAAAGTATAAGAACATACTTTGCATTTCGAGATTTTCAAAAAGAGTTTGTTCTTGGTACACCACAACGTGAGCTGATTCAGGTTATGTTGAAGCCGTAAGCTATCATTGATGCTCTCGACTTTAAGAAATAATTTCAGATCGTCTGCAAAAAGAAGAGTTTCAGATAACAGTATACTTGATAAGTCGTTAATGAATATCAGAAACAATAACGGACCGATATTGGAACCTTGCGGTACTCCTGAACTAACAGTAAATATGTTTGATTTGAAGCCGTTATAGCTAACAAAATGATGGCGGTTACTTAAGTAGGATTTAAATAGACTAACCAGTGGGTAACTGAAACCAAAGACCGATAATTTTTCGATTAATGTAGGGTGATGAAGTTTATCGAAAGCCTTGGTAAAATCCGTGTAAACCACGTCAACTTGACTTTTGGAGTCAAGGGCTGCAGCTGTGAACTGGGTGAAAATAAAGAAAAAATAAGTTAGTGACTGTGGATCTATTTTTCATGAAACCGTGTTGGTCCGGCGATATGTGTGATCTGACAATAGGAAATATCTGATCATAAATGCACATCTCGAATACTTTAGCAAAGTTAGGAATAATGGCGATGGGTCTGTAATTTGTTATGATATCTTTGTTACCAGATTTGTGCACCGGACAGATTTTCGACAGTTTCCAGCACTCAGGGAATATCCCAGTTTTTAGGATTAAGTTGAATATAGAGTATAACGGTGAAGCCAAAACAGTCGAGCAGTCTCTAAGAAGCTGGGAATCATGTCATGTCCAGATGTAAAACTATCTTTAAGGCGTTTAGATGACTTTATGATGTCACTTATAGATAAACTTGCTATAGAAATGTTAGGCGAGTATATGGACCCACCCAAAGAATTAGCGGCACTGGGAGGGGAATAAACACTTTTAAAATAATGAGCAAAGGAATTAACTATTCTCTGGGGATTGGTATGGTATTGTTCCTGGTAGGACATTCTTCCTGAAATACGAGAGGAGGTGCGTTTTTGATTAATAAATGACGAAAATACCTTGGGATCGGTTTGTATTTTGTTCTGTAGGGTATTTAAGTAAGTCTCTAAAGAATCTTTAATTAGTTTGTTTACAAGTTTTCTCATATCGCTAAATTTATGATAATAATATTCAGATTTATACCTTTTAAATAATTTGTGATAGTGGTTCTTAAGTTTAATATTTTGGATTAAATCGTGGGAATACCATGTAGGGTATTTTGTACATCTGTTTTTATACGGCGGGATGAAGCGATCTAACAACGCATTAAGTGTATTATAAAGGATGTCGCAAGCTGCATTAGGATCTGTACATGAAGACAAGTAATTCCAGTTAAGATTGCATAAAGCAAGGTATAGGCCGTGATAGTCACCCTTTCTAAAGTTATGTGATCTCTGTCTGGAGTCTAGCGGAAACCGGTTGATATGTGGAACTTGAACTCTGATTGAAATAATAAGCGGGGGTGATAATTGTCGATACTTACTAGCGGGTTTAGTTCAGCCTTAACTTCACAAGGTACACTCGACAAGACTAAATCAAGCAATCCACCATTGGCATTTATAATATTATTTTCTTGTTTAAAGTTATTAAAATCAATAAAAGATTGCAATCTAGTAGTCTTGATGTTAGTGCTGTTGAGAACCGGAATGTTGAATTCACCAGTTATGACAATGTTAGAGAGACCGATAGTGAATTGCTCAAAAGCATCCAAGAACAACTCAAGTTCAGTACTAGTTACAGACGGAGGTATATAAATGACAAAGTTAGTCATCATCATATAGAGGCAGTTCCAAATTGACAAATGAACCACACACAAGGTGAGCAGTGAAGAGTTACTATTTACAATGCGTGTATATGTCCAATGTCCGTAGATTATAGATTGAGTAGTTTATTCACACATTACCATAAATTGAGCACACAGGCAATTTTTCATGATGACAAGATGATTAGAGTTGTTCATGCTATCCTCTCTGGCTCAATCGAATATTAATAAAGGGTATCATCCAATAGTAAGATAATTAAATGTGCACGCCGTAAATAAGGTAGAACGAATGTGAGTGTAAACATCGTGTCGTCATTTGACGACATCAACCACTCAGTATATGGTAATATATAGTTTCAGTCAAAAGGCCCCCCGGATAACTTTTTAACTGTTAAGGCGGCACTTCACTTGGTGTTAGCGTGTTTTTGTTTTGTATTGCTGTATTCGTCCAAATATTTGATGTATTCTCAAATATTCCAAACGTGCCATCCACACATATCGCAAAACACTTGCCAAATATGTTTGAACCAGTGAAAGGTACAGTCATGGATGCGTTGAGAGCAACAGCAGTTTATTTTTATCATGCTTCTTGTTATCATTACATGATATATGTACATAACTACGGAGTTATTAAAAAACAATGGCGAAGATTCCCTCTTTTTCCGCAATGTGCACAGTTGTTCCATAATATTTTTGGTAGGAAAAACACCAAAAACTTCATAACATCGATCAGTCCATTTTGCCACAAACACCAGTTGTCATGAAAAACAGTACTAGTTGATCACGATCGAAGCGCGGCGTGCTACTAGGTGAACTAAGTGTGGACTGTTGAAGCAAATATTTGGCTTATTTGACTTCTTTGATGTGCATTGAAAACCGACAAGTGGACGGTAAGGCGTATTTGCTCTTAGTGGTATTCGACTTATTTGTTCAAATAAAGCAAAAATGGCGAATAGCCTCTCCACACTTCGCCGTTTTTGGACAAATATAGCAAATACGAATACGCTACACCAAGTAAACTGCCACCTTTATACTTACACTAAAGAAATGGTTGTAAATATCTCTACTAGGAATAACAGATGACATCACAGGGCCACTGTGCCCAAAAATTTGAAGTAGGACCTTATGACAAGAACTATCTCATTTAAAAGGTATTGTGACAATACGTACTCAGCCATATTAATTTAATGTAGGTGTAGCCAACAATTAGTGATGACAAAAAATGACATAATTGAACAGATAAAGTTGCATCTTTCTGTGATGTTAGTCAAAGTACAAGTATTGGTCAAAGGCAAATTTCACCAATAAAAATTAAAAATTGTCCACCAACTTTCAGGTGACGACCCCCACAGAGGTCTGAAACTCTGTGAAATTATGACCAATAAAATTAATCGAAACTATCGGTACCCAAAAACCATTGTTTTAATGATGAAAATACTTTTTGAAAATGTGAATACACAAAATGTATTGGAGGGACATAAATCAGCACTTCTTTCGTGAAAAATATATTCAATTTCCGGATTTGTCAATGTTTGAGCAGGCACTTTGGGAAACCACATATTTGGACTACTTTCGTCAATAAAAACCTAATCGGTGAGAGGTATCTGGAGATTGAGTATTGAAATTCTGGAAGATAATCCAGATTAATTCGGCTTTTTAAAAATAACATTTCAACAAGATGGTACTCCTGCCCATTATTATGGGGCAGTAAGAATATCGTGATGGGTCCATTAGCTGGCAATGTTCTATAGAATAGCCAGCTCGGTCAGCCGACTTGATATCATTAGATTTTTTATTAAGCTCCATGGTTTCCGCTGCGAAACCCGACAATATTAACATTTTAAAACAACTAATTACTGAACAATCCTATGCAGTTTCAAATGAAACATTTATGTCAGCAAGTAGACTGAGGAAAATACTATCTTTTCGAAGTTTCACAATCTATTGAAAGCAAGACAATATATCGTTTCTAGTCAAGAAATTTTGTAGTTGCGTTCTCATTAACTGACTGAAATCAATTAATTACAGTGTAAATGTGAAATAATAGTTTAGTTTATATTTAATTTACCCTTCAAAAACTCAAAAACTGCTTAAACCCAAAAAGAATTAATGTGGCTGAGCAGGTAGTGTCAATATCTCCCAAATGACCTTCCAACAAGTACTTATTTAAAATTATTGGTCACAGTGGCCCTGTGACGTCATCTATTACTGTTACGTTATCTGTTACTACTAATAGAAAAGCCTTAAACCACTTATTTTCACTCTCCTAATTTCATTAGTGTGAATATTAACGCTCAAAAGGTACGAGGAGGAGAGGGGACTTTTGACTGGCACTGTATGAGTTTATGCAGGCAAGTGATGACATCATGATTTACTTATGGAGATCACAGTTAATTCTATTTCTGTTGGGGAACATCATTAATGTAATATTCGATTAAGCTAGAGAAAGCGACAAAAATATCGCTTGCGGGCTCACTCTATATAAATGTATATGTCAATAAATTACTACTAATATATATATATATGGATCTGTCTGTTTACATTAAAAACGACTGAAAGATGTTTGCCGGAAAATAGTAAACAAATGCTTACCAACGCCAAACTTCTTTCAGTTGTAACCAATAAGACGTAATTCTATGCAATGACTGAATCACAGATCAAACACAAGAGACTGAATACCGATAATTTAAGCCTTCTACAGGACTTTAGTGTCAAACATGCAACAGCGCGATGTTGTTTATTAAATGTTGATTTAAATTTTATAAATTGCTTGAAGTGTTATGAGAGTTGAAACTTGTTTGATATCAGTACTTATCTTGCAATAAGTCTAAAAAACAATCATAAAATGGTACTCCAGTGTTTTATACGACATATTCCTTGGCCGAATAATTTTTCCACGGGTAAGTGTTAGATCATAAACGTAGCAATATTGAGTTTTACAAAAGGTCATTTAACCAGTAAATAAAACTACATGTTGATTGAATAAATTGATGTTTTGTTAGATATTAGTAATTAAGTCAATACTTGTTTTTGTTATTGTCACCTACTTTAAAGAGTTTAATATATTTATGTTTGTGGATTAGGTATATAGTTGTATTATTTTGATTCCGAATAACATTAGCCTTTAATTAAACGCTGACTGAACACAAGTGTTGGAGCTGAAATATTTGTAAACAAATCTACCTGTGCCTCTTTCTATTTTTATGTTATGTTTCAACCCAATTTTCGTTGGATCGTTTATGAAACTGCCGGGTTTATATATATCAGTAGTCAATAATGTCAATAGTTATTTCCAGTAATTTGTAGGGTTGAATCAAACCTATAGTTGCCGCGACGGAAGATAATTTCACTTACTTTTGTCTAACCATTATCCCATATTTTTTCTGGAGTTCCTATTTATTCATAAGTTCTGCTTTCAACAATGAGACAACAACACTATACTTAGTTTCAGGAGCTCGAACCCTTTATTTGGAAAATTCTTCCTATTAGGAATACGAACAAATTTTAACCATAAACTCTGGTTTCAGAATTGAGACAAAAGCAACATTAGACCGGGTTTCAGAACTCAACTCTTCTATTTAGAAAGTTTTTCCTATTTTTTATTCTGGAACCTTCTTCCTATTTAAAAATATGAATATTAAATCATATGTAAAAACTTTAAATATTAATTGGTTAACTACATTTGCAGTTGTTTATGTGATATGTGAGCATTGACAATTTCGGCACATCTAGATGTCATAAGGCCTTACTTACAAAGACCGTAGCAGGAATTAGACAACATTTCAAACGTGTGATAAAATTATTAACATTAGCAACTTACCAATAAATCCAGTCGTCAGATGTATATCTCGAAACATGATGTCATCCATTAGTTGCTGCACAGCCTTCCAAACCATGTCATCCGGCAACAAACGACATGTCAAAGCTAGAACATAACAAGTCTGAGTATCTCCTTTGATTTTACCCGTCCGTTGATTAACAAATTTTTTCGTGAAAGCTTTGGCTATGCTTTTGTGGAGCTGTGTATATTTCTCAACATCTGCAGTCTTGCCTATCGCCTTTGCCATGTATGACATTAATAGTGCGTCGTATGCAAAGTAGCTAGTAGATACAACTAATTTTGGAGTTTCGGAATTCACATTTAACCAATCACCATAGTTTGCACCTAAGTTGTTTTCCCAGATCATAGAAGGATTAGCAGATACCAAGTAATTCATCCACTTGTCCATATTTGGATAATTATCATGAACTATTTGAAGATCTCCGTACATGCGATACATGTGCCACGTCAGAATCACTCCGGCGTCACCCCAAGCTGGAGCTCCATTATTGCGAGCAACCTGCCTTAAAAAATTTTGGCGTTTAGTATATAACATACAAGTGCAAAAAAGTGAAGCTGAAGAATAACATAATTATGAATTGTTGATCACAAACATAGTCACTTACATTGTACGCGTATTAGGAAAATAAATAAGTTGAATAAATATCTTCTAATGTCATAAGGGAATAATATTAGCAAAACACATAAAAAAGAAACAAAAAATGTAGGCTAAACCTATTAAAATGAAACAAGATCGAGATTTCATATACCTTTCGTTTAAGAAATAGGTTCGACAATTCGAATTTGCTCTTCTGGGGCCTATCTACAGATCGTGAAGATAATATTACAAATTTATTTTATTAACAGTCACTAGCAAGTCCATGTCGATAAAGTGAGAATCAGATAGACGACAACAGAATCCGTCATAAGGCATAGGTTTGGGCTTAATTAGCCAACATGAGGAATGAGGAATTTGTATTGACACGGCCCCTCAAGAAATCGGAGACTTCAATAAAAATTGTAGCTAAATGCTCCATTAAAATTATCGGTAGTACATTAGAAATTATTCATGGCAGATAGAAGGAAATTCTAGGAGCTTCGTTGGAATGGTAGAGGCCGTAGATTTTGCTTGTGACTTCAGCCCAGGATCGATCCGATGGGAATATTAGTAATACAGAAAAAACAAGAAAAACTGGAAAATTTTCCAATAAAAAAAAAATATGTTTACCCTTTTCAAGTTGTAGAGCAGTTCCTGCAGTTCATGTACTGTACTGTACACTGTACAGTGACTGGGGAGTAAAATAACTGGGAATTAAGTTTATTTTACCCTCTAGATAAAAAGTTAAATAAGCCTTACATGTGTTTTTCGTTTTTAAGGAGTAAATACCACCCCCTAAGCTAAAAAATAAGTAAAACACAAAAACAGAAGTTTCTTAGACTAAAATTATATCCAAATGTGTAGAACAAATATTAATTAACATTGTACAACATTACACACACGTTATTATAGAGTTTTTATAACATTGCAACCCTGGAAACCACCCTAAATGACAAAAATACGAAAACAATTCTTTTTTCATCAATTCCAAATATTTTTTAGGGGTATAGGTGAAGAATAAAAATCTTCTGTATAGTTATGGTTAAAGAAACCATTTATTACGATATTTCAACCCTTAAGAACCGCTCAAAATTACGAAAAAATATATTGTTTTACTTTTAAATATTTTTTAGACTTATATATGAAAAACAAAAATATTATAGTTATGGTACAAGAAACGATATATTCTGATATGTATCTAATTATAATGGTAACGGCTGTTAAAATTAGTATTCAAACGAATTGCGGGTAGCAGCCAAGGATTAATAAGTGTACTCTTTTTTATATGAGAGCTTTCGGAATTCTTTTATTCCTTCGTCAGTCAAATACTGAAAAAGTTACAAATATTGTTGTTACTATAAGTACTATAAATGAAATTAAATGGTAACTTACTAAAGTTCAGGTTCACAAAATAAAATTAGCATGTCTAGAGAATTAAACAACTTAACATTCAGTTTTTCGGTTGTAGTTTCATGAAATTAGATCCAAATTTGAATTTTTTTTTAATGACAAATATAAATGAGAAACCATAGAAATGTCGGAGGTAATATTATAAGGGGTGAGAGTTTTTTTTTATATAAGTTTAAGAAAATAAATAAATAAATAAATTTCCAGACAAGTTCCAAAAGTAAGTAATATATGCACATATATACCACAAAAACAAAAACGTATGGGTTGATTATTATTTTATATATACACATATATATTAGTATCAGTCATCAATAGTATCAACTGAAGTATTGACAGAAGAGTTTGCTGTTAGTCTATCATTATCCAATTTCAACAGGTTACAATAAATCACATTAAGATCCCGTACATCAGTCCGTCGATTAATGCTATTATCATAATTATTGATGAAAACCATTTCTAAGAAATTTCGTTAAAAGTATTACGTTCTAGAGCTAAAATTTTTGTATTTTCAAAATCCGCACTGTGGTGATTATTAAGACAATGTATGGCTAAAGAGCAATTTTCTTTTTGTAGCCTAATATCACTTTTATGTGATGTTATTCTATGTTTTAAATTTCTAGATGTTTGCCCTATATACGTAGCAGGACAATCATTGCAATTAATTTTATATACTACGTTGGACTTAAGGTCTTTAGGTGTTTTGTCTTTAATTTTATTGAATAAATCACCAACCGTTTTTATGGATTTATATGCAAATCTTATACTACGTTCATTTTTAAAAATGCTTACAATTTTGGCAGTAATATCTTTGATGTATGGAATTGAAACATAATTCAGAGCAAGACCTGTCGAATTGGATTTGTTAATGAGAGAATTATTAGATATTATATTTACGTTATCAAATTGCGATGTGTCAAAAATTAGTTTATTTAAAAGTTTTGAGGGATACGAGTTGTTACGGAAAAGTTGATATAATAATTGCAAATTTTTTTCTTTGTAACAAGGATGACCAATATTACATATTCTTTTCTTCATTCCATTTATTAAGTTGATTTTCGTTTGTAGCCTAACATCTCATAAAAGTGATATTAGGCTACAAAAAGAAAATTGCTCTTTAGCCATACATTGTCTTAATAATCACCACAGTGCGGATTTTGAAAATACAAAAATTTTAGCTCTAGAACGTAATACTTTTAAACGAAATTTTTTAGAAATGGTTTTCATCAATAATTATGATAACAGCATTAATCGACGGACTGATGTACGGGATCTTAATGTGATTTATTGTAACCTGTTGAAATTGGATAATGATAGACTAACAGCAAACTCTTCTGTCAATACTTCAGTTGATACTATTGATGACTGATACTAATATATATGTGTATATATAAAATAATAATCAACCCATACGTTTTTGTTTTTGTGGTATATATGTGCATATATTACTTACTTTTGGAACTTGTCTGGAAATTTATTTATTTATTTATTTTCTTAAACTTATATAAAAAATACTCTCACCCCTTATAATATTACCTCCAACATTTCTATGGTTTCTCATTTATATTTGTCATTAAAAAAAAATTCAAATTTGGATCTAATTTCATGAAACTACAACCGAAAAACTGAATGTTACGTTGTTTAATTCTCTAGACATGCTAATTTTATTTTGTGAACCTCAACTTTAGTAAGTTACCATTTAATTTCATTTATAGTACTTATAGTAACAACAATATTTGTAACTTTTTCAGTATTTGACTGACGAAGGAATAAAAGAATTCCGAAAGCTCTCATATAAAAAAGAGTACACTTATTAATCTTTGGCTGCTACCCGCAATTCGTTTGAATATATATATATATATATATATATATATATATATATATATATATATATATATATATATATCAACTCTTAAGATTTTTATTTTTTTTTAATTTCAAAATACACTGACTGCAGCAAAGTAAACACAGCATCATGAGCAGATGTTCAACAGCTGCTTGGTTTGCTTCTTTTTTTCTCGTCTGCTACCGCTTGAAAATACTAAATCGTCTACATGACGTCAGTTTTATTACGATAACTTTCTTAATTTTAAAGGTATCATAAATATTCAAAATCGATTTTACAGGGAATTGTAACAGCTACAACTCCTAACGTTCTTGATTTTAAAGCTATCGTAAAAGTTCGAAATCGATTTTACAGGGAATACAGCTATTCAATATTTTAAACCTTTTGTTTTCGAGATTTTTTCATTTACAGTGCTTGAAAAACATAGTCTCCACTCTCGACTGCCATCTTCTAACCGTGATATTCCGGTTAATTTTTGCGCTTTGGAAAAAGAGCAAAAAATATTCAACGGGAAAATTCTAAATTTTTGCTCTCTAACATTTTTTTGTACGTATTTTATTTGTCACGTTATTTAAAAAATAATTTGGTCAAGTGTGAGTTGGACTCGCATACTTAGGGTTCCGTACCACCTTCAAGATTCTAATATTCCAGTTTCAGAGAAGCAGGGAATGAGTGCATTTTCTTATATTTACCCTTATATCTTCTAAAGGAAGTGTTTTAAATTTATAAAAAATATACACTTTGATTTTCCACACATAGATTTTTAATTTATCTGCTTCAGTATTCGCTTGATTTTTATCAGAATACATATGTATTTAATTTTCTAATTTGGCCCCCAAAAATTAACATTAGAGTTTTATTTTACTAATAAACTTTCAGGAAAGTCTTATATAATCTACTGTCTGAGTTTTGAGGCTCTGTCGATTGGAAGTTAAAGGGCAAACTATTTAATTATAAATTATTAAATCTGTTATTCAAATTATTGAAAAATACAAATAAAATATATTTTTCAAAATTTAAATAGTGTAGTTTCTAAAGTGGGAATTCAGTAGATGTTTAATATTTTTGTTAATATCTTTTAAACAAATGATTTAAAAATATGATATATTTGTAATTCACATAATGAGCCTTTTATCTGATATATTACATGATGCTTTCGAAAACTGAATCTTTATTTTCTATTTAATTGTATAATTTGTCCCTAAAATTAGTATGGGGGATTTTTAATAATTTATTTTCCGTTTAATTCTATTGTTTGTGGGCCAAATAATAGAATTAGGGATTTTTTTTCATATTTTTCCAATAAACAAAAAAATTTAGGTCTTATAGTTTGGGGAATAACGGGAGGAATGGGTAATTTATGAAAAATATTTTTTTTAATATATTTTATATTATTCATTTTTAAAAAATTAAAAAAATATATTTGTATTCGTCATAATGAGCCCTGTGATTTGATATATTACATGACCGGTTAGAAACAATTATAATTTTTTATTTTCCATTTAATTCTATAATTTGCCCCCCAAAATGAATATTAGGAGTTTCTCCTTATTTTTCCAGTAAAGTTAAGTTGAGGGGCTATACTTCAATTTTTTTTCAAAATTTTCCAGCTTATGGTTTCGGAGATAAGAGGGGGGGGAATGGGTATTTTTTATATTTTTGTTAATATCTTTTAATTAATTTATTTTAAAAGTATGAAAAAAATATATTTGTTTTCGTCGTAATGAGCCCTTTCATTTGATATATAACATGATGGGTTAGAAACAATTTTAATTTTATATTTTCCATTTACTTCTGTAATTTGCCCCCCAAAATTAAAAGTTGAGATTTCTCTCCTTATTTTTCCAGTAAATTTCAGGTCAGATCCGATACCTCTAATTTTTTTCAAAACTTAACGTTTTATAGTTTCGGTGATAAAGGGGGGAATGGGTAAATTTTGGTATATTTTCGTTAATATCTTTTTAAATAATTGTTTTTAAAATATGAAAAAAATATATTTGTTTTCCTCAGAATGAGACCTTTCATTTGATATATGACATGATGCGTTTGAAGTTGTTTTTATTTTTAAATTTTTATTTAATTCTATAATTTGCTCCCCAAAATTAGTATTAATGGTTTTTCCTTATTTCTCCTGTAAAGTTCAGGCAATGTTCTATATTACATATTTTTTTCAAAATTTTAGACTCAGTAGTTTCAGAGATCAGGGGGGTGGAACGGTGGATTTTTTTAGTTCCCCCCCCCCAGAAGTACCCCAAAAATCCAATTTTTTTCTTTTACGATATGTACTCCTAATCGGATGACCAAACTATACATTGATACCAAATTTCAACCTCTTCCGTCCAGTAGTTTAGGAGAAAATTGCTGTGATGTGACAGAGGCAGAAATCCAGAGTGATATTATAAGGGTATTGTATATACGGAATCCTAAAAACTGCAAATTTTGAAAATTAAATTACTATATTTTTTAAATTTTTTAAAAATAAATAAATAAATAAATTACTGAAACTTGGAGAGGATATTTTATAAAAGTCTTAATAAAGTAAATTGTGGAAGGGTAGCCTTTAATTTAAAATCTGGTGGAAAATATATTACTTTTATTGCAGTATTTAAAAAGCAATTAATTAGCTGCTTGTTTGATCTCAACTTCGGCTATTATTATGCTACTGGTTTAAACCCAATATTATTTTGAACATTTTTTGAAGCACTTAAAAAGTGTATAGTGAATTTCTTTTCTAAAATTTCATGTTAAACGCTGCATATTTAGAGGCCATCTGACAAGAATTGACTTTCAACATATATTGCCCCTACATAAATAAGAAAAAACTAAACTTGTCCTTATAAGCTTTTCATTTTCTTTAAGAGATTTTTTAGGTAGAACGTCACTTATTCAAGAAAAACCGCCGAAAAAACTTGTTTTTTGGACGAAAATTGAAAATTTCCATTCATAAATAACTTAATGATTTTTGAAAAATATTTACAGAAAACTTTTTACTTAGAATTCATCCCTCTAAGTACCGATTCCTGCTTTTATTTTTACTATTTTAATTTCGAACCCCTAGAAGGGGTGGTTTTCACCCCTTGTGCAAAATCACACATTGGGACAGTATAAGTTTTGTTTTGTATGGTATTTACAACCTACTGTCAAAATTTGAGACAAATAAATTTACTGGCAAAAATTTTCCAGGGAAATTCCCCGGTCACTGTATTATACTTTATGCATGCCGATTAATTAGTTTTTGAACAATTGTTAAATGAAGTTTTTCTCTACTATTTTTTCATTGTGCATCCATGCTTCATACATTTTGAAAAGAATTACTGGAAGTAGGGGCATCATTATACAAAGGATCTATTTTTATTTTCCATTAAATGTCTGTGAAATCATTCTAGCCTACATATTCAAGAATGGACGAGTGAATGAATATATTAGAGTACTGGCAAAAACACAGTTGTTGAAGAGAACTGCTGCAAATAGTTACCGATAGTAACTTACTGTCAGATTTTGACAGACGGTGAAAGGTACTAACTGCTAAAAGATCTTGTATATAGTGCGATTCGTTCAATGTTATATATATCAAATGAAAACTGTTTCATTATTTATAAATGTATATTTAATCGTTTCTGCTTAAATTTGCGGATTTCCGGTTTTCGGAAAATTCATATAGGCCCATTTAAGGAACTATATTCTTACTATAAATAGTTACTGTACTTAAATACATGTCCCTAATAAAATTAAAATTTTCAGGATCACTTACAAGCGAATTTTCAAATTTTACAGACATCAGTTTTATTTAAAGAATTAATAAGTCCTGAGAATTTGGTGTGTATCATATACGAAAGACCTAATGAAATGTACGATAAAAAGGACCTTGGTTGAAATTATGATATTCGGTTTATTCCACGACTAATTTTTTGGTATATTTTTATAATGTATAAGTGACTTGCTAACTTGACTATCCTTAATCTATCATATCATCTTTCTTATTACTTTTCCTATTTTAAATTCAACTCCCTAAACTCTAAAGTCCACTTGAGACAAATAAACCAATCATTGACAATTGGAAATATAACTATTTGATACTCAAAATGTACTCTCAAATGTTGCTAAATTTGGTTAAATTAGGATAGATTAGTAAGTTAATGTACTTATGTATTCATATGTAAATTCTTTCATAGAAAACTAATACTCGGAGCCATTCTCTACTATTTAATTTATAATGAAAGTTAGAAAATCAGACTTCTATCACTGATCGGTAAAACTACTCCAATCATTAAATAGATTTGAAAAGCGAGAAAGCCAATTTTTTTATATGACGTGGGGGTTGCCTTGAAAAGCCTAACTTGAAATTGTCGACCAAGATTTACAATTTGGGTTTTCTGCCTTCTTGAAAAATGGGGTAAAATTGTTTTTTGGCAATAACTCGGCTATCCGACCTCATACGAAAATTTTGATACAATATTTGGTCTTCGTTCTCTGTACACACTTCGAGTGAAATCTGCTAAAACGTTGAAAATGAGGCATCATCATCATCATCATCATCTGTATCATCGGCGTCGTTAAACAAAATATCGACACTAGCGACACGGGCGACGTTATTGCCTGTTCGTCCACTACAATTCAAGCAAATCACGGAGCAAGTAGTTCCTGCTATCCTGCACCCACAAGAATTTGCATGTAGTGAATTTAAAAAGTTCAAGAGGAGCGGGTTCTGGTGGTTGGTTCAACCCCGTGATTAGTCTGTCGCCAACCCCCTTATTTGCACTCATTGACTTTGTGAAGAGTGAGAATGGCAAAATATTAATTGATTTTTTAGAGCTCCGGATCGAACTGTTTTTGGTTACATAATTCCACGGATGACCATAGCAGCGGATCCTTCTCGAGAGTGTTAATAAATTTAAACTTTCCAATGTTTTAAAAAGACAATGCCGTTAGATGTCTTAATTTTTGTTCAAAAAAATATCTCATTCAGTTTCTGAGAAAATTAAATTAATATATTTATAAATTATAGGTAGCCTGTTCTATTATTTTTATTATATGTTTCCCCTCAACAGTTGGGTTTCCCCACTAGTCGGCCATATTGATCGGCTCGCTCATTTTTAGTCATTTTTGAAAGAATTTGTCATATATTTCTAATCTAATGCCAAATGAAACCAGAGACAATAGAATAATGTCTCCAATTTCAATAGTTATTTTCAAAACTTAAATCTGAAGAACTTTAACAGGTTGACTGCGTTTTTGAAATATATAAGCCCTATAACTGTGCATTACCGGTCCCCTGTGACCGGTGGTTTGACGCGGACAAGGTGCGATACCGGTCTTCCGGGCCCGGTAATGACGTAATTGGCTTTTCAAAGTTCTATGATATAAATTATAAGAGGTTTAAGATCAATTATTTAAAGTAAAAACATGTAAGAACTTATTGTTATAATCCATTTGGTGATCAGGTTTCGCATTAAAGAGTTTTTAATGTGTCAGACTTCATAATGCTTTATTAGTATAAATGATATTTGGAAATAAAAAAATATAACTAAATATGTTGTTAGATAAAAACAATTTAGCTCCAGAAATACCAACTATTTTTTTATGAATGCTATTAAACCAAGATAAACACATTCCTGGTTGGCCAGGAAATTCATTGCAGTAACTTGTTACATTTTATAACCAAGTTACTTGCATTTTTGCTGAAATGTGTTCCTCTTAATTTATGATAGCATTTTTGGCATTGTCTTCTCCTTTTCTGTCCTGGCCCGGGCGGTATAAAGGTATGTAGAACTCTTTTGGGAGTAGTGGTTTCTTCGTGTACTACTAGACCAACAACTAACTCCCGTGCTAATCTTCATTTAAATTTTTATATAGACAATTTTGAAGAAGAAGTAACCTTATTATAGATAATCCAAGCCTTTACAATAGCTGTTCCGAGCAAAAACTCAAAGCATAATTTTGGGTACCCTTAGTGAATTATACACTATCTGCTCACCTGCGTCGTATTCGTATTTTTAACACGATAAACGATTATCTGGTTAGTATTATAGCCATCAACTGTACATAATTTGTATAACTTAATTCCATATGCATCAGTTTTATTGGGAAGATGTTGTTTTATTTGGAGATTTCCTTCATAAGGTACTATACTTTCATCGACTATCAGAACTCGTTCTGGAGCTAATGCAGTTTGAAAATTTTTATTTAATACTTTCAAAACTTCACCTAACTTATAGAGGCTATCATCTTTATTACACTGCTCATCATTACAAAAACGAATGCAGCGCATCAATAAAAGGAATCATTCCTGAACATGGGATCTTTTGACCAATACAAATATATTGCAGGACTATCAACTAATCCCATAACTATACATATTGAGAAAAAACGCTTAAGTTCGGTTATATCGCAGTCAACACAAGAACGTATACGTGATATTGACTGATCTACATTTAATAACATTTGCCTAGCAAACCTATTTGTTTCTTCAACTATATTCTGCACAAAATCATCTGTTACAAATAACTTGTAAGCGTCTATAGGATTTTTTATTTCGTTACATTTCAATAAATAAATTTAATATAGGCAAGTCTTGATATTATTTCAACTCATCAGCCTCATTGTCACTCCCATCCATATCATGCCACTCATTTTCATCATCATTTGAAGATTCAGATACACTCTCATATCCCTTTTCTGTCTCAATATTATCATCGAATAAATCACTGAAACTTACATCACTACCCTATTCATCTGAACAAAGTACATAGTTTTTGTCCATAACAGAATCGTCCGAATCAAAAGGATCATCCCGTTCATCTTAGAGATCATTTTCACTATCACTATTTGGCAACTCTGTCCATACATGGTCCCTTGACTCCGTTGGACTTTGGCGCACATTTATCACACTTGGGTGTTATCTTCGTTATATTGTTTATTTTCAGCCGAAGTACACGGTTCGTTACAATCGACACTATTTTTTTTAACACGAGACGATATTTTAGAGTAATAAAACACAAACGCAAGCACACGTACAATTGAAATACAACTATTACTAAATGCCGATTGCATGCGCAAGTGTGTACATGTAAGTATGCACCGGTCCCCCAGGACCGCTCCCGCACCAGATTAACAAATTGTAATGTCTGTGCGTTACCGGTCCCCAAAGCCCATACATTGTCTCCTTTTAAAAATGTTCCCAATCTTGAGTTACGTATAGCAATGTAAACGAACAAAAATTAATAAAGATATGCTTTTCACAAATCTTAAACCTTTGCAATTTTCATATACCGCACTGCATTAATAAACAATACTGGTCCCCAGTAACCGGTAACGCACCCAACCTGTTAATAGTGAACTAAAAATTGCATATTGCAATTGTTCCATAAGTAATAAATCGATAGCGCCTGCTTTAAGCTTGCACAAAGTGTGAAGATTGGTCATTATTTACGGTTCAGGATCGCCATGTGATATTATAAAGTTGCAGGCAGCAGCCTCAACCAATAATACTAGTTATAAAGACTATCTGTTTATCTCTACTGATTATTTGGTTACACTTTGCTAACTACATCTAATCATTACTATGCTACATTTTGAACTGTCGGCTGATGGTTCGCAATTGATAATTTTTGTAGACATGCTGATTTAATGGGGTTACCTAGAATGGTTTATGATGATGTTATGCTAATAATTGTTTAAAAGCAGATGTAAATTATTATAAGTTCAAAAGTAATGCAGATATGATTTTAAATTCTTTCCAGTATTTCTTGTTTTCTTGGTTACTGACGACCTGATCAGATTGATCCTGAGCTCGTTTACTTGTTATTTTGACGCTCTAAAATTCCGAGTGCTGTTAGTTAATTATTTTTGATTTTACAAGTAAGCAGATAAAATAAAACACCATTTTCCTCTCTCAGTTCTTTACAACAATGTAAACGACCTTGAATACGAGTGGAAACCAGCAAACTATCACTACAACTCGCTGTTATAGTGATCACAAAGTCGGCATCATCATAGTATTTTTTTTATACAAAAATACTGTGTTGACTTGTATTCAAGCATATCCATACAAACAGAAAGCAAATCTCGGTAAATGGAAACTTATGAAGCCACACAATAGATATCTCACGGCAGTGCTTATTCTATGATTCTCATCAGGGCAACTTTTTGCAAGTAAATATCATTAAATATGTGGGTATTGCGCTAAGAAAATTAAATGCAAACTGAATGTAAATACAGTGTGAATTACACAAACTTTTCTACTATCCTACATATATACACTTACTTACTTACTTACCTTGGCGAAACATCAGAATATGCTCCATCTTGTGACTGTGCCTCTCTGACATCTCTCATCCATTTTGTAAAAAATCCAGCGACGTTTCCGTTGTATATAGCTGTCGGGGCAAAAATTTGCGCATCTGCCATCCATCCTAACCTTTCGTCTCTTTGAGGACAGTCCGTAGGAACAGAAATCATGTTACTGATTTGGCCTCTTTGGATGTTACCGTATAGTTTATTTACCAGTTCATTATCAGTTTTAAATGAACTTCTAAACATATCCTTCATGCCAATTTTAATACCTTCTATTTTTTTCGAGGCATACCTAGGGAGGCCATGAACTTCGATATATCTAAAACCGTGATATGTAAATTGAGGTTCCAGTACGAAAACTTGTTCTCTAAGATGATTGCCTGAAAAAATTAATACTGTAATTGCAGTTGGCAAAACCGACAATAAAGCATGAACTGAAATCTAATAAGCTCAACAATTTAAAATAAAAACAATAATAAATATTATTGCACTTCTAAAGTAATTGGCTAAGATTCTATATATTCCATTAACACTTAATCATATCCTATAACTATGTGAGGCAATGTTTATCCACAAAAACATCTGGTCTCATTTAGCATTCACAATGATTTGTCACTGTGTACTGAAAAATGTTTTATTTAGAGTGTTTATTTATAAGCCTGCTTTAAAAGTCGTAGCGAAGCTGATTGGTTTCACCCCCACCGCTATCGTTTATGTTTCATCAATTATTGACACTCTAGTTCTGTTTTACTTTGTTGTTGTATAATTGTCATATGTATTTGATAGGTGCTGCCAAATTTTCCGCAAACACCACAGTACCACGACATACAAACTCTACCATACTGTAGAAACAAATCTAGTAATATCCGAAACCAAAAATTAAGGCAAAAAACATCAAGGAGTAAATAGTACAATAAAATACGAAATTATCGACAAAATATACGTCGGAGAAACTAACAGGAGAATTTCAGGTAGTTTAGATGTATACAAATTAGTTGTCAAACAGATGGCATCAGAACATTTGTAGCATTTGTGTCAGAAGTGGGATTAATTGGGTTTTAAAATCTCAACTTATTTATGTCAACTACATGAAGTTTGGCGGTTGAACTGGACGAGAAACTATGTAAGAATCTAGAAAAACGTTACAAAAAGGAGACGCAAAATCGAGAAGAAATCCAATAAACATTAGTGCTTTTAATGAGAAATTAGTAACCACAATAAAAGATGAACAAAACAATCTATTCGCAGTTTTACTGTCTAAATTGCAAGGTGGGTTCAAAATATCCGAAGGAAAAAGGCAGGTGAATTAAAAAGACAATAAAATTAAAAATGCAAGAACGCTAACAACAACTTGAACAACAATTGCAGGTAGTAAAACAAAGTAGTGGAACAGTTATCGAGAAAATTCTGACTATTGAATCAGACATCAAGGCAATAAATGATGAATATGACATCAATTCAATTCACAGCAAAGTACTATGCGAACTTAACACTATCCAAACTAAAGGAATTAACGACATTCAACGAGACTTACAGTAGGGAAGATATCAGATATCACTATGTATCAAGGTTTCCTTTGCAAAACTACCCACGAAGGATGGTAATTCAACTTACCCTATGTGCAAACGACAACTGCAACACAAGTCTATATTTCTACTAATTTCTCAAAGAGGTTCAACGCTAGAACTTCCGAAGGCATTCCTTTGAATGAACAAGGTAAGTTCGACAAGATCATTGCAGTTCTAGTTAAAAGTTATGAGAGCCAACCACTGATGCAACTCATGTGAAAAGTACAAGTCTAGTGAAATTTATGTCCAAACCAATCAGTTTTCGACAGTTGAGCGAATCAAAACTGCTACTTCAGAAGGTACTGTACAAAATTCAACAAATCGCTGAGATAAAATAGTCACGAATAACCAGTGGCGTATGATATTGCTTTAAACGTACAGGAAATATCCACCGTGACTACAGTGTGAAGTTAACAGACAGATCACCGGTCATGTCATAGTTGATAAACGCAACTACACAACCCCCAGTCAGTGAAAGGGATCAACTGCTGAGTAATCCACAACAAACCCACATGATACCTATCCGACAGGTACGTGAATGATGATTGGACAACCGTGCAATGTGTACAGTAACAAATAGTTGATCCAGATATTTAACCAACCCTATCACGCAAGAAGGGAGGAGCACCCCGGCCATGTTGGGACGAGGAAGCTAAATACTCGGGACTCCTGAAGTTATAGTAGGAATGTTGAAGAGAGTTTTCAAAGCAATGATGGCAGACAAACAATGTCTCAACTGCTAGTCTAGAAGAAAAAGGTAATGACTGACATACACATAATTGGATTACCGGAGGTCGTCTGGATATGAATGAGACCCTGGATTAAATTCACGAACCATATTACTGTGCAGCTAGTAAGAGTTTAAAGACCAGGTCAAAGGGTACAATGCAGCAGTACAATGTGGGCGTTCCATTTGAAAAAGTAGGTGTGACAAGTATATCCTGTTCGCTATGAATTATTTTAGTATATGGCCTGAAGCAAACGCCATATCCAATCAGGAAGCAATCATGGTAGCTGTTGGTGGAACAGCTTCTCAGCAGGTTTGATGTCACGTTGGTGTTGAATTTGGACAAGCGCGTAACTTTGAATCCATTGTATTGCGGGTGGCCTGCACGAAGCTAGGAATCAAGAAAACGAGAACCACACCCTTGCACCTACAATTGGACCGAATAGTGGCAAGATTCAACAGGACCTTGATAGAACATCTATACAAGGTCGTCAGGAACAACCAGCGTGTTTGAAATGAGTATATTCCCCTATTCCTTTTAGCCTGTCGCCTAGCTGTTCACACAATGCACAAGACTGGCACCTGTCAGTACTATTCGGGAAGGATCTGTGACTACCATCTGATTTATAACAATACTGAAGCTGTTTCAGACTTCTGTGCAAGAAAGCTATTGTGAACGTGTATATCATCATATTGGAATTTATATGCAGTTGTGGTTTTTGGTAGTTCTGTTGTGTCAATTAGAGAAAAATAAAGCCCTAAAACTTTCCTCTTGGACAACTCCAAATCAAATAAATTTTGTACACGAGATGTTATTCCTGACTCTTAAGGTAGAAACAAACTTTTGAAACGCGATGCCACGCCACGGGTCGACATGGTGCACGTCAGGCAACACGTTAGCAACACTTTATACAACGACACAATAGCAATATGTCACAACTGACAAGCTACCAGCTGTGAAAGTGTATGGTTGTTTGCTATGAATTTAATAAATAACCAGCTAGATGAAAATCTTCAGGCGGATTATTTTATTAGAATTAAAAATTAAAATCCTTGTGATGCATAGGTTTTCAAAAGACGCATAGTTTTTCGTGTTGCCTAGACACACTGTGTGGGCCCGGTCATGTGTCATGGTTATGTCCACAACATCCCTGGGATCGGGTGTTGTATGTCACCATCAAATCGCATCGGGTGTCTGTAGTGCGATTGGTGTGTTTCCACCGTTCCTAATTGTTTCCCTTGTTTCAACTACCTTATTAAGTATTTTATGGATGAGATGCCAAATTCAATCTCTTCACAATTGTCATATTTATTACTGATTTCTAGCAAACTTAATATTAGCCAATCCTGTAATAATAACTATAAGGTTATAGTGCAGAGCTGGGGTTGTGCTATGTTCCTTCCTGAATTAACTCTATACGTGTAAGTTTCTTATTTAAAACTACATGTTACATTATTAAGAGTGTCACTTTTTATAATCTATACTGAAATACTAGCAGTTTTTTTATTTTAATATTTTATTAGCACATTGAACTTAAAAAACCCTTCTCAAAAATAAGGAATAAGACTTTTGTAGATTACAAAAGAAAATGTGGGCGCTCATCAGAGTCAATAACAGACGCCACCCGATATGACGCGTGTTGGTTCAAACCAAATTGTTTTATTGTTATAGCTAGAATCACTCTACAAACACATGATGCGACGTGATGCTGACACTCAACACCCGATATCAGTGAACAAGATTGATGTGTTACTTTTTCTATGCAAAACGAGAATTTTATTTCTTAATTTTTGCAAATCTTTGAAAAAATCCCCATGAAAATTGTCCATTATAATAGATTTGTTTTAATATTTCAAATATTGAGATGTAAAAGAATTTAGATGTTTTCCTTTATCCTGATGATCCTGATCAGGATATTATAACAAAGTTATGTAAAAATTGTATTGTCGTCGACTCCACATCAATGTACATTTTCATGTTAATCAGACTTCTTAAAGTTGGTGAAATTACGCTGAAAGATTCCATTAAATACCTATAACAAGTCAACCTAATAAAAGCGTGTTAAAAAATTACCACTCATACATTCGTGCACCAGTCAAATATATTTAATAAAATTTATTGTTATAAAACGACTTTGATTTAGATTTCTTTAAAAGCGAATTTAAAAGCAACACCTGCGTCCATCAAAGTGACGGCTTTCTTCTCCAAGTTCTTCCGAGATGAGCCAATTGTTCTGTCACCACACTCTCGATTCGCTCGAGCTAAATTCTATTAATGGCGATTTGAACGAGTCAGTTGGTTAAGCAGTGATGCACTTGTAGACGAGTCGTTTATTGTGATCAAATAATTCTGAATGTAAGATTCATTCCATTTATACTCTATGAATACACTGCATAATTTCAGCAACAAAAAACCCGTCCTACATTTAGTAGCGGATCCAGCCAGGCGGCGATCGTCCTTTCTGAGATTTAGTAAAGGTGAAAAAGTAACAGATAACAGTAAATAACAGGAGAATAAACTGAGGTAATTAAGTAATATGGTCCTACCTAATGTAGGAAAACAATAACTTAATCAACTGAAGGAGTTTTGTTTTAAGTATGTACTTTTGGTATCAAGTTTTACTATCACATTTTTATCTTGAAATATTGTACTTACTATTGCAGACATATGTGTCAATAGATCGAGCCAATCGCAAATTCTTTGTATAGACGGTCTTATCGTCGTTGATCATCTCCCCATGGACAACTTTTATTGAAACATTAGCCGTAAAATTAGATAATGTTATTCTTACATGACCAGCAAAGTTAACTCCAAAATCGTATACAAACATGGTATCAGTCTCCCAAGACCCTTTTACTTCAAGGATTTCAACAACAGAAACCTGAGGCGAAGCTTCTGCAATCAACTTAACCGTTTTATTTAAGGGTTGTGCTATAACTGCAGACCAGTCGGTGTCATTATAATCTGGTTGCATCCAATCGGTAAGCTTACGCTCTTCATAGAAAAGTTCTCCTTGCAATATGTCAGAATAAATTTGTGGACCAGTATTCACTTTCCAGGTTTCGTCTGAAGTGGCAATAAATTTTGTTCCATTTTGGTACTCCACGTGAAGTTCTAGAAGCAAGAATTCTGCATTTCCATATAAACTGTGTTCAAAAGCGAACCCTACGTAGCCACTATACCATCCGGTACCTAGCATAGCACCTATTGTCACATTTTCATCTTTAATTTTATCTGTTACGTCATATACCTGGTATTGAAGTGTTTTTGTATAATCAGTCCAACCAGGACTTAATAGAGGTTGACCTTGGTTTGTAGATGTGGGAATTGGGCTATTGAAAAACACTTTGTATGTGCCTTTGGCTGTAACATAGAGTTTTGCTGCTTTAATTTTAGTAGAATCAATTCTCATATATTTTCGAAGATACAAGACAGGTTTGAGTCCATCATGACTAAGGACCACTTCCCTATCTTCCGGTCTGAGATCTTTCAAAGCATGTTTTTGAAAGTCTTTTGGAGCTCTTATCCACTTGGCAGACCAAAAAGTTTCGTTAAAGGCATTGCTCCAAGTTGATGGCTGGAATTGAAAACAATTAAACTAGTTACTCTTATAATTTAGTATTTATTCAAACTAAATGAATTATTATTAGATTACCTACATATAATTCTATAGAAAAAAAACATAGTTGTTGAAAGCATATATCATGATTAAAACACACGTTTTTAATTTTTTTTAAATATATCCTGCCACTTAACAATTAGGTATTTGTGTGTTTTGTGTACACAATCACAAATTCTTAATAATTCTGTATCATTTTCAATATTTTCTAAAAAATGGGGATTTAATTCAAACAAAAAATACCTCTTAAACCCAAGTCAAGTGATTCCTATGAAGTAAGGACTCCAGCATTCAATTCAATGAACATTTACGTCAATGTAGTGCTGTGTCAACTATGACTCTGCTATCACATTATATATCTGTCAATAATATAAAGGATTAATAACTTTATTTAAAAGTTTCATCAACTGATCAAATGGTTTATAAGCGCTGTGGAGTGCAACTGTCCATAAATAATTCTGCAAAAACTACAGAAAAATTTTCGGTACATAGTCCAAAAATGGTGCTATACGAAAATAATGGTAGCATGTCTGGGGTATTTTCTACATGATGATCAATTATACTTTATTTCCGAAACTGTAGACTACGGGGGAATTCAGCGTTCATCAAACCCCCTTCCCTCCGAAATTTTTGGAATGACATTTCAATTTTAACCCAATAACATTTTTTTCATAACCATATATATTTTATTGTATCAATTACTTGTATTCTGCAAATACGCCAACCGAAAAATAACTTTAGGGGTACTAATCCTAATTTTTCTGGCTTCGACATTAAGCCCACCTTAATAAAAGTTAAAAGGTTTCATTATTGTACCTCTACTTAATCCCAGTAATAGTAATTATAATCACATAAACTGTTTATCAGTTCAGAACAAGAACAGAACCCAGACATTAATACCAGTAATAGTAATTATAATCACATAAACTGTTTATCACTTCAGAAGGACAACAGAACCCAGAAATGTCCAAAGAACCACACAAAGCACAAATCTTACATAATAGGATACGCCAACCCTTATTTATATTGGCAATCTATGATACGGTTTCTACATCCCCCACGAATTTTAGAACGTTTTCGATCACGTGACTTTGTTTTTTAAAATGTTAGTTTTCTTTTCTGTTTATAACAAAATTAATCGGTGTTTAACGTTGAGGGATATGATAGTCCTACTGTTGAAGAGTGTCCTGTTTGGATATGGTGATGGGGGAGAGCTGAAGTCGGATCTTTTTTAAATACTGACCCGTATGTTGGTAAGACCGATTTAGTTTTGTGGGCAATCGCGACATGTAATTTTGGAAACTCCTCGATCCTCGTTACATTTCACACGTATCGGTCACCCTGCATTTTCGACCCGTAAGCGAGGGTGAATATCACTTCTACTAGTTTAAATACAATGGGGTATCATGCGATACCTCGTTTTAAATGTTTCATTTTTGGCAATGTTTTCACACATCATTTTTTTAAATCAGAATATTTTTTACAGAGTAATAACTTAGAAACCTTACAAATTGAAACTTTTGAATTGGAAACAAGGATGAGTATAAATACCGAGATAAACAACTGAGAAAAAATCCTTAAATGTTTTTGTGAAAGATATTTGCGACGTTAAATGTAAACAATTTATTAGTAGTAGTGGTTTCATATTTCGACAATGGTTTATTCTTTACAAGAATTAAAATAATATTTATTTGTGGGGAAGAACAACGCTGTGCACACAGAACTGTTCATGATTTTCATAAGAGCCATCCTTACAAAAATATTGGGCATCAGTATGTGTTGGATTTAGTTCATACATTTTAAGAAAATAAAATTGTCAAGAATCGTAGAGTTTTAACTGAAGCTGTACAGGTTGAGATTTTAGGTCATTTTGCCATAGATCCTCAAAGATCAATACCAAAACTCTTGAGGTTAACAAATATTTCCGTCGGCTCTTTGCATAAAACGTAACGTTTAAATTTTTTTTTCCAAAAAAATACAGCTTTTAAAACAGCTTGCTGAGGATGCTATTAAACACATTTGGTTTATTTTTTTAAATGGATTTCTCAATAAACATAATTGTAGATACTGGGAAAATACCAATCCACAAGTTTTTCAGCAAGAGCACAAGCAACATTCTCAGAAAATTAACGTATGGTCCCTTATTCGTGGAACAAAAAATTTAACTGGGGAATTGTATTTGGACTTATTAGAAAATGTGCCAAATCCCCTTATAATCGAATCTTTGAAAACCAAGTAGATCAAGATGGAACTTTGTTATTATGTTTTCAATAGGGCAGAACACCTCTACATTATGCCTTGCCTGTAGAAAATTGGCTCAATGAGACATTTCCAGGTAAACGGATTGGTAGATGAGGCGTTATAGAATGGCCAGTAATATCACTTTGACTTTTTTATGGGAACATTTAAAAACTGTGGCGTCTACAACTCAAACCCGCGATATTCCTGAACTTAGATGTAGAATAGTGGAGGAATGTGAGTGGATTACACAGAGACGCTTCAACAAGTGCGTGAGGAATTCGAGGTAATATTTTACCATTGTCTTACCAACAGTGGCATTCATTCTGAACTTATAATTAAAGTACAAGGTAATTCGAACTCTAATACAATATTAATAATGTAACCTTAGAGTCGCTACACACAACCATCTACCGTGCTGCAATTTCCATCTACAGAAGTATCATGGGCAATAACCGAATACACTGTCAGTCGGATCGAAAAACATCACATCTTAGCACTGTCTGGACAGTCTACGACAAAAGCTCTCCCTCTACACAAGTCGATTGGGCAGGTACAAAACCAGTAACCAACGGAATCTAGACAACGCACTATTCCGAAAATCAGAAAAAGGGTTTTATAGAAAACTCAATAACATCAATAATAATGAATCCCCTAATTATCCCAGTAAAATGGTCATCGAGCAGTTCTGGAAAACACAACTTTTCCCAACAGTTTCCCATAACTTCAGAGCTGGATTAACGAGGAGGAGGCTGCATTTCAGAATTGTGATAACATGCAACAATAACCACGTAGAACGGAAGACACGTCCAACATAATGAAACATCTGCATAACTGGAAAGCACCAGGACCAGAAGAAACTCTACGCCACCCACGAAAAATAAAATTAACAGTCCTTATTAATGACATAATTATCCATCCAAACAAGATGCCTAGTTTCCTTACTCTTGTTGCCACATCTTACCAAAGGATAACTTATTTACACTGGACCTAGAAAAGTACCGACCAATCACTTACCTTCCAACCTTATACAAACTTAAAACGTCGTTCATTAGTCATCGGCTTTGCAGATATTTTGAGCTGAATAACATAGTTGCCGAACAACAAAAGGGATGCGCGAAAAACTTGATGGGGTGCAAAGAATAAGTAATAAGTCAGAAGGGGTATATTCCAGGGAGATTCTCTTAACCCGCTGTTGTTTTGCCTCGCCATGAACCCACTCTCACACAAACTGAACTCGACTAACTTCAGTCTCATACACAACGTACAATCATTAAAGATAAACCATTTGTTATACTTGGACGACTTAAAGTTGGCAGCTACGAAACAAAAGCATGAAATGCTTAAAATAGTAGAACGGTTCTCTGGTAATCATATGAAATTTGACCTAGATAAATGCTGAATTATTAATATAGTAAAAGACAAAATACATCAGGGGGCCTACGGAATGTGAGTTGGCACCTTAATTAAATCCATGGAGAAAGGCCATACTTACAAATTCCTTTTTTTATAGTTTATACAACGATAAGAAGACTGCTAAAGACCAAACTTAACAGTAGAAATCTGTTTCAAGATGTTAACACCTACGCGTGTTTAGTGCTCAGTTACTTTTTCGGTATAGTTGACTGGTGCAAGACTCACATTGAATAACTAATTACAACGTAAAGTTCGAGTACTACTAACAAAAGCTCTCAACACCACCATCCAAAGAGCTGTGTCGAAAATACAACCTTGCTCCGAAGTGAATGAGGAAAAGGATTAGCAGATATAGGCAAGTTAGGCGATCAACAAATTTCTAATTTGCGTAATCATTTCCAGAAACTCGTAGAATTTTTGATCTACACAAAGTCATATATCACGTTGATGAGACAACACCTCTATGATTGACAGAACAACAAGTTCATGTATACCACCAAACAACGGATCAGAAACTGCTCAAATAGAAAGAGAAGTCCCTTCACGGAAGGGAATGACGTAAATCAAGAATATGTCGACAGTTCAGCGTCGAACTACTGATTGATTTCTGGTAATTTGTGTCCTAAAACGGAAGGCTTTATATTGGCAATCCAAGATCAAGTGATTCCAAGAAAGAACTATCTAAAGTACATTGTTAAAGATCCTTCTATTAACAACGACAGATGCAGATATGGTTTCCAAACATCTGAATATATCCAGCAGGAGGTTGCCAAGAGTGCGCTGCAACTGAATACAAAGAACGGCACGATGCTGTGGCAAAAATACTGCACCAGGAGCTAGCGCTGAAACTTGAGCTAGCATAGTTGGTACTATATATACAAACCAGAATCTGTTTTAGAAAATAACAACTACAAGGTGTACTGGGACCAGACCATATTGACCGATCGGACTGTTGTTCACAATAGACAAGATATAGTTTTGGTAAATAAAGTCTCTAGAAAAACACTTTTAGTTGACATAGCAATCCCTAAAAACAATGATATAAATATTAAGAGGCTGAAAAAATAGCCAAATATAGGAATTTAGAATTTCAAATACAGAGAAAATGGGACATGAACAACACTCGAACCGTACCAATTGTTATGTCATGTTATATCAACAGGAGTAGTCCCAAAACATCTATTAAACAATTTGAAATACCTCGGTCTGGAAGAATATCTTTACCAACTGATGCAAAAAGCTGTCCTTTTAAGAACAGCCAGAACGGTCCGAAAATTTAACTGCAACCACGACGCCAACCACGGGCCTGATAACCTGGCACGGGCTCCCATAGAGCAAACCCTTTTTTTTTGTCAAGGCGGTATATGTAAATACAATATAACTAATAATTATTTTAATTTGAAAGTTTAAAATGGCATAACTCTCTAACAAATAATCAGATTTAAAAAAATGATGTGTCAAAATGTTGGCAAGAGACCTTTAAAAAGAGGTATCACACGATACCGCTTTGTATTTAAACTTGTAGAAGTGATCGTCACTCCCGCTTGGGGGTTGCAACTGCAGGGTAACCGATACGTGTAAAATATGCCCCTCTTTTCAACATATTTTAAAAGTTGTTACGGGTGCATAGTTTTGAAATGAAAGCTCTGTATATGAAGATGAAATAATAAAAACTATTACATTTATAAATCGGTACGCGTGAATATCTAGTTCTAGTTACGTAAAAAGTGTCAAATAATATCAAAATACATTTTATGAAAATGAAAGTAATAATGTTACACGCAGCTGTGGGTGGAAAAGTTCACAATAAACCGAAAATCACAAAAATATTTTCCAAAAAACTACTTATTATAGTATAACATAATTTACATTGGAACAACTCAGAACTGTATATTAATTAATTTAGATATACAGAAAGAACCAAATTCTCTATTCGCATAACAAGAAGCAATATAATTTGTAACAGTAAAAGCCAAGTAAAAACTTACTTTGCTGAATTCTGACACATCACCTTTCTGGTCCCAAACTCTAACAGCCCAATAAACTTTTTGTCCTGGTGCGAGGACTTTTCCTTGATATTTTACATTCAAGGTAGTATCACTTTTTACTTGAGTACTGTCCCATAAATCTGGCTTTCCCGCCTTTACCAAATCAGCACTGGACGCTACAAGTATTTGAAATGAAGATTGAGTTAAATTTTTTGGTACGGATTTGTCTTGATTTAACACTGGTTTTAAAATCCATGCCAGTCGTGGGTTAGGACTGTCTACAGCTTGAGGATCTTTTAAGTACTCGACTGTCAGTTCATCCGGATACAGAGTTGATCCAGAAACATAGGACAATAACAATAAAATTACAGACACAATTATTTCACTCATAATTTTTAGAGAGTTAAGATCTTTATTGAATGAAATACATATTTATATAGTATAGCGTAGTATTATCTCTAAACACTTCACAGAAACTGATAGATAAAAAGAAAGAAACACAACTTGATATAAAGATTGAACGTTAGGATAATAGTAACAGATAACTGAAAAATTTCAACTTGCAACGTGTATCTACTTAAAACATATTTATTTCTTATTTATTACAATTCCCTATTAATTTTTCTCTTCTAATGAGATCGTTTTCAAAGGTAAGAAAGGCAAAAATTGTGTTACGAATCCACAAGTCAAGGTTTTTAAAATCTGTGTTCTTTAAAAAGATATTATCTAATTCAGAATTATCCCAAAAAGTATTATTTGTAACAAAGATGGTGAGTGAGTGAATCCACATGGCAGGGCGATCCTGTACTAAATTTACCTAAAGTTGGTGTTTCTAAAATAGAGTTCCAAACTTTAGTGTGTATATAACTTATTTAAATAAGCCAAAAAGTCCCTATTAACAGGTGGCCTGCAATGCACCCTTAGGAATTTACATGCTGTCTAAATGGCTCAAAGAAAAGTTTATACGTTCAATAACTGTTGCTACTCCGTTTTCGACATGCAAATCATAAGCGTACTATTTAAGTTGGTGAAGGGGATTTTCGGCACATGTTATTTAATGTAAATAGTTAAGTGAGACATACATTTTTTTTCAATAACAGAAGAAGAAAAAAGTTATGTTTGAGCCCTTTTAAGGCTGCGTGTTAGGGCACAAGTTAATAGGTACATTTTGGCTTATTTTAATGAGTTATATACACAACAAAAGTATGGAACCCTATTTTAGAAACACCTTGAATAATTTTAAATTTGAGGATTAAACCCATAGTAGTTACTTTCTTGGTACACACAGTTGCATTTTAATATTCACACAATTATTTACAATTAATCTTGAACACCTGCTGTTTACTATATGCCAATCGAATACTTTCGTCGGCTCTACGTATTCTTTTGTGGAGTCTCGAAGATACGAGTAATTTCAATAGCGCCAGTCGCCTGAATCGATTCGTCAGAGAAACTACCTCTTGGATGACACGAAACATCAGAAAAATTGGATGATCGCCGATTCCACGAAATATCGAATGAATTTCCGCCACAGTATGTTAGCGTATTTTGCATGAAAACTCTGCACAGGCATATTTAGTCGATGTTTGTGCGTAAACCTTTTCATTTAGGCTTCACAACCGGCGCTGATATCTGTGTGGAGAAAAATATGTATACTTTGGACAGGCAGTAAAGGTTAATTTAGACGGCTCTTACTTGGTACCGATTTCTATCGAATTTTTGTTTATGCAGTATAACATGTTCCTGTCATATCTGTATATACTATAAATAGACCAGGGCTGAAGCCTTTGAAAATGGTAAAAAGTGAAAAAGAATAATAGGAAATTGGAAAAGGAAGCGAATACAACAAAAATGAAAGGACAAAAAATACGGGCGATCTGAGGTCGGAAAGTGGAAGGGAGTAAGTTTTTAATAGGAAAAACGGTTTAACTCGATTTCCGGCAAAACTACAACTATTATGGAAAAAGTTGTATGGAAAAGTTGTAGATAATTAACAGGTCTATAACTTCTATATTAGACTTTTTTCACATAACCTCAAAATATATGTAAAAAATTCAAAAGTTTTTGGTTTTTTATTTTTATCTTTTACGTTATTTTTTTTTCACGAAATTAAGTAAAAACTTATCTTTTTATGTTCCAAACACACTATTTTTTTTTATTTCAAATATTAACGTGTCCACCTCATTTTGACTTAATATAGAAAAAGCACCCTAATTTTCAATCGCTAATTCTAACGTCAAAATATCTGCTTTTTTAGAAAGTCGGTGGGTTTTTGTTCGTTGAATCTCTACATATATACATTACTATGGAAAATATTTCCAGAAAATGCAGAGAAACGAAAGAAACTCGAATCCGATTTTTTTAATCCGTATGTACAATTTTGAGCTATTTATTAAAATTTTTACTCTAATTTATTCGAAAAGCGTAAGATTGCATGTTACCTTGATAAATACAAAAAATCGAAATATAGTGTTAACAAAAAAAAAACGAATTTCTTCGTGGATAAAAAAAACGCCGTCGATTACATGCACAATGCCGTCAGAATGCGTTAGTCCATTCGTAATCACAAATAATTTGTAAAGTTGAGAGTTAAAATTGTTCCTGAGGCCCTTCTTCCATATATTTTTTACTGTCGATCTTTAACGATATTCCTTGAAATAGCAATAAAGGATTGATGGTTATAATATCTTCCTTTACTTTAATAGAAAATTTTAGAGACAAGTTTTTTTTTCTCATAAATTTGACACTGCCAAAATTCATTTCAACAATAGCTTGCATCAGGTATATAAGTATAATCTTAAAATAGCAATGAATAGGCAACTAAGCATACAATTTAAAGAAGATTTTATAACTTTTTGGTTATCAATGTAACATGGAATCTTATGTTTTTCGAGTAATTAAAGTAAAATTTTAATAAACACCTCAAAATTGTACATGATTAAAAAAACTTTTTCACAAACGAGTTTTTTTTTATTTCTATGCGTTTTCTCAGAACATTTACCGTATTAATGTTTATATATTTTTTAAAAAAGCAGATATTTTGACAAGAATTTTTTATTGAAAATTAGAATACTTGTTCGATATTAGGTCAAAATAAGGTGAAAAAATAATATTTTAAATCAAAAAAATTACAGTGTGTTTGGGACATAAATTTCACCAAATTTCTTATGTAAGATATAAAAGTAAATAACCTAAAACTTGTTTTTTTAAGATCTTTTGATTAGATACCTACCTACCATAGGACTTGTGGTTTTGCTGGAAATCGAGGTAGTTTATAACATTACTTTAAAGCACTGAACTGAATTTATGCGATAATAAGAACATCTATGTTCTGAGTAAAATAATTTATTTATATTGAAAATATGTCCCTGATATCTAATCGGTTTGACTTACCACCAAAGTTTACCAGCATCCAGCTGTTTGGTTTCAGTGTAGGATACGTAACAAGAAGTTCCTCTCAGATACCTGAATAACGAGGGAACAAATAGGTGGAATCTAGTTTACCCAGTGCCGTATATTTCACCCGTTTGTTACATTTTTTTTGCCACTAAACGACTCTTAATAGCAGCACCAGTCTCCTAAGTTAAAAATTAAGTTAGGGTGGTTTATGAGTGAAAAATGTTTAGGTGCAAAAATAAGTAAGTGCAAAAATGTGAATAAGTATGACATCACAAGAATAGATTTTTTTTCGACTTCTGTTAGCTTAATGTTGAACTTATCGGACTTTCTGTCATTAAGGGTGGCTCAGAGATGAAAAATATTATTGTGATATAAAATTAGTGAATAAATAGTAAAAATGTTTAATTAAAATTGGATTCCAGCGATTTTGTCACGCCAGCTTAAAGTTTCTTTTCACCCGAGAAGGCGCACTATGGGTAAAATGTCATTTTTTTAACGGAAACCTAATATTTTTAGCAAAAATAGAGAGATGGAATTATTATTTTTTTTTAAATTGAACCTTAGGTTACGTAGATTAAGGGTGTACTGTTTATGGCACCAAAAAGATAAATAAAGATATTTAGACAGATGTTTTTTTCTAAATTGTAGGGTTATTAATATAGATTAAAACAATATCAAGCGCAAAGCTATCCTCCGAAAAATATAGGTGAAAATAAGGGGTGAGCGGGTAGAACTGTGAAAAATAGCTAAATAGACTATTAGTGATTCGTTGAGAGCTGAACCCGCCACTGTGGAGATCGTTTATGGTTATCATTTTTCTCTAAAGGCATCAAAACATCAAAAATAATTGTCTGAATCGTTCTAATTTCTCAAAATGTAATACAAATATTTTCTTTGACAAGAACGATAATTATATACATTTTTGTTATTAGGTAACCAAAAAATATCGGTTCATAAAAAAAGATGAAAGATAAAAAGTACGAATATGACACATTGACTCTGATCATTTACCACATACTTCAAAAACAATAATCCCTTAAAATGAGAAAAAATAAAAATTATTAATCTAACTAAACATTGCCTTTTCGGCATATTCAAAATAATTGACAGTGGAAAATGATAGCGAAATGGTTTTTTGAACCGTGGTCAGCGTCCAATGAATCACTACACAGTATTGTTTGTGGATTTTTCAAGTGTTCACCCTTTCACCCCTACTTTCACCTAAATTTTTTGAAGGAAAGCTTTGCAATAAATATTTTTGTATTCTACATTAATAACTCTACAAATATGAAAACATCCGTATAAATATATCTATTTGTCTTTGAGATATACCATAAACAAAAGAAAAAAAAAACAATTTTGAATAGTTCACCATTTCAACCCGCATTTTCAACCCTATAATAGTGGGTGAAGACATTCTATATAATTTTCCCTAACCTAAAGTTCACCTAAAAAAAAAAAGAATTGTTTCGATATCTCTATTTTTACTAAAGATATTAGGTTTCCGTTAAAAAAATGCCATTTGTCCCATACTGCGGCAGTGGAATCAACAGTCTCCGAAAGAAAATATTGAATTACTCAAAATTATTAAGATACATAAATGAATGAAGCAACAGAGACTACCTAAAAAAATTAAACAGGAAACCTCGTGAAAACAGAAACCGGATGAGGCATTCAATGAGTAGTATGAGAAAGCAGTTTAAGACGAGGTGACGACAGAAGATGAAAACTGGGAATCGGAAGTCATAGCTCGCTGCGACAACGGAAAACTAGGTGCTTAGAAATCTGAAAAAATCAGATTATTTGCAACCACAAACAACTTAAAAATTAATAATTAATTAATTTTTATCTCTTTCAAGAAATATCAATCAAACATCTGTAGAATCTAATAGAGACTAAATACTTAAATATATTCTACCAGGTGTAACATTTTGTTAAAACACCTGGTACTTTATTAATGTACATTCAATAGTACTGGGAATAACAAAGATAACTTAAATACGATAATTATTTTCAAGTTATTGATAATGCCATGAATAATTAATTTATTTTCGACTGCCATAAATAAGAATTTAAAGGTCTGTCAGAATAAACAACTGCCGTTTAGCATTTCTTTGCAAGATAATTAGTATTGATCCCTTTAATTGTCAGATTCCGGTTTTGATTTTGATATTCGGAATTTAGCATATATAGCCACTGCTTTGTGTTACTACAGTTACAGAGTGAATTTAGAAACTCATTTTCTTGTTTTCTCGTGCTAGTTTTTATTAAAAAAGCACTCCTCTTAAATGCAAAAACCATTGTAAAGCATTCTACATTTTTTATGTATAATTAACTAGCGTATAAAGTTTAGACTAAAGGTTAAGAGCTGCGACTATATCTCGAGTGTGAAGTTATTTTTATGTATAATTGAGCATTGAAATTTTTACAATATTATGTCCAAGTATTTTATCATGACATATTCCAACACATATATTTAAAAATATCTTGGTACCTCTCTTTATACTCATCATTCCTTAATCAGAACCAATCATGTCGCACTCAAGTGACTGTGTGACATGTAGACCTGGAGAATAAATGTCTAGGTGAATAGGAAAATAATAAGCCTACGATTTCAAGGTTGAACACTGCACCCACCGGTTACATAATAATGCCGATACCTTATCAAATGCTTGTCGAGCAGATTATGGACATTACCGAAAGATGGAAATGCAACAGATTCGACTGCAGGCGAATGAGGACTGGAGAACAGAACAATGTTACTAAGACCAAATGGCCGACTACGATATTGAACCAATCTTGTGATTAAAGCTAGGCACTGCGGTGTCAGAGAGATATTCTGATGTCATTATAGGCCCAGGAGGCTCCCTAAAGGTAGAGAATGGACGCTGAAGAGAATTTAGTATTCCCAAAAAAAACTACACACCGCCCTGACTGAGGCTATAAATAAGGATTTAGATAATATTCGTCGGGGATTCTACTAGGTAAATTACTTCGAGAACGGTAGAGCCTCGTGCCAAAGGCTGAAAGCAGTAGTACAATGTGGGCGCCCCATTTGAATTATTCGCTACCCATATCGCCGGACCATTCCATAACGATGCTGGTGGACCAGCTTTTAAGCAGGTTTAGGACACTGCTGGAGTTGCATTCGGAGACCATGATCGGAACTTCGAATGTAATGTTTTCCAGAAAGTCTGTACGATGGTAAGCATCAAAAAAACGAGCACCACTCCCTTGTTTCCATATTCTGACGGAATAGTTGAAAGAGTCAAGAAGACCTTGGACATCTATCTACAGTAATTAGCAACAACCTGCGAGATGAGCACAGTCCTCTATTCTTGTTGACTTATTGCTCAGCCATCTACCTGGATGTACTGGAGTGTACACTCCAGTACAATATCACAATATCAGTGTACACTTATATTGTGTTATTCTGAGGAGGTGTTGTTAAAGGAAAATACTATTAAATATGGATAACATTGAAACTATTTATTTTCGAGCGATTTGATATTTATTTAAAAATACAAAAAATTAATCTAAATTAACGTTGAATTCATAATTTCCAGAATCTATCTCCTTTTCCCATTTTTCTTTTAGGAATGGCAGTATAACTGTGGCTTTGGTATTTGGGGGAATGCTTACCTGAAAATCAATATATACTAAAAAATAATGTACTAATAAAACAATATACGAGACAGATGCGTAACATAATCTTAACAACCTTAGAAAATTCATTTAAATAATTTACCCATTTCGCATGGCATTTTACTATATGAGGTGAACTACTAATATTTTTATAAATTAAACAATTTTAAATGGAAATGTTATTGACTGTCTTTTCAAAGCTTAATATATGAGATATTTTATATGCAATTTAAAATTCAGTATTAAAAAAATACTATTTACTAATATGCAATTTAGACCAGGACTATCTAAAAAAACAATAATTTTTGCGAAGTCTCTACTTAAAAAAGCTGAATATATTTAAACAATAAAGGTAGCAAATTATTTATTTTGCATAATTTGTCTTAGCGAAGAATGAACAAGAAATTATTACGCTATAATTTTAGCAAATTGGGAATAACTAAATAAATATCGGTTAACAGATAAAAACGTTTCTACAAAAGTGTGTTTCAGTTATTGGTACAATTTTTCAAAAATTTATATGACATTATCATAAAATAAGGTTTCCAAAGCTTTGAATTTTGCTGCATACCGACCTTGAAGTTTAGATTTATTCACCCTACTACGATAAAACTACCAAGTATTACCGCTTGTATAGTTTTCAATAAAATCAGGTTTGTTAAGTAGAGTTCAAAATTTCAATAGATTAGTTAACAGCTGGTGAAACTTGATGGCCGATTTTTTCAAATTGCCTTAAAATTCTCACTAATTTCGGTTGCTTCTCAATATGAACATGGAAAGTAAGCTAATGTTCTGGCTAGAACCTCTATACCTTTTAAAAATATTGTGATGTTGTTTGAAATCATGAGCTTCTACCGCAATTTTTCCGCCTTACCTTTTTGGCAGTAATCATCAATACACCTTATTATGTCTCTAGTCTCTTCCTAGATGTCGGTCTTTACATCTCGTATCTCTTTTATGTTAAAGAACATGTATGTTACGGCGATTTCCTGTTATGTTCATTGAAAAATCTGTAGTTATGAATGAATATAACAGAAAATAAACGTGACATTCATGCTGTTTAAAATAAGGAAGATACCTACCTCATAAGGTGGATTGTTTTTCAAATAGGTGTTAATACTAAGATTTGTGGTTCTCACAAACAGCGTTCCACATGTGCACGGAATATGGTATACTTCTACTGTAGAAAACAAAATTCTTCTATTTTGGGGAAATCTCAGATCTTTTTATATAGGGTTATTATTAATTTAAAATTGTTTTTACATTGTGTTTTTCTAGAAGGTTGCCAATCCAATGTGTTCGCATTCTTTTTATGGGATGGTGATAATATTGTCTTTAATAAAACTGTTGCTTCTTCATTTTTGTTTTCTCTTCCTATAATTTTTCTGACCTCATGTTAAGAATACCCGTTATTCGAAAAAAGTTATATGAAGATCTGAACCTGTTGAGATTCACTAATACGCATTGTTTCCTGTGTTAAGACTTATGAGCACTTCCGTTTCAGTCTCGGATGTTGGTTTGTTAGCTTATTCAGGTATCGGGCAGTCTATGAACATATATCCTACCTCTCTAATTGCAACATTGCATCTAAGGAAAGACGAATTTTCCCAAGATTCAATAAGATTCAATGTACAACCCAAACTCTTTGCAATAGGTGAATTATATTCAAAACTCAACAGGGTTGTATCATAAATGAATTAGATTGTAAGAATCTATCTGGATAAACACTGTGTAACATGTGAGCATAATGAATAAATAGAACAATCAGCTAGTTATATAACTAATTAAATAATATTACTGGTGTAATGTAACTGGTGTGAATAATGTCATTATATAAGTAATGATAGTGGTATTGTCTAGAATATGAAAAAAATAAAACTTGATAAAACATGGATTTAACAGGAAGTTATTACGAACAAGCAATACATTAGGTATATAAATACGCCTTTAAATCAATAAATAACTTCCAAGGTTTTAAGATTCAAAAATATATTGATAGTAAAGAATATTTTATGATCTAGCTTATATTGAAAAACTTGAACGAAAAGTTATCTAAATTATATTTGACGTATATCTACACATTATTCCAGGTTCATAGTAACCCCACTCTTGGTAGCACATAATCATAATATAGACGAACGTGAATAGATACTTGTAAATGACGTATTTAAATGCAGATCTTTTCACCCTATATAATTTGTAAACATTATGGAACCTTAAAGATGATGAGTTACCAAGAGAGGACTAGATTATACCTAGATATTGTATAGATACACGACAAATGCAAGTTAATTATGTTTTCTACATTATGGATATATTTTTTTCCTTCATTTGTAATAGACATTAATAAGGCTTTTTTTCATTATTACATTATAGATTAAGTAGTAGTTAAATTTAAATGCGAGTTGCAAAAATGTTTTTAAATCGGAACCTGTACAAGAAGTCACTATAGAAGGTTTTTCACCATGGAGATAAATCTGTGAAACTCGTTCTATAAAAATAATTATATAGATCTTAAATGACTTTTGCAAAATTTATGTGGTATCTAAAAACGCCCAATATTTCGTTTTTTGCAACAACAAATTTTAAGTTATACTATTGTTACGAGAATTCATCCTACAGCTGGTGCAATCGTATAAAGTAGTAGAAATAAATTAGAGTGAGTTGGACTGTGTTTTTAAATAAATCGAAGAACTAAACAGAACCCATGTGTGTGAAAATAAAAACATTACACTATATTAATCTTTATATACAATTTACTCCAGTATCCATAGGTTTGCCTATATTTTAGAACAATTACGTTTTCCACGTTATTATGTACAAAAATAATATAGCTCATATATATTTTCTAAAACTGAAGACGACAGGTTTTTTCTATCTATCTTTCAACAAATTTAGGCAAATAATCGAAGCCTTGGTCTAACTGAGCTATAGTAACTTTATTACCAGTTTAATTATGACATTCGGCAAATTTGGAAAAATTTTTTGGGGAATTTTTTTTTCCTTACCTCCAGTGTAAAATTCTTATGCTTTACTTTCCATGAACTTCTAATATCTCCTCTGATAGAACTATAAACGGCATCCGTTTGATCAATGCCAAAGCCAATATTCGGTTTAATAATAATTTTCTTAAAACCGACCAAATCTGAGTCGGTATCTATACCAGCCATATATTGGTACATCCACATACCAACTGCCCCAAATGCATAATGATTAAATGAATTCATGCTAGGAGATTGGAATCCCTTTTCCGGACTGTATCCGTCCCATCTCTCCCACATTGTTGTGGCGTTGTTTAAGATTGTATATATCCATGAGGGAAAACTATCTTGAAGCAGAAGTTGATAGGCCATGTCGCTTTGGCCGTATGCTGATAGAACTGGAAGAAGGTAAGCGGTTCCTAGAATAAAACAAAGTCGATGCAAAAAAAATGTGCTATTTTATTTTTAATAAAAATAGTTCAATCTGGCATTAAGAATGTAAATTTTATTATTGAATTTTTCGTTAAGAGAAAATCAGTCTAGAATAACACATAAAGAGAGAAAAAAAAAGCACTCCGGGAGTGCCGGCAGAAGTGAAAACTTCAAAATTAACGTTGTGTTTAATTATAAGTACAAAAGTACTATCATTTATGAGGTAGAATACAATATGGGTACACTACGGTTTAGGTACGTTCTTGTTCGTCGTTTTTTTTTGGCATTTTTTAAACTTAAACACTAAGTTATGCAAATATAAAGCCATTCAAGGGTGGAAAACACAAAAAAAAATAAATAAATAACTATGGTAGTGTATGAATTTGCACTCTCGTGAAGGGTTTTCCAGCATTGTCACAAAAACGAAGATACAACAATAGGACGTGATCCTGAGAAGCCCCTCCCTCCCTCCCCCTCCCCGCCGGGAGGGGCTTCTCAGGATCACGTCCTATTGTTGTATCTTCGTTTTTGTTGAAGACAATGCTGGAAAACCCTGCATGAGAAAAATAAAAAATAAACACATTTTTATAACTTTATTAGTATTACTATATATACATTTATACACAACAAATAATGAAAGATTTGTACCTCTATATACACATATAATTAACAAATTATCTTTTGTAAAATACACATGTTAAATTTATAAAGGATACATCTCATTTCTTCAAACTTACTAACATTTAAAAACCTACTAACACGAAAAAAAAACACTATACTACAGGATATCTCTCAGCAATTTGTAACACAATATTTCGAAACTGTTCCTGTGTAGTTCTTCCCTTATAATATTGCCTCCACATAAACTGATCTATATACTCAGGCAACATTTCTGACTTTAAGATATTAAGTTGCCTGAGATATAATTTCAGTTTGGCCCAGAAACTCTCCACAGTGTTTGTACAAGTACCAGTTTCTGGATCTTTGAAATATTTGCTATGGTTCACCGTCTTGTGGGTGTATGGCGATACATTACCCAGGGTGCTCAATGTGCTGTAACCTTTCCAACAATCAGTCCAGATCTCCTTCCCTGGAAGGACATGTTTGATAATTTCTTCTAGTAAAACTGTTGACCCCCTATTTGGAATGTACTTAATAACTCCTTTTTTCTGCTGTACATCGTACATTCCTAAAATCCATTTCTCTCTGACTAAACGCCCTACGTTGTATTTACGTTTAGTTACGACGCTTTCGTCAATCTGGACTACACACCCTGGGCCACCAAGTAAATGAATGTTAGGTTCATTTAACAGCTTCCAAGAACACACATCTCTGAGGAATCGATACTGTTGTATAACAGTTTATACTGGTATACCTAATGTTCTACTTGCGACACCAACTCTGCTTTCTGCAGCCCACATCCACATTATATTAAAAACCTCCTTTATTTGCATGTGCATATTTTCGAAATAGCTGCCACTTAAAATGCTTTTTTGAGTTTTACATTTCCGGCATACAAATGAGTGGTTCAAGGGTTTTCCTACTCTTCTCCACAACACCATGTACCTTCTGCAGGTCTTTATACTGCAACGAATGTTACTTTTTAACAAATTCGCAGTTTGCAAAGCCTCTATAATCTGCAGGTCGTCTTTTCTAAACAACTCAAATATGTCCTCAAGGTTATTTACTTCCATTGTAAATACTTGGGAAAACACTATTAAACACTCAACGAAACAAACACCTTATTACTTCGACCTGAAGAACACAATAAATAACATAATGGCGATATAAACATAAACATACAATACGCGGAGCGATTTATGACATCGTCAAATAGATCCACATTTAACCAATCAGGTCGCAAATTAATACAAATCTGTAACACGGGAATGAAATATTCGCGCGGGGCGATCTGGTACAACACTGATAACGCGGAGCGATCTATCCGCGACGATATATAGATCCACTCTTATTAATATTTATTTCTTATTCAATATGTATTTTCCACCTTTATTTTAGTCACAATATGCTTGTTATACACCCTATTATCATTATCTGTTTCAATAACCTTTCATTAGCAGACCCCTCTCCCTTCCCCTCGATCTTACGCTTTTTCGATCAGCATCACGTGACCCTGACGCGAGTTTGGAAATTTTTACCCATACAAAAAAAGTGCTCAGCGCCGCTAAAGAAGTTTTCACTTCAAAAAGTTTAAATATGGCAATATATCCCTATCCTGGAGGAAAAATATACCCAATATATTCCTATAGGTAATGTTTGACAAGCTTCCCAATAAGGTGTAGCCTCCTTGAAGAAGTGAAAGATTGCGGAGAAACTCAAAGAAATGTGGAAATGGAGAACTTAAGTTCTTGAGAAGAAAAGAAGTAGACCGAGAGATCTGAATTAGAAGTTCAACCACGAATTTCTGAGTCCTGCCTTCTGGAGTACTGAAAAGTTCTATGAGGTACTTACAATTCATAGAAATATCCTAGACCTTCATAGGGGATTTTACTGTGAAAATTCGATATTCCAAAACAAAAAGAAGGTGCTGCGACCATTTTCTGATGAGTACTACCATGTTAATAAAACAATAGGTTACCATCGATTTTACCAAGAAAATTGTTTTGGCAGGAGGGTTGTAATGGGTCTAAGGGTTGAAATCGATATATAAACATGTAAGAAAAATTAGTCTTGCCAAATAAATTATTCAAACACATTTACATCGAAATGACCAAAAATATTGGCATGACACCTCCTAGGGTATAAATGAGTTTTCACTTGGAATTTTAATTCTGTTTTTCCAGAAATGTCCCTAGCAGTCTTATTAACATATACAATACTCAGGAAATCATCACAGCACCTACCTACCTAAGATCTAGCAGAACTAGAGAACAGTATTGAAGAGGATTGAAGGTAGGAGGACAAATGATCTTTTTGTTTAACTGAAATTAAGAAGTGTAATACTAAAGAACAGGCTCGAAAAACAAGAACATATTTTTTGATAGTTTTTTCTGGATCCCAAGGCTCGAGGTAGAGGAATTGACCGTTGAATAGATTTTAAACTACTTGATATATTATCATCAAAATTAAATGTGACGGTTTTTGTTTTTTTATGTCTTAATCCTTAAATTTTTAGTACCCAGTATGATAACGAGTTTGAAAAAATATTTCTTAGACTCTTGTTTACTGTATATAAAATACATCATTTACTTGATAACTTTCGACCTATGTTCACAAATAATATGTGTTTTATTTCTTTATAAACACAAACATAAGATGTTGTAAATGTTACTGTGGTACACTATGGTGCGAAATAAACAAAATATCCTATAAGTAAGAACATTATTTCGAGTTGAATTCACTCATTTTTATAGTTCGTGGTGAATTTATTGTGACACCAGAAATGTGAAATAAACTATTTATCCCTCATTCTTCTCGACACCCTGTATATATAGTCTTTAAATAATTATTATACATAATAATATATATAATTCTTATAAAACCTTGCTGATGTCTATACCTGAAGTAATAGTACCAACCCAATGCAAGCAATATGGACTACTGTGACAAAAAATTAACAACTTACCAATAAATCCAGTGGAAAGATGAGTATCTCGATACATTATATCATTCAGGAGGTGCTCCACAGCCTTAGGAACAAGATTGTCGGGCAATAGACCACATGTCAAAGCTAGAACATAACAAGTTTGAGTATGCCCTTCGATTCTGCCTGTGATTTCATGAACAAATTTGTTGTTAAAAGCTTTCGCTATGCTTTTGTGCAGTTGCTGATATTTCTCAGCATCTGCAGTTTTGCCTATCGCCTTTGCCATGTAAGACATTAAAAGTGCATCGTATGCAAAGTAGCTAGTAGACACAACCAATTTTGGAGTTTCAGAATTTACACTTAGCCAATCACCATAATTTGCAGATAAATTATTTTCCCAGATCAGAGAAGGGTTGCCAGATACCAAGTAATTCATCCACTTTACCATATTTTGATAATTATCTTCAACTATTTGAAGATCTCCATACATGCGATACATGTGCCACGTCATAATTACTCCGGCATCTGCCCAAGCTGGAGCACCATCATTACGGGCTACTTGTCTGAAAAAATTGTTGGGATATTTGTTAAATCAAACAGTTTGTTGACTAATACTGGTATTGTATTTTTGCACGGTTTCGATTTGATCGGTGATAATTCATATACTCCACAATATTTTTTATAATAACTAGAAAAGCACCAAGAAAAAACACTTAACAAAAGAGTTTTACAGAACGCTAAAACGAATAAATCTGAAATACATCGTTACAGATCCTTCTATCAAAAACGACAAATGTAGATATGGTTGTCAAACATCATAACATAACATTATCCAGCATGTCGGATGAGACATATGCTGCTACTGCGTACAAAGAGCGACATGATACTGATACGGTGACAAAAATAATGCACAATGAATTAGCTAACACAGGCATTAAGAACACCTTACTATATATATATATATATATATATTTTTTTTTTTTTTTCAAAAACAGAATGTATTATATATATATATATATATATATATATATATATATATATATATATATATATAGATATATATAATACAATCTGTTTTTGAAAATAAAAACTACAAGGTGTATTGGGACCACAGGATATTGACCTAATAACAATAATATAAGTAATAAGTAAGCTGATGACATGGGACAAGACATCCTCGACAAGAGTGAGACAGAAATCATGGGAGCTGTGTTGGGCAGATAGCACAGGGCTACCTGATTGGACGACACATAGTTAAAGGACGTTACTTCCCTAGCAGAATGCGTTATGAAATAACCACTTGCTTCGAATAAGTTGAGACCTTAGTCAGTTGAAGTCTAAGAGAGAACCGCGAATTAAACTGAGAATTGAGGGCATAATTTCAAGAAAAAGGACACACGTTTGGTCCAATAAGCGGAAGACGGTCGAACAATTCCTCATAGACCACTGGCAGATTTTAGACTCTAAAAAATGGTACTACTTGCCATGTCAACGTCGTTCAGAATTGAAAAGACACTACAAAGCTGAAAACTGAAAATAAGCCAACAAACGTCCAGCAGCCCTTAGTATTCTCCCGTTGTATTGCTGTAGAAGGAAGATCCCAATATTTGGTTTGGCGTTAAACATAGGAAGCTGAACGACGTTACAAAGAAGAAAAGGTATTAAAATGTTTAAAGGTGTTTAGTGACATATCCATGGAAATAATTGTTTTGTACCAGCAAGTGATGGTTTACTGGCACGCCATTTGGATTTTGTGATATGACTGATTTGAATGATAATGGAATTTATGCGGGATTGACATGATGGTTGTGCCTTGTTTTTCTGGTCATGTATATAAATTTGACCACTATCAGAATAACATAGAGTAGTTGTTTGCTAGAAATAAAGATGCTAATCTGACATCAGTACTTTGTGTTTTTGCACTTGCTGGGAATAATACTACTTGTGTTATTTCTGTATATTTCCAAACATTTTGGGGTCACACCTAGACAGAGTTTTCAATTAGTATATATTGAGTTATTCCCAACGAGTGCACAAACATTAAAGTCCTTACGCCAAGTTTAGTCGGAAAGACTGATACGCATCAACAGCAACATGGTAGAAGTGATACGTCATTGCAACAGATGAAACAGTATAACGTAGGCATCCTTGAACAATTTGCCAAAAATATAACAATTTCAGATGTTTGAATGGAACAACCAATACATTCTCCCCGCCATCGGCTGCTACAGTAAATGGCCGGAAGGTTTTGCTTTTCCCCAACATAGTTGCCAGAGTTTTAGTGAAATAGTTGTTCATTAGGTTTGGGTCTAAAAATTAGCAATAAGAAGATAAAAAAAATTACCTACATTCACAAACTCACGGAATGATATAACGATTCAAAAGGAATCTGGAACAGAAATTGTCCAAAGTTATCAAACAAATCAACGCAGCTGCAATGAGTATATTCCCTTGTTCATGTTGGCCTACCAGTCAGCAGAGGATGATAATCCGGTTGTTTTGTAAATGATAATTGTGGCATTTCTGGTTTTTATTTTCTCCCAAAGAACTCAGTGAAAATAAATGATGATAATCCGAATTCGATCTCAGCAATACTAATATTTGCGAACGAGTAGAGGGTACCATGTCTGTTTTTCGGTTACTCTTAAAAGAACTCCTATAAATAACAATGACTATCCCGGCAGAATACCAGAACGCAAATGCTGGCTAGCAATGATTGTGACCCAGAGGAAAACAATTTAACTTACGTTCCTACTCGGTTACACATTGGTATGAATACAAACAAAATAGTAAGACATGTCATTCGAAAAAACCGCGTCACATAGAGAAAACTACTAAATTTCTGATTGTATGGAGAACAGTCAGTTTTGAAAGTGCATTTAACTAAACCCAGTACTGTATAATATAGTCAGTACAAATCTTGTTCATTAGAGGTGTTGGATTTATTATGTCAAACGTTAAAAGTTTGTTAAAATTAGCACCATCCTCTTCCTGTAAAATATTGTCTTTATTTCTAGGAATATACCGGTGGGTAGTTTAAATTTTATAATCAACAAACTTTCAACCCTCTTAAGGGAAGACATCTTTAAACATTTTCCATTTAACTGAGAAGCCATTCTCGTTACGATATCTTCCATAAACCTACCAATATTTGATTAGACAAGTGAAAAACTAATTTAATACATTTGCATTTAAAACAATATCTGTATTTAATGGGAGTGGAATAGGGCCTAGGTGATTCAACAATTGTACTTTCTCATTTTTAGACAGGAGAAAACAATTCTGTATTCTTATCAATAAAAACATATAAATATAAAACAACTTTTCATAATTAGAGCAATACTAAATTGTCATAGACACAACAGTAATTAAAATAGCGAAAAACTGTAATAATTAATTAAAAAATCTTGAAATAATCCAAGTAATGATAACATTCTAAAAGCAGTAATATTTTGAACATCTTGAAAAAAATTCATTTTAACTAGTTCTTTGATGTTAGTCTGAAGTTAGTAGACAATGTAACGCGTTCCTCGAAGTTTCCTTGGACTTCCATCGTCTTGAAGTGGTTGATCTCACAACGTTTCAATAGCTGTGTATCTGCTACCGTTCACCTGATGACGATAGCAGATACACAGCTATTGAAACGTTGTGAAATCAACCACTTCAAGACGATGGAAGTCCAAAGAAACAAGTTCTTTGATGTTAATGACCACAAATATGCTATTCAATGTAGTCTCACAAGAAAAACTATAATGAGGCTAAATTTTTGATGGAAATTTTATTTTGCCACTACTACTCATATTGCTTCTAGAAATTAGCATATTTAATAAGTAATTAACCGTAATATGAGCTAGTTTTACATAAACAACACACATCTGATATCAATATCTGGTATAACTTGAAGTGCGGGAACATTTGGAAATGCAGAAAAAAACTGAGCTGTTCGGTGCTAATTTAGTTATCACCAATATTTAGCTACCGAAAAGATGTTTCCACCATGCGGTGGATTCGTCAGAAGAGTAAGAGAGTTCTAGCAAACTAGGTGAACATGAATATGCAAACTCACGACGACGTTATAACACCAACTCTTACTTGCATACAGAATGTTATGGCTGAAGCACTAATGTGTATTATAGTATAAATTAGTGAAAATTATCTACGACTTTACATTTATGAAATTATAAATACCTTGGAGCAACTTCAGAATAACCGCCATCATATGACTGTGCCTCTCTTACATCTCTCATCCATTTAGTATAGAACCCACCGACGTTTCCGTTGTATATAGCTGTAGGGGCAAAAATTTGTGCATCAGCCATCCACCCTAGCCTTTCATCTCGTTGGGGACAGTCCGTAGGTACAGAGATCATGTTGCTGATTTGACCTCTTAGAATGTTTCCGTGTAGTTTGTTTATCATTTCGTTATCAGTTTTAAAAGAACCTCTGAACATGTCTTTCATACCAATTTTTATACCTTGTATAGTTGCCGATGCAAATTCAGGAAGGCCATGAACTTCGATATATCTAAAACCGTGGTATGTAAAGTGAGGCTCGAGAACGAGCTTTTGCTGTCTAAGATGACCAGCTGAAAAAAAGCAAAGTACTGTGATAACACTAAAATAATATTAAAAAAATAATAACAATAAACAACAATATAGCATTGGCAGAGTTCTGCCATGGGTCATTTACCTTTAATCGTGTTCAAAAACTAGGTACTAACTATAACTATTGAAGTACATTTGTGTCCACTATTACCAGCATTTATTTAATACAAATTTGGAAGAAAGATTAGGTAAGTTGAGTGTCATCAAAAAAAATATTTTTGGTAGGTCGACATAGTAAATTACAGGGAAGAGGACCTAAAAGGGTACATTGAGGGATTCCCGAAGCATTATATTTATTAATTCACTATCGTATTTTATTAATTTTGTGTAAAGATATAGCATTTCAGAATAGAACTGTGGTTCTGCTAGACGTTTCTTTATTGAAACCAGGCTATGATGAGAACTCAGTAATGGCATAAATATTAAGATCTACTGATGTAGGGTGACGTCTCAAGGTACTTGTGACTTTTTTGGTTTGGTAAGTGGCAAAATCGCATTGGTTTCTATCAGTTTGGGCAATTACAAGGCTCAAGAAACTCATTTAATATAAAAAAAATGGGAAATGGATTCACTATTTCGAACAATATTCCATCAATACCGCTAACATTGAATGTATAACTAGTTATTTCATTATTAAGAGTGACTCTATCTTACAGGGGGATATTTACGAAGTGCTAGTAGAGAAATTTTACCACCAAATGTTAACAATAGTTTTTAATTAATTAATTATGACCTCCTACAGTTGTTGCAAGTTACAATTGTTGAAAAAAGAAAATGTCTCTATTCGAAACGTGAAGTTTAGTAAACTTTGTTATGAAGAAATCTTAGATAAAATTTTTCTTTATAAAAAGTTATGCATGCTCTGAAACTTATAATATTATCATTAAATTACACTTTTTTAACTTTATATGAGGTTTTTCAGCAAATAAAAATTTTGTTTAAAACTAAGTACCTCTTTTGTTTCTTAGAATTGAAAACTGCATACAAGTATGCTACATCACTAACAATTGTAAATGAATGTATTTTTAAATGAAACACCTGCTTTATTATAAAATTTTGCGGAAGAGAGATTTTTAAATGAATATAATAATGAGAATTACATCAAAATGTCTCATAGTTAACAGACCCAAAGAAGACGAAGATTCTCAAATGTTCTGCAAAATATTTTTTTGGTCCACCAAAGTTGGAATCACATGCAAAACTTATTCTTATCACATAGAAATATTTATAATACAAGTCACTCTCAACACTACATGAGTCAAAATAACAAAAGTTGCTTGAAAGTAAAATACCTCAGTTTAGATAATATCGAAAAAGTTAATTAGTTTTGTTAACTGCTCCCAAATAAGCCATAATATCACCAAAAATTGTAAAATAAATACATTTTTATAAAAATATATAAACCGATATATAAAAAATATAATTAACAAAGAGATTTTTTTTCTGCAACAATTAGATAGTTTTTCCGAATTTCATTATGGAATATATATTTTTGAAAAAGTTAAACACAATAATGTTTTAAAAATAGAACTTGGCGTTCTAGTCTTGAATTATCTATATTTGTTTAGCATAAAGTAACTGCTTTGTGTTCGTAGGGGGACTGTGAATCATTCATTATATTATACTTCTTACATGGGAATCAAAATTATATTGAACTTTAACATAAATAATTTCCTCATAATTTTTATAAAAATTCATTATTGTTTATATCTAAATAAATAGTTCAGTTCATACAAAATACATAGTAAGTAGATAATTTTTTAAATCTTAACCACCTAGCATTCTATCACTTGACGAGGATATTTATATAGTGGTAATATTACTAATATTTATGTTACTCATCATTGTGACGTTGACTCAAACTGTGGGAAGGACAATGTGATGAGAATCAAGACAAAAATGTAAATCAACTAAGAGCAGAAACTACATGTCACTATTTAGTTTAAAAAAGCCGTTTTAATTCTGGCGAAAATAAGGATAAAAAAAACAACATATCATTGTCAGAAGTATAAAAACATTTCAAATATAAAAAAACTCAAAAAATAGTTAATCGCTGTTAATAATTAGACGGTTTGGAAGTATGTCAATTAGAACAATAAAACATTTTAAAAAACATATATAACCGACTTCCACCTATTACTAAAAAGCTGAGAACATTTATAACAAAATACAACTCTAGCAAATAAGTAACACATTCAATGTTGCTAGGTACCTACCCAGGAAGTAAAAAAAAACATTAAAAGGTGCTCATTCTGTACAAATTAATTACCTACCAATCTAGTATATTTTTGAAGTCGGTGCCAAGCAAATCTAAAATTCCGCATTGCGTACTTATCTACTACTTCGTACCGACATCAAAAATATACTAGATTGGTAGAGAATTAATTTGTACAGAATGAGCACCTTTTAATGTTTACATTTTTCAATTTCTGGGTAGGTACCTAACAACATTGAATGTGTTATTTATTTGTTAGAAGTGTATTTTGTTATAATTATTTTCAGCTTTTAGTTATAGGTGGAAGTTGGTTACATATTTTTTTAAAATGTTTTATTTTCAATTTTTTAGTTTTTTTGAACTCAGGTAGTTTTCATTATTTATTTTTTATTTTGTATGTATAACCATAATAGACAAGACTAGGTAAGATCGAAAGCCTCAAAATTACACAATGCTACATTGTCATTTAAATTTACAGGTAAATGTTTACGAAGAAAATGTACTAATACGCGTTGAGTTAATAAGCCCAAAATATATTTATGCCTTATAAACCACATCTATGTAACCTTCTTTCCACTTTTTTAGACAACTCTGTATAACTATAGATAATTCCACTCCACCCTTTGGACCAACCGTCCTGTCATACGACTGCCCACGGACAAGCATAAATTTGTTCTTCCGATACTAGTTATACGCTTTCAACTAATAGTACTTGGGTTATGCGGTATCTAAACAAAATAAGAATGTAGTCGGTTTGCCTTTTGATGACAATATCGACCGATAGTAAATATAGTAAAATCGAAAAAAATACTGTAACCCAACTTTCCATTGTTTGTTAAAATATAGATCTTATGTTGATGCAGGAAGACCTAACAGTTCTATACTATTGTCGGTAGAGTTTTCCATAAGTTATGTCCAACTATGACAAATAGACATTTATTGAGCTTATATATCCTGCAAAATCTAATATTGTTTCAAGACTTCTATTTTGTATGACATAACTTAGTGTTGGTAAAATGTGGAGTATGGATTATTAAATCTAATAATCGATTACTTAAATAAAATAATAATATTTTAAATTACCTAGCAGACTTGGTATTAAAATAATAGAACATTCATATGAAAAATATTAGATAATATTACATCGTAGTAATATAACCTATGTTTACGAAATACAATTACTTATTTACTCGTTTAGTTTCTCACTGTGCAAATTATTTAAATAAGAAACTAATTTATTTTTTAATTCCATCTGTAGCAAACAACAAATGGCGTTTCTTTTTATGGACATTTTCGGGAATGCCAATTTATATATCTTGTTAATAACAACTTGTTCCTTTTGTAATATATGTATTATATTGTTACGAAATTTACCCAAAGCCGATCCTGTTTCGTTTCAGTACGACAACAAACACTTTGAGATAAAAAAAACGGTTCTCGAAAAGACTCGGCTGCGGAAGGAGTGATGATTGATTTTGCGAGAATTTTTTATGTTGGTCTAATAAAGGGAGCAGCAACGATGGAGAGTTCAGTGATACCGCGACGACTAGTGTATATGGGAATGTATTGTGATATTTAAATCAGCTGTTTTAATGTAAATAAAGTTCTAGAAAAGTGAAAGTGAATATTAGTTTTATAATTTTAAATTGAACCCACGGACTTTACAACAAATTTGGTGATCAGAAGTAAACGATTAAGTGCAGTTAAAATCGTAATTTGATATATGGAAACCCGTAATATGGAAAAATCCGACGATACTACCAAAAAATTATCAAACATGTTACGGAGGGACTGGATGAAAAAATAACTCAGATTCTGGAAAAACGAGACAAGAAGGAGAAACAACATCAAAAAGAAATTCAACAAAGGTTAGTGAAATCTTTTGATGAAAAAACAACAAATCTTGTTTCCACGATGGAAGAAAAACAACAAAATTTATTGGAAGGATTGTTCTCGAAATTTGAAGAAAAACAATGCAAAACGGAAAAAAAAAGACAACTACAATTTAAACAATTAATGCAAATAGTATCACAAGTTAATCAAACAGTTAATGAAAGAATGCAAATAGTTGAATCCGTCATAAAAGAAATAAACGACGACATAAAAAACATAAAAAATAATGTGGAGACTCTTAAAATCAAAGTAGATGACATCGATTCCATCCAGAGGCAGGAGAAATTTGAAATCAGTTCCATTAAAAACACCGTACACAATGAAGTAAGTGAAGTTCAAGATAATATCAGTGCCATCCAAAACAAGGTAGAAATAGAAATCAAAAACATACAACAGGACTTACAGCGAGGAAAATACCAGCACACTGTGAGTACCAAAGGTTCCTTTAGTAAACCAACCACATTCGACGGCAGTTCATCTTGGCCCATGTATAAACGACAATTTGAGGCCGTGGCTACAGCTAATGGATGGGATAGTGAAGAAAAATCCACTTCTCTGGTAATTTCGTTAAGAGGTCCAGCCCTAGAACTCCTCCAAAGCATTCCAGTGGAGGAACAAGGCAATTTCGACAAGATCATCGCCATCCTGGATAAGCGATACGACAATCAATCCTTGAGTCAGATATACCAAGTCCAAATGAGTGGAAAAACGCAAAAATCCGGTGAAAGCCTCCAAGAATTCGAAGCAGAGATAAGACGGTTAGTACATTTGTACTACCCAGACCTGCCAGAGGAAACGAGAGACCAGTTCGCCACACAGAGTTTCATAAACGGCATCAGAGATGTGGAAGTACAAAGAAATTTAAGACTGAGTGGCCTCAAAAATAGTAATGAAGCTCTACTTCGGGCTTTGGAAATAGAGGCCGTCATGAACATGTCCAAGCCGACGGTCCGAGCAGTTTTCTTCAACCAGGAAGAGTCAGAGTCACCATTTCAAGCGCTTCTGGCTGGCCTGAACAAAATATTAGAACGGTCACCAGAGGGGCATCTTACCGCTGCGGCAGGCTATTTCCAACGTGATTGTCTAGTGAGGCCACCTGAACGATCACCGACCAGGGGTAACCAACAGAACAGCCACATGTCCAGGGACCGTCAACCAGTCAGAAAAAGGGGGCAAATGCGGACTGACCCTCCACCAGCCATCAAAACAGTATCCATCCGGGGATTTTGCCGAGATAGCGGCAGCCTAGTCATCAGAGGCACCATCAATGGGCGAGCAGTTACATCACCATCGATACCGGCGCCGCTGTGTCCATTGCCAAGTCCAGGGTCTTGAGAGCATCAGAAATTCGGCCAGTTACCAATAACATCCAGCTCAGAACAGTCACCGGCGAGTCCATGTCAATACAGGGTGAGGCAGATGTCGTGCTACAGATAGGGGACAACATGATCCAGCATAGGGTCCTGGTAGCGAATATTGAGGACGATTTTATACTGGGAATGGACCTAATTAGCCAGCATGGATTTATGTTCGACCCGAGATATGATGTTCTTCGGTTCCTAAATGAGGAATTTGTATTGACACGGCCCGTCAGCACATCAGTCACCCCCATAAAATTGTGGGAAAGTCTTCAACTAGAATTCCCGGTCGAATGAAACAGATTATTCATGGGCAGTTAGACAGCAATCCTGGGAGCTGCGTTGGAATGGTGGAGCCCGTACACTCAACTCATGACTACTTAGTTGGACGGGCTATAGTTAAAACCGGACGAGATATACCAATCAGAGTCCTGAATTTGTCCAACAGCGACATCAGAATTGAAAATCGTCAAGAGATAACTTGTTTCGAGCCAGTAGAGACCATCATCAATTGCGAAGAAGAGTACCAGACGTCGGTGAATGAGACAGGGCCCAGTAAAAAGTTCCTACGACAGTTTGCTGACCATTTGACACACCTGACACCAGAGATCACAAGAAAGCCAAGCAATTTATCACAAAGCACTGGCAAATTTTTAAAAGTCAAGATGGAACCACCGGTCGCACCAACATCATCCAGCATCGAATAGATACCGGAAAGGTTCAACCCATCAGAATACCACCTAGACGACTACCATTGGGGCAACAACAGGCAGTCGAGGAAAACATCGAGTCCATATTACAAAATGGAGTTATTGAGCCATCCATCAGCCCATGGTCTGCTCCCGTCGTGCTAGTTAAAAAGAAGGATGGAACCACCAGATTTTGTGTGGATTACAGAAAGCTGAATGACGTCACGAAGAAAGACAGCTACCCCAAATCGATGACACTTTGACCACACTAGCAGGCTCCCGTTGGTTCTCCACACTAGACCTAAAAAGTGGATATTGGCAGGTTGGTCTACACGCAAACGACAGAGAGAAGACAGCGTTCTCCACCAGTAAAGGGCTGTTTCAGTTCATGGTCATGACCTTTGGGTTATGTAATGCACCCGCTACATTTGAGAGGCTAATGGAGTATGTACTGAGCGGGTTAACATGGAGGACGTGCTTAGTATACCTGGACGACATTCTAGTCATGGGTCAGACATTCGACGACCATCTGAAAAACCTAGGCAAAGTATTCTCCAGAATTAATAATGCCAACCTGAGATTCGACCCGAAGAAGTGCTCCTTATTCCAAAAGGAAGTAGAGTTTTTGGGCCACGTCGTGTGCGAGTCAGGAATCCGCACTAACGAAGACAAGATAGCAGCCATCCGTGATTGGCCAGTCCCAAGAGACAAGCATGAACTCCGAAGCTTCTTGGGCCTCTGTTCATACTACCGGCGTTTTATTGAGGGATTTGCCACGATCGCCGCCCCTCTACATCGGCAGACCACTGAGAAAGAGACCTTCCGTTGGAATCAGGATTGCAAACCCTCATTCAGAGGACTGAAGGCAGCACTATGTTCCAGCCCAATCCCAGCCTTTCTTACAAAGTCCGGAAAGTTCATTTTAGACACCGACGCCAGCAACACAGATTTGGGGGCCGTCCTATCCCAGGTGCAAGATGGTGGAAAGAGGGTGATCGAGTATTACAGCCGTGGATTCTCGAGACCGGAAAGAAATTTTATTGCGTCACCAGAAAAAAACTTCTTGCAATAATAAGGGCTGTAGACCATTTCCACAAATACCTCTATGGTCGTCATTTCTTAATCCGAACAGATCATGCCGCACTGAAATGGCTGCTGGACATGAAGACACCGGAAGGACAACTGGCCAGATGGATGGAGAAATTACAGGAATACGACTTCAAGGTGGAACACCGTGCTGGCCGTTGGCACAATAAAGCCGATGCCCTATCCAGAAGACCCTGTAGAGCGGAATGCGGACATTGTCTGAAGACGGAACAGCGAGAGGGTATCTCCATCAGGCAGATCCGAGTGCAGGCCAATGAAGACTGGACAACGGAACAGTGCATCCAAGACCAAATGGATCCAGACATCGAACCAATCTTGTCACTCAAAATGAGAGGGGCACCCAGGCAGCGATGGGACGAGGTAGCTAGATACTCCGGCGTGCTGAAGTCGTTATGGGATCAATGGGACTTTCTAAGAGTAGACAATAGAATGCTCAAGCGAGTTTGGGAAAGCGCTGATGGACGAGAAACCAAGTCCCAACTGGTAGTTCCGAAAAAAAAGGTACCAGATATCCTGACCGAAGTACATGATGGAATTACCGGAGGCCAGCTGGGCATGAATAAAACCCTATACAAAGTTCGCCAGCGGTACTACTGGGTGAATTACTTCGAAGACGTCAGGGCTTGGTGCCGCAAATGTGCCACCTGTGCGGCCAGTAAGGGCCCGAAAACCCGGACCAAGGGCAAAATGCAGCAGTACAATGTGGGCGTCCGATTTGAGAGAATCGCCATCGATGTCGCCGGTCCTTCTCCCGAGTCTGAGAGGGGGAACAAATACATTCTGGTCCCAATGGATTACTTCAGCAAATGGCCTGAGCCATATGCGATATCCAACCAAGAGGCAACCAGGGTAGCAACGATGCTAGTAAAATAACTATTCAGCAGGTTTGGCGTCCCGATGGAATTACATTCAGACCAGGGGCGTAACTTCGAATCGAATGTATTCCAGAAGGTCTGCACGATGTTGGGGATCAGAAAAACGAGTACAACACCATTACACGCACAGTCAGACGGAATGGTAGAAAGATTCAACAGGACCTTGGAACAACACCTATCCAAGGTCGTCAGCAATAACCAGCGTGATTGGGATGAGCATATTCCCCTATTCCTGTTGGCACACATAGTCCATGCATAGTACAGGCCTGACCCCAGCCAGGATCTTATTCGGAAAGGAGCTGCGATTACCTTGCGATTTGGCATTTGGCTCCCCCGAAGAACCTTCCCAAGACATCGACGATTATGCCGACCAGCTCCGACATAACATGCTGGCAATACATGAATTAGCCCGAACGCAGATGTTGGCCACCAGTGACCGGATGAAGACGCGATACGACCTCAAGGCCAATTCAGTCGGGTTCCAGGAGAGGGACAAAGTCTGGCTGAACAACCCCCAACGGAGCAAGGGTAAATCCCCAAAGCTTACACCCGCCTGGGATGGTCCATCCATACGAGGTGGTCAAGAGGCTTAATGACGAAGGTGGTTCATTTAGATCGACACGCTGCCTACCATGGAGGGGATGTTTCTGATCGGGACGAAAAGAATTCAAGGGGGGACAGTGTTACCAAATTTACCCAAAGCCGACCCTGTTTCGTTTCAGTACGACAACAAACGTTTTGAGATAAAAAGACGGTTCTCGAAAAGACTCGGCAGCTGAAGGAGTGATGATTGATTTTGCGAGAATTTTCTATGCTGGTCTTATAAAGGAAGCAGCAACGATGGAGAGTTCAGTGATACCGCGACTAGTGTATATGGGAATGTATTGTGATATTTGAATCAGTTGTTTTAATGTAAATAAAGTTCTAGAAAAGTGAAAGTGAATATTAGTTTTATAATTTTAAATTGAACCCACGGACTTTACAACAATATTATTTGATTTCTGCAAATGTTAACTCGTCTTAAATTAAAGCATTCTTATTTCGTACTGTCTAGGACAGCGGTACTCTGTCGTAATCAGTAATATATGTCAATGTATTTAAAATAGTCTACTTACCATCACAAACATATTTGTCAACAGATCGAGCCATTCGCAAATTCTTAGTATAGACGGTTCCATCGTCGTTTATCATCTCTCCATGGACAATTTTTATTGAAATATTATACGGAAAATTAGATAAAGTTATTCTTACATGACCAGCAAAGTTAACGCCAAAGTCGTAGATCCACACATCAGTATTGATCTTCCAAGATGCCTTTACTTCAAGGATTTCGACAACAGATACTTGAGGCGATGCTTCTGCAATCAGCTTAATCGACCTGTCTAAGGGCTGTGTTGTAACTGCAGACCAATCACTGTCATTATAACTTGGTTCCATCCAATTTTTGAGTACACGATCCTCATAGAAAAGTTCACCTTGTAGAATGTCAGAATAAATCTGAGGACCTGTAGTTACTTTCCAGGTTTCGTCTGAAGTGGCAATAAATTTCGTTCCATTTTGGTACTCCATATGAAGTTCTAGAAGCAAAAATTCCTCATTGCCATATAAACTGTGTTCAAAAGCGAACCCTACGTAGCCACTGTACCATCCAGTACTTAGCATAGCTCCTATCGTGACATGTTCATCTTTGATATAATCGGTAACATCATACACTTGGTATTGAAGTGTTTTTGAATAGTCGGTCCAACCAGGACTTAAAAGGGGTTCACCCTGATTTGTAGGTGCGGGAACTGGACTATTGAAGAACACCTTGTATATCCCTCTTGCTGTAACATATAGTCGTGCTTCATTAATTTTAGCTGCATTAATTTTCAAATGTTTTCGAAGATATAAGACTGGTTTAACTCCATTATGAGTAGTAACAACAAACCAATCGTCCAAACGAAGATCCTTCAAGGCATTTTTCTGAAAGTCAGTTGGAGCTCCTATCCACTTAGCAGACCAAAAGGTTTCGTTGAAAGCATTGCTCCAAGTTGAAGGCTGGAAACAAAACATTCCGAAATGAAATTATTAATATTTGTTTTAGTATTTATTGGAAATAAGCCAAAAAAATAATATTATCAATGTGTCTTGAGTTAAAATAAAAATTTAAATATAATTTAAAGTTGTACCTTTCCCATACTATACTCTACTGTCAGATATAATATATATAAGAAACTTAATAAAGTACTGAAGCAAATATTCTCTTTAAAATATTTTGTGTTAACAACTTAAAATATTAAAATAATCAAAATTATATTAAGGTAATAAAATGCACAATAATAAAAATACAATTGATACTGATCAATGCAATTACAAATGGTTTGTAATTAAATACTTTTGTCTTAACACAAAATACCGCTAGTTCTCGGGACTGATATAATGAAACTTCTTAAAAAATATCTGGCTCGTACTCCATATATTTCTGTCTTCCCTTATAATAAAGCGATAAGAATTTGAGGAACACTGTTAACATTCAGAATATTCCGGTGATTTCCCATTTCACTTATTTCATATGAAATAAGCCAATTTATTTTTATGGTGTCATCAAGTGTGGAATTGTTTCCCAATCTAACCATAAAAATAAACTAGAAGGTGCCACAAGTAAGCTTAAAAGAAGGAATATTCAGATATTCAATTAATATTCTACTCATATTTATATACTGTATTCAGACCCTGGGCTTATTTATACAACTTATTTATGACAACCTAGAATATGACTGCTTATGTCAATCATAAAATAACCAAAAATATTTCATATTTCATCCAAAATTTTTAAATATGCCTGCCACCTTGGTCATAAATTACATTTTCTAATTTCATGTATAGTATACAGCGAAAAATAGAATACAAAACGAGAGTCACATCACAACTGCCTTTGTAGACATTACTTGTTGCAAATATTTTAAGTCAGAACTACTAATGGCCGTGTCCTCTTAAACAACCCTATTTCAGAATATTTCATATAAGGTTTTCCTATGTTTTCCCTTACCATTTTAATGGGATCACCCAAATCTTAGTTCCTTGATCGCATCTTATATCAAAGTCATACCTAGGAAAGGCACATAAATTCTGAAGATAACCTCTGCCAAATTCTTCTAATGTATGAAGATGACGAAGAAGCCCAGAGGTAGAAGGTAGGTGAGCATGAAATGGAGTACATAATATTTTATATGTCAGGAGACAACAAGGGGACCACGGGGGAAATCAACCGCACCAAGCAACGAGAACACGAGAAGAACACGCACTCACAAAAATGTAAGACAACGTACACGCCCACACAAGGGTAAAATACGCTATATATCATAGCAAAGAATGTGCCACGAACCACAAATAAGACAGTTGCTGTACTACCAATAAGGTAAAGGCACGGAAACAAACCAATGCCAAGCTCCCCCAAAAAGACAGCGATTATGCAGAAGGAAAACTATGTTAACGTAAGGACCTGACTTAAAGCTCGGGGGTGGACGGCAAGGGAACTGGAATTGTCCTCAGTAATTTTCGGAAGGGCAAATTCAGATCCAGGGCTCACGCAAAGAGTGTGTGTCCAATGTATAAATCGCGATTGTTCACAGACACAGCGCTTAGTCTTTGACTTGGACAAACATGCCGATAATGAGCCTAGCAATGAAATACGACAAGCATTCCAATACCAATTAACAAAATGATGATACAAAACTAAAAAGTAGCCTTCTGGAGCATCATGTTCTGAAATAAAATTTATTACATAAACGTTATTGAATTCTAAGCACTATCCAAAAGAAGCGCCGAGGCAAAAGAACAGGCAAACTACTAGGCTTTACTATACGTAAGGGTTCCAACACGAAAAAGAACCATGCCTCGACTAAGAAATCTACAATCAGAAAAGTAGAAAAGAACCATAACCTTTATTAAAGATTCAGTTAGCATGCTAATCATAAACATTGTAAATTGAAAACTGTACATGATGAAAGTGTATCTAGCAGTAACAAAAGCATTATTTCCAAACACTTCAGATAAAGTGATTGATAAAGAAGTCAGAACTTGAGAGAGATAGAAGATTATTATAATAGTAAAAGATAACGGAAAAATTTCGATAATGGTAGAATTATGTATTTTTTCAAAACAATCAATTACTTCCTATTCAGAAAAGATAATTTTTTCGAAGTCATTGTGTTAAAAACATGTTTTCTAAATATTGTAGATAGGAAACCAAAGCCTAAAAACTGTCATATTTAGAAAGTTATTAGGCAGAAAAGATAACATAGCTATATTCCAGAGCCTATTTTTTATAACAAATGTGTAAGGAGTCGTCGTTTGGATTACGAATACAGCCTAATATTCAAATCTATGTGAGCGCATTCATAAATTTCAATAGAATCGTCTTAACTGTTTTAAATCATTTTAAGTAACAAATTTCAGTCACTTAACTATTTGTAAATGTAAACATCCTTTAGCAAGGTTAATAATAATTATAAATATAACACGAAAAAAGCAAAATAAAACGAGAGAAAACTGACCTGATCTACGAGTACCTAGAGACAGAACTTGATAGCACATAAATATTTGATAAACCCTTAATATGAGCATTTTAGAAAGGATACGGCACAAGTACCTACTCACAATAAGAATGCTCATGGAAAAATGAACAGAATATAGATCATAGAATGCGGATACAAAAATGTACTGAAAAACATATATCAAAAAGCCACAGCCACAATTAGACTTCACGAAGATACCTATCCTCAGAGGAATAAGACAAAGTGATACAGTATCTCCCAAACGGTTCACGTTTGCCCTAGAAGGAGTCAAGAAATTGAACTGGACAAACGTGAGTTAACATCAACATCAAATCTAGATAAAAACTATATAATGTGCTCATAGAAGACCCAGATTTCCATAAATGGAAAAGACACAGATAACGAAACAATGAAAACAAGAAGATTTGTATGGGCTATGTTTGGAGAGTAAAAATACGTGTAAATCTTACTAATGATACTATTATTAGTACAAAAAACTTACTAACAAACAGATTGTTTACTTACTTTGCTATACTCCGACACATCATCTTTTTGGTCCCAAACTCTGACTGCCCAATAAACTTTCTGTCCGGGTTCGAGCACTTTCCCAAAATATTTCACATTCAAGGTATTATCACTTTTTACTTTCGTACTGTCCCATAAATCTGGCTTTCTTGCTGTTAGCAAATCCACACTAGACGCCACAAGTATTTGAAATGCTGTTTGGGTTAAATTTTTTGGTACAGATTTGTCTTGATTCAACACTGGTTTTAGAATCCATGCCAGTCGGGGGTTTGGTCTGTCTACAGCTTGAGGGTCTTTTAGGTATTCGACTGTCAGTTCATCTGGATATAAAGTTGATCCAGACACATATGACAGTATGAACAAAACTATAGAAACAATTATTCCCCTCATAATGTTTACAGAGTTAGACATTTATTAAATGATATCGATATTTATATAAAATATATTACCGTTATCTGCAAACACTTCACATAAACTGATAGATAAAGAAAAAAATAAAATTTGAAAGAGAGACAGAAGTTGAGGATAGTAGTAAAGGATAACTGAAAAAAAAATCTTTCTTTCTTTAAGTAAAATTCTTTTTTTGGTGACAAATGTAAATATTTTTATAGGAATTTGTTGTGTTTGAAATATCTTTTCTGAGTATCACCAATCCGTAATTAAAAATGTATCGATTTTGATTAGTTAATTGGTTAGTTTGGGCTAGCCAATTTTATTGGTTTTAAAATATTGAATAAATGAAATTATTGTATTTATGATTGTGTCTCTTGAATAAATCGTTATTGAAAGTTGTTATTTTTTTTCATATTAAATTTTTATTTTATGTTGTTTCAATTTTCATTGTATTTCTTATTCATATTACCTTTTTTAAAATTAATTTACTTTAAATGAAACTTTGAAATTTTCAATACTATTTTTATTTTAAATTAAATTGCAAACATTAACATAATAAATTATATGAATAATTAAACAACCAAACAAATCAAACTTTATAAAAAAACTACTACATTATTTTTCAATTTAACTACAGTATTTTTATCTATTTAGTTTTTGTAAATCATTATTCTTTTATCAATTCAAAAATTTTCAGAATTGTGGAGTTTTCAAAAAAAATTACCCATATCACTTATTATTATTTATAAAACTTATTACTAAAATCAGAAAACTTCAAACAATAAACATATATACAGATTTCTAAATTAATCACAGTATTCATCAGTTTTATTGAAATTCAGTTTTTTGTGTAAATACCTTATTTCACTTTGTTTCTAGCGTCCGGCTGCACTCTCAACTCTGGGCGTGTTCTAATATTTCCTCAGCTCTGCTCATGTAATTTTTAAAATCATTAATATGTGATCTTTCTTGTCTGCTACTTTTTATTGTCTATTATTGTTAGTTTTTCTCTGGTTCACAATTAATCTTTTTGATTGATGAATTTTGATTTGAACTTTAAAATATTCATTTGACTCAATTTTTAGTTCATTTCCAATACACCTTGGATAACTTTGGATGTCACTTCATTTATGGTTCGTTGAAATTCGTGTTTATCTGTCAGTTGTCACTTTCGCTTTCATTCAACCTGGCTACTAATGTCAACAAATTCGGTGCACTTTTGTTTAGTTCACTGTTCACGTGATTAATTTAACAATAATTTGGTCAAATGCGAGTTGGACTCCATACTAAGGGTTCTAAGCAGGGAATGAGTGCATTTTCTTATATTTGCCCTAATATCTTTTAAAGAAAGCGTTTAAAATTTATAAAAAAATATACACATTCATTTTCCACACATACACTTTTTATTTTATCTGCTTCAGAATTCGTTTTATTTTTATAAGAATACATATGTATTTAATTTTCTAATTTGGCCCTCAAAAATTAACATTAGTGTTTTATTTTACTAATAAACTTTCAGGGAAGCCTTTTATAATCAACTGTCTGAATTTTAGGGCTCTGCAGATGGGAAGATATAAGGCAAAATAAGTCAAGTCTTAAATTATAAATTATTAAATCTATTATTCAAATTATTTAAAAATACAAATAAAATATATGTTTCAAAATTTAAATAGTATAGTAGTTTCTAAAGTGGGAATTAAGTCGATGTTTAATATTTTTGATAATATCTTTCATACAAATGATTTAAAAATATGATATATTTGTAATTCACATAAGACTTTTATCTGATGATGGGTTGAAAATTTAATTTTTATCTTCCACTTAATTGTATAATTTGTCCCCAAAATTATTATGGGGGTTTTCTAATATTTTTTCTTATAAATTTCAAGTGAGCACCAGTACCCATAATAATATTAATATTAATATTAAGGATTTCTTCGTATTTTTGCTGTAAACAAAAAAAATAGGTCTTATAGTTTGGGAATAAAGGGGGGAATGGGTAATTTTTTAAATGTTTTTTTAAATTTATTTTAAAATAGTTATTTAAACAATAATAAAAAAATACATTAGTATTCGTTATAAAGAGCCATTTGATCATATATTAGTTAGAAACAATTACAATTTTTTATTTTCCATTTAATTCTATAATTTGCCCCCCAAAAAGAATATTAGGGTTTCTCCTTATTTTTTCAGTAAAGTTTAGGTGAGGCGCTATACCTGCATTTTTTTCAAAATTTTACAGTTTATGGTTTCAGAGATAAGGGGAGGGGGGAATGGGTATTTTTTTTATATTTTTGTTAATATCTTTTAATTAATTTATTTTTAAAATATGGAAAAATATATTTGTTTTCGTCGAAATGAGCCCTTTCATTTGATATATAACATGATGGGTTAGAAACAGTTTTAATTTTATATTTTCCATTTAATTTAATTTAGGTCAGACCTTATACCTCTATTTTTGAAATTTTACAGTTTCGGAGATAGGAAGGGAATGGGTAAATTTTGGTATATTTTCGTTAATATCTTTTTAATTATTTTTTTTAGATATGAAAAAATATATTTGTGTTCATCAGAATGGGACCTTTCATTTGATATATGATCAGATGATGCGTTTGAAAAATTTTTTATTTAAATTTTTTTTTAGTTCTATAATTTGCCCCCCAAAATTAATCTTACTGGTTTCTTCTTATTTTTCCTATAAAGCTCGGGCAACGATCTATATTTCTCATTTTTTTTCAAAATTTCAGGAATTTCCTATCATTCACCTGATGACGATAGCAGATACACAGCTATTGAAACGTTGTGAGATCAACCACTTCAAGACGATGGAAGTCTAAGGAAACTTCGAGGAAAGGTAAAATTCAGTTACATTGTTATAAAACCAGGACTTGGCAGGAATGGAACCATGTAATAATTAGTAAACTGTCTATTAGATAAAATGTATTAACACAAAACAGTAACTAACTTATTCCCTACCTAAAAATAATTTAAAGATTGGGCCTTTAAATAAAATCAAATATGTAGTTATAATTTTTAACATGAAAAAATAAATCTCTTTAAAAATATTAGCATTATGTGAAATAATAAATTAATATTAAATGTAATATTTAAAATATTAGTTAATACCTACATTTTTCAAAAATATTTTTTGATCTGTGACTGACAATTTTCATTCTGGCATTTCAGAGTTAACGATTTCTGCTCGTAAACAGAAAATGAAATCAACTAACTCAAAGGTAGTATGAAGGTGTTATACCTACTATTACATTCCACATAACTACAAAATATAAGTACATATTAATAAACCTTCTACCCAAATCTTAGGATTCATTAACCGCAATGAAACACATAGTAAGAAATGACTATTTCTGTTTTGTATTTAAAATATAAGCACCTGCTGTTAATTAATGATAAATAAGTAATACTCACATTTGTTAAAAACTTTTTGCAGTGAACGAAGCTGAAATCTTTAATTTTTCACATTGAATTTACAACTTACCTATACAATCGTGCTATAATAATCTTACACCAAACAATATTCTCAAATCTCAAAATTCAAATCAAGGCGCCACATCAAAGATAGTTCCGAGTTCAGCGCTGCCAGATCTAACTATTTGTCTTGAATATTACAATCAGTGCTTTAATTCACATTTATGTATTCTTATTGAAATTTTATGAAATTTATTCGGCAAAAATTGAAAGAATCTTTAAATTGGAAGTATAACGGATTGGCATTATTGTGTAATTTTCCTGGATCCTATTTCAAAGCATGACAATGTAGAACAACTTTAGAAACGTATCAAAATGTATTACTTTTTAGTATAATTTAATTAGTCTTTCACATTCGAGTCAATCCATCATACGATTTTCTTTCCAAGCAATCTGGCGACACTATTGGTGTTATCTGTTTGGCATTGATAGTATGGATGTAAATAATATTTTTTTAATTATATTTTATTTAAAGAATGAACCAATATTATAAATAAATTTTAGCATCCTGCACTGAAGGTCGTCAATGGCTACTAAACAAATCAAACCAATAAATCAATAAAGTAAATCGGTTGAGAGACAGAGGAGAAAATGGTACCAAACCGTTTTGTCTTTGCCTATTTATATATAGAGTGTTTGATACTATGGATTATTAAAAATGAATCTTGTTTGGAATTTAGCACTCATTTGTAAGTAATTATGATCTTTAGGGTTTCTCCACCAAATTTAGTCATATTTCATACCTGTTCATGCTAGCAATATTTGTAGTTAAATTTTAATTCTTTGAGCCTATTTTATTACACTATATATTTATTTCATAACAATATATATATATATATATATATATATATATATATATATATATATAATATATTGTTTTTGAGTTTGGAGAATTCTTTGATCTAATATATTTCATATAAATTGAAAAGAAATTCTTGGTTTTTGAAATTAAATAAACAAATGAGCAAAAACTAAGGAAAAAGTTTTCCACTTATATATGTTATTTCGGATGTTTTAATGAGTATGAAATATCATTGAAGGTTCGCGTGTATATGATTTAGTTTAGTTTAGAAAAGACATTTTGACGTTTCGATGATATCTCACTAATCTTCCTCGGAAAAATCGCTGTTGTTACTGGCTACGCGTAGTACAAAATGAGTTGATGCTGCTGTGCGTCTTAGTTTTATGCTATCGGCCGGAGGGGGCGTGGTCTTGTTTGTTTTGGGCAATCAGAGCTCTCGCTCTGTGACGAGTTATTGATGGTCATTGTGCCAGGCCAGACAATAGCTTTATTCGCGGTAACAATTCGTTATCGATTCATTACTGATCGCTTGCGCAGTTCCAATAAAAGCATTCGCGGTACAGAAATTACTGAACTGACAGTAACAATTCTGTGTTCGCGGTGAAGGAAAATTCGATTCATTATTGATTCGTAACCAGATTATCAGTTCTTGAATTATAGCTAGGATTCCTCGTTCTGACATGCGCGTTTGAATAATTTTTACTCAAATTTAGTAAATTGTTATTTTGTGTTGTCTACATCGGGAAATTTACTTATTGTTTATTGTGTTTACGTTTGGACTTTAAAATTGTTTAGAATATTTGTTGACATGGACCACTTAATTTCAAGTGACGGGGTTTTGGAAGAACTTTCGGAAATTGTGAGTGTTTCAAACACAATTGATTATTTTGAACATATTGTGCCACAATTTAATAATCATCAGTTTCATTTTCCGATTAGTCGTGAAAGTGTGGAAGCAAATCGTTTCCCCCTGTCAGAATATTCAAACCTCCACCATAAATAGCAGTAGCAGAATGTAGACTGACTCATTTAATTGACACATACGTATTTATATAATTTGACAGCATGAAAGGGTAGGTATATGAGATTTCTAGGGTACTGAATTAGTTGCAATGGCATTCGCGGTACACAAGTATCTTTTACTAGTTCGGAATCAGGCATGCGCTCTTGAGTACAACTGAATTGATAACGAATTGGTTCAGAATTGTGTTCCGCGAATAAAGCTAATAGCACAATAACTATCGGACCAAGACCAAAGGAAACAAGACGCACGTATGAATGAATACAACAAGATTGGTTATAATGGTAATTATTGTTGCATACATGTACCAAAAGAATATTTCATCTAAATCTCTGAAATATTGTTTCAACTTGTGGTTGAGTTTAAATCATCCAGGTTGAGAACTGCAACAATTTTATGGTGGTTGAATCGTGGGAGAAAATGCTTATGAATTTTAGTGGTTGTGATTGAATTTTGCTGTGACTGAAGTGTTGCTTAGCACGAAGGTTTGGCATTTACTGCTTCTTAATTAATAGTCAAAAGTAAGGGCCACAATTAAATTTGTTTCCAGTTTTTGAACATTTTATCCTACACTGAAAACGATGGAACTTTTATAAGTTTTCGTGTCATAAAAATCACAGCACAATTTTTGAAGTGGAGTCAATTGTTTCCACACATTAAATTCTTGATTGGTGTACACATAAAATAATCATTATTTCGCATGGAATATATTTGAGTAAAAGAAAGAATATGATTGAAACCAGTTCTGCCATATAAAATAAGGATAAGTACAATGTTGTTGCTCTACAAGATGAAGTGTGTTTGAAATGTTTCTAAATATTGCGCAACACTTGAATATCGTACAGGTCACGATAAATTATTTTTATCAAGGACAGATGAATGAATCATTTTCAAACGAGCAACTATTATTGAATTTAAAATTTACCCAGTGACAAAGAAATCGCAACACCCAGGAGATGTTTAAATTTAATATTGTTTTGGTAAAACGCAGATGCTGTACTAAGAAGTAAAGGATTAAAATTTGAATAAATAATGCCAACGAGGTTGAAACATTGTTACTAATGTGTTTATCCACCAAAGTTATTTATAAACTCCCCAACACGTTTTGGCATTGATTCAATAAGGTGGTCTATTTTTTCTAGAGGTATACTATCCTAAGCTACGTGTATTTCATGTTTCAGAACCTCCAAAGTTCATAGGGGCTAGGGTAAATTTCCGAGCCTTCTACCCATCATACCCCCAGTAGGTTTCATGGGCGAAAAATCAGGTTATGTGGGCCTCCATGGCACACGATTTACATGGGTCTCATCAAAAAAGTTAAAACTATGAGCCGATTAAGGAAAGGGAGTGCATACTTCTGGAAGATAACGTGGTGCTGTCATGTTGCCCCGAACAAAGACTAAAGGTGACATACTTCCATGTGAAATATCACCCTATAGCGTAACGCCTACTGTTCGGTGTATATGTCGCTCAACATCAAATTGAGGTTGACATCTTTCTTCTCGACGTCGTCTAACCTTTCTTCGGTCATAATCTCACAATGCCATACTGCAATAGTACAACACTAAACTATCTTAGAACCATATAAAACATTTTTTTTTTAAATATAACCGACTTCTACCTATAACTAAAAAGCTAAAAATAATTATATCAAAATACAACTCTAGCAAATAAATAACGCATTCAATGTTGTAAGGTACCTACCCAGGAAGTAACAAATGTAAACATTAAAAGGTGCTCATTCTGTACAAATTAATTACCTACCAATCTAGTATATTTTTGAAGTCTGTGCCAAGCAAATCTAAAATGCTTCATTGCGTACTTATCTACTAATTCATCAAATTAGATTGTTGCTTGCAACAGTTTGATTTAGTGAGTAAGAGCATTCTGGAACACACCCATAACAAAAAATTTAAAATCTCAAACATGTGTTCATACAAGAAGTAGCTGGGCAACCAAAATTCGATCAATATTTCAATATGGCGCGAATTTCTTGTGTTGTATTTTGCGGCACATTAAGTAGTTGCGTATAGGGTGGAGAGAATCTACAGGGTCTTATCAAAAAATACCAGGGCAATTGAATTATTGCGTGTAGTTCAATTATAGTCTTACAGGGTGTTTCAGAAAATAGACAAAATAAGTTATAATGAGTGACCAATACACAAAAGCAAATGAAAGAGAAAGAGAGAGAGAGACAGAGATAGAGAAATGAATAAAAGAGGACTGTGCTTTTTGCCGTGATAGCAATAAACTAAAATAATCAATATAATTGTATCTATTAATTCACGTTTAGAGCTGAAAATTAATTTAAGGAAGTTTATTCCTGAAGGTATCCCCCTACCGCACAATTGAAATATATTAAGGTGAATTCAGGGGTGATTTCGCACATTTTCCTTTAACGTAAAACATAATATTTTTAACAAATCGGAAAACTAAATGCAAAAGTTTGTGATTGTCACAGTAAATATCACATAAATATCTTTTCAAATTTCAAAGTCAAGATCAGAAGATAGTGATTGCTTGCACACGATTTTTATACTGATTTTATTTTGAGTCCCTGACTAACGACATATCATTGTGGTTGAAGCTCTCAGAATTTCAATCATTATTTGGGCATGTTCAACCTAAAATTATTATTAATAATCACAAACTTTGTAATTATTTGGTGATTATTTAACTTGGCTATTTCTTCAGAACCTGTAATTAATGTATTTCTTAGTTAACGGCACATTTTAACATATAAACATGTAAAGACACATTGATTGTAATACTTTAATACTGAATATATTGTGCTTGATAGTATTTTTCTCTCCTGCGAATTGGATCAGTATAATTGTCCGTGAGTTGTTTAACACAAAAAATCAAACTTGTTTAACAATAACTCACTTCAACACACAGATCTGTTTAACCATTTCTAGGCAATTAACATGGTAAAATTTATGAGTTCATTACGTTTACGACGACGGTAATGTCAGGCAACGATTACCGTGTAAATTGTAAATTTAATAAACTGTTTGGGTTCTGAGGAGCGAACCCGAATTACATAGTTATTTGACCAAAGAGATAATCAATATGATCGATATAATGTCTCAAACAACCCTCGGCTTTTATTTCCTTATTCGGAGTGGTCCTTTACCGTACTAGTCACAATTAGGGTTCGCTTTTAAAGCGGTGTTAGCCCACCTACTTAATACAGCCTGGGTACTATCAACCTCCCAGCAATCAATAGTTTAAAGATGTATAAACAATATTCTTTAGTCAGTCTCGTTCTGCAGATATAAATGCCAATATTCGGTCATTTATTCTGACACAAAATCAAAAAAAAAACTATAATGGCGATTTTACTTAGCTGTCAAACGTAATTTTAATTTTGAAAATTAAACTATTCCGAATTTTATTTATTTAGGATTCACAATTGGGAAAAGGTTTTGATCAAGAGTACCGTACCCCCTCACAAAATTATTGATATAGATAATAATTGAGCATTTCGAAATATCATCAAATTTTTACCCTTAGGCTTCATTGCTTCATGCTCCTCCAGAATATATTGCTTCTATGATGGTGTTTTGGAAGCTTTTTGATATAATTTAGTGTATGAATAGAAAATAAGCTATGAATTTTGTATTGCTGACGAAGTTTACATTTCGTGGAGCCCTAGAAATGACCAGGTAATTAGATAATAATAACTTTAGATAAGTTAAAGAAATTACATGATAATTATGGAAAAAAATTTCAAAGTAATGTAGCTATTTTGGCTAGAGTGCTTTTATCGGTTGTTGCTCTACCAAGAAGATGCCTGTTTTCAGGGAAAGGGGTTTTCTAAGAAATGTAAATTTGAAGTTGAATATTTGATATTTTTACAATTACATAACAAAAGATATCATATATTATGTGTAATATATGCAGGTTAGTAAATCTAGCTGTTTACAAGTTCGAAGGAAGATTTTTGAAATATTAGTCCTAAGAATTTATATGTGGATATGTGATCAGTGCATTCGACAAACATGCGATGAAAGAATCCGAATTCTGTGGTTTCAGTGACAAGAGAGAACCTAGGAAAAACTAATGAACTATCCAGATATGGTTTAACGCCATTAAAGTAGAAGCTATGCAATCGCAGTCACTTAATATAATAAAGGCAGCCAAATTTAAGTTACATTCGGGTGTAATATTGTTTAATTGTCAAATTGTATTTTATGAGCTACGTTCCAAGCACATTTTTTGTATTTTTTGAATTGTCTGTTCTCATACCATTTTTGTTTGTTTTTTATATTATTATCTAGGCCACTAAGAAAACGAAAAATGAATCTAAATGGTACACAGGAAACAGAGTATTTTCGAAAAATCCGAAAAGCACAATTTCACAATTCAAAAATTGTATATTAAAGCGAATACAATACAAAACAAAAACCGAGGTTTCACAAAACTTTTGCTCTAAATGCAAGCTTGACAAAACACCGCACATGACTTCGGAACAATTATTTTTATTTGGAAAAACTTCTTCAAGAACATGAGTTTTGGATTGAATTTCCTATTAGAGCTCGTTCAGAATCCATATTCCAAAAAATATAATCTTTGTCAGCATCTTATCGTTTTTATGAAGAACGTTAATTACGAAGCTTTTAGTGACTTTTACAATTTATATACCTAGTAATGGTCCAAGTAATTCAAGAAAATTTAACTACTTGTATTAAAACTGCCGAAGCTTTTACTAATTTAAGGCTTGGCTAGTGACTCGAGAAAATGTAGTCTATCACCACGTGTAGTACAAATCTTCACCGAGACCCAGAAAACAAGCACCATTTACATTCACTAATTATCGACAGATAAAGAATTCATTACTAAGCAATACCGGCAAAAGTAGCCAGTCCTTATACATCACGAAACCGGAACCCGAATCTAGTGTAAGACAATGAGTTGTCTATTTCGCACTAGACTGTTTATTCAAAAATCTTTTATCCAAATATCAAATACAGTAAAATAAAGACCTGGAGATATACATGTACACTTTGTGCTAAACATTGTATGTTTTCCAGAATTCTTGAAATGTGCGGATATCGCTATAGCCAAAAAAATGAGTAAAATGCCAACACTGAGAAGTACTTGAGTCATAAGCAGTGAAATTTTTAAGATTAGTTTCACGGGATTTATAACTGAAATATCTGTAGTACCATTAGTACCCTAAACGAAAGTCAAAAAATGGATTTGAAAAATAAAAACCTCTAAAAACCTCACTCTTTGGATGCTAACTCGGATAAAAGCTCTTTCAGAATAATTCAACCACACGAAATCTTAGATTGAAAAATGGTATAAATTATGATACTGCGATTAACACTTAGTTCCATAGCGGTTATTGTGTATGATTGAGCTGACGACAATTTTTATTTTGAGTTTAGTATTTTTGTTTAGCATAAGCGATGTTTCTGTTTAAAACTGCTTTTGAGATTTTTGTAACCATAAACTACTTAAAACTTAATTAACAACAAATATCTATAATATGCATTACTTGTATCTTTATCTACATTATCAAGATTCAATCAAATATTAGTATAAGCTATTAACAATAATAAAATATTCGAATAGGATTCATATTTTAAATATCTAGGTGGCGATCCATTACGTTATTCAGATAAAGACGTTGAAGGAAAACTTAATAAATTGGTATTTATTTGTGGAACAAAATCAAATACGTAGAACGATGGCTGTACTAATCCTGACTTAGGGTAGCGAGACCAGCAAAATGACCAAGAACGAATAAGAAATTATAGTATAAGAAGTGAACTGAACATTTTTAGCATAATCGAAAGAAAATAAGAAAAAAATAAAGTAGCATGTAGATACAATGATAAGATAATAGACATAGATGATATTGCTAAGAAAATATTGAACTATAATTGTAGAGGTAAAAAAAGTATTGGTAAAACAAGAAAAAAATGGGTGCCCTAACAGACAAAAATTAATACTTAAAATGGAGGAAAGAAGCTATTAATAAGCTATCAGTAGAAACCACTCGACCTAGTACTTAAATATTTTGCACAAGTTGTAAAATTTATTACACTCGAATAGCAACTATGATATTCATGTAAAAAAACATAACACGTTCAAATGGAAAACCTCTCTGCTACAAGAAATGCAGCTAAACAAGTAAATCATATTTTAATGCAAAACCCGAAAGTTAAAAAAATGTTTTATGTTGTATTAATTTATCGCTTAATATATTTCAGCTAAAGAAACAGCGGTTTACTCCGTACGAATTTCCTATATTACCTATACTCAGATAAACTCGCATTTTCCGATGAACATAAATAATCTGTAGGAAACATCTAATCACATTTGTACAATTTGTAACATCTGTCACATGCAATGTAATGCGAAAAGTATCTAGAAAGATACGATATAATTTCGGATCAAATCAAATACATTATTTACCTAAAGTATTTCATGCCCGTTATCGTCAGCTGTTTGAACTCGATACATTCAAAAACTACCGAATAAATTTGCATACGGTTTTTATCAGTGGACGGAGTGATTCAAGAAAAAGGCTTATGTGTATCATTCATGAAAATTTTGTGTAAATTGGTTGAAAAAATGACGATGGTTGTTGAAGATTTAAAGTTGCTTTGACTGCATTCTTTAATGGTAGCCTATTTGAGCTGCATTTGAAAAATTAATTAACATGGAACATAATGCCAAATTTCAATGTGTATCAATCATAAAACAAACATTTTAATAATAATAAATTCATTAAAAAAACGACTTCAAAATAGCTTTTTAGCTTGGCAAGGATTTCAGAAAAAGTATTTAATTGTTGCAGTTAAAAAATATTAGTATTTTTTTTTTCGTTTTTGTTATTTAAAAAAGTATTTACTTTACATTTTTTAGGAATGCAATGGCTTAATTGGATGCAATTTTCAAATGAGCTTTTTCGATATTGCTTAAATAAGGTATTTTAAGCATGATTTATTAGTTTGACCAACCTGTTGAATAGAATAACTTTTCTAAATATGTATAGGTATTAAGAAAATTGTGCTTATGATTCTAACTTAGTGTAGACGATTTGAGTATCATCATTCTTTAGATCGGTTAATTACACTCACATGTATTTAATAGTCTCTTCTGCTCGGAATCTTATAATAAATCATTATATAGTTTTAAGTGATATAACTTTATAGGATGCAGTTCTCAATTTTAATAAACTTTGTTTCATAACGATTTGAGTTATTATTAAATTGGTTTAGTGATGTGACATAATTAGATGCATTTTATAATTGAATTTTCTCCCATTTTATAAGAATTTTAGATATTATCAAAAATAAAGGTATTTTATTTTGAAGCAAAATTCATATTTGCTGAAACAAACCTCGGATATAGTTGACATATAGTGATTACTGTATATACTTCTGACAATGCAAATCTTTTTATAAAGATTAACTTTTTCTCTAAATAATTTTCATATGAATCCAACTTATGAAGACACGCTGTATATAGAGGCCAAGTAAGAACCTCCATCTTGTCGTTGATTAACTGAAATTTATTTCGATTTAATACCAATCTACTTTCAATTTAGTACAATCTTTGTTTGATTACAATCTGAAATATTTAAAAAATATAAAGGTACATACTGTTAAACCAAATTTATATATTTTTTTGAAACCTAGTATATAATTGGAAAGTTACATAAATACTTATTATATAGTTTTTAGTGCAATGGCATAAGTACATACAGTTTTGAATTCTAATTACTTCTATTTCATAACCATTTTAGATATTAACAAAAATAAAGATACTTCACTTTTATGCTAGGTTCCCATTTGCTGACTAACCTCGTCTACAGTGAAAAAATTATATGGGGTGATTACAGTATACGTTTTAAACCATGCAAATCTGTTTATAAAGAATAACTTGTTATCTAAAAATTAATAAATAAATAAGAAGATCGTTTGATTTATGAAGACACCCTGTATATACATACTAACTGATAATCTTCACCTTGAAGAAAACTTTTTCCCGACTTTTTCAAATACCGGTACAGGCGACTTCACCAAAGCTTACTGCATAAGAAAGTAGGTAAAATTGTTTTTCCCGGTTTGCTAAAAAATAGTATAAGCTATGTTATTGGAAAATATGGGACCACCTCGGGATCTTCTGGAACTAATCCAATTCTTTTCAAGTTATTATACCGTAAGTTTCGTACAGAAAAAAAATACATATTTTTTTAATACTAGCGAGCCCACCAAACCTTACTGTAGAAGTAAGTTTTTACCGATTTTTAAAAAACGGTACAAACTATGTTATCGAAAAAATATATGCGACCACTTCGGTAACCCCTGGAATAGTATCCAGTATAAACGGTCGAAATTCCTTTAGCCGTTTGCGAAAAATCGCTGAACAAACATAAAAACCAGATACAGACGAATTGAGAATCTCCTTCTTTTTGAAGCCAATTAAAAGATTTAAATGTGCAGTATTGGAATTCTTCCCACAATTTATAATATCGTATCACAACAAATTGATTTTTACTTTCTTCAGTATATCAACCTTAAAATAATACTTAAGATTTAACATGAATAAACATTAATATTTTTTTGTCATTTGAAGCGTTACCTTTAAACTTAAAAAAATCAAGTGATAATTACTCAGAAATATTAGACCACCTAATATTACATTACAAAAAACTCAAGAAACCATGTTCGGCAACGCTTCCTAAAAGCAGTCACGGGTTTGTCAGGTCCTATGTTATGGCCGTCCTTTTTTTTATATTCAAGGAATAAATTGAAAACAATTTCCTTGGCAGAATTTCCAGATCTTCACATTGAAGATGATTGACGATTGGGGTTGCGCTGTATCAAAAAAAAATTGTGAACAGGTGTACTAGTATTCGAGTAAGTTGAAGCGTAAGCAGAAGGCTACGAGAATTATGCGAACCGACCTGAAAAGGACAGATGTAATTCTGCCGAAACCTCGTCATTTTACCATCGATCCCGGTAGGTATCAGTTATCAACTACGCAGATGAATTCCCGGAAACCACCTAACACATTTAGTGTCCACATAATTTTAATATTTAATTTTATATTGGAGAAACGACAACGTCTCTAAAGGTTCGAATAAAACAAAACAATATTTAGTACCTACAATACTAACTACAATATTAAAATTCAAGCATTTTACATTAAGAAGAAGAAAATGGAACACGAACGCTAAGGGAGTCTCCTTCTATAAAATTTCGTCGGACAGGGTTGCCGATAATCAACAATCAAATTAGTAATGGCCAAGTTTACCGTAGGTTTCCCTTATGACTTTAGTGCGAACTTTGACGCAAGAGAATTCGTTGATTTGGGGAATGATCTCATTACAAAGACGGGCCTATTGAAGATAACTATTTCAAATTCTTCCAAGTTGAAAGAAGCTTTATTATTTTTATATTTTTAGCGTTACCCCGCATATAATAATTACCAGTAATTTCTCTTAGTTGCGTCACCTGATATTATATGTCCATTGCAAACCTATTATATTATTAAATTTCATTGTGTTATTTTTTAAAAGTTGAGAACGGCGTCTGATTCAGACTGAAACATTTAGAAAATTTGAAACATACAGACTCTGCCGTAAGTGTAGTTTTATTCCCGCAAAATACAATTTTAAATCCAATACTCATGATAGCGATAATATTAATATACTGCTAATCAGACTTTTTTCCTTGTTCCACAAATTGATTATTTATCAATAATCGTGACATCCACAGATGAATTACCATTATCTGTCCTTTAATGTTTTATCTCCTTTTATTTACTCAATTTTGATTAGTACGTTTTGACTTTTAAATAGATGATGCTTAAATCTGACCTTAAATTTTCGTGTGATTCAGTTTCCAAATGTATTTAATTGAATTAAAGGCGTCACACGGTAATGGATTTTGAGGAAAATATGGACAAAATTAAATGTTTCAACTTTGGGCAGACCGATTAAAAATTGGAATTCTGAAAGTTAATAGCCTACAACTTGCTGTTTATACAAAACATATTAGGCAGTCACGTTTCTCATCAGAAAAAATTTAGAAACAAAATTAATTTTATTCGTCATACGCAGATATGGCCATTTGAAGCGGTGTTTTCTATGGTTATTGATTTCTATTCTAACAATGAAGTCTTTTTGGATAGATAAAAATGTGTCAGTTGACTATTTATTTATTATTACATCATTAGTTGGAAAATTGTCTCTATTTTCTTGATATTTGAATTAGGCGGATTTCCATTCTTCTGCTACCCGGCAATAAGCCAATTTTCTCAGAATACGTTATATATTTAACATATCCTTTATCTACATTGGGATCTTTGTCAGTTTATTAGAGTACTGAAAGATACTATTTACTCTCGACAGCTATAGTTTGATGTTAAATTGTATCACCCATTTCGTCTCATCTTATGAAGACAATTCTTAAACTTCCTTGTTTTTCAAATTTGATTCTCTCCATGTAACACATTTTGACTGATGATGGGACTCTAAAATTAGTCGATTTTGATGCATCTGTTTTTGATTCAAACTCTTGTATAGGTGTTTTTTGTAACAAAAATTTAAAAAACTACACTAGGAGCAATTTAATTTATCATTTATATTTTCTATAATTGAGATGATTTTCAACCAAATACCGTTTCTGAATCTTAAAGATTTAAATAAAATCTATAATTATATGGATAATGGCTGATTCTCATTTTTCCGGTTCTAGTTCGCGTCAGTTTTTTCAGAATTCGTTTATTTATTTATACAGAAATTTTTTATCTATCTGTTAATCTACTCTTGTTAAGGTATATACATAAAATAATTCTGACAAAATTCGGAAAAATCAGAATCGCTATAACTCTGGCTACGAAAACTTACGTTCTCAAATGGACCTAATTGAAATTATTTTTTTTTAAATCTAATCTATAATCGCAATCAAACATAGCAGTCGCACGCTCTTTAATGAACAGACAGACCTAGTGTATAACAAGAATATTTAGACCAACTTCTCAAGCTTGTGGTTGTTGCCATTGATTCAGCAGTTTCTAGAAGGTTGCATCTGTTTATGAAGGTCATTCTACTGACCAAGGTGTTTAAAGTTGTACAGTAATTTTTTTGAGACAACTGTTTTTATGTGCTATTCATGACTCATTACCTCGGCATTTTAAATTTCAGATCCATATATTCACTCATATTTTCTGTCTCTTTATTACATGCGTTGTTATTGTTTGAGCTAGTTTGCCATTTATATTATTCTTGTTGGGATAGTTATTTAATTAATGTCAGTTTTTCTCTACACTTCTTATAAAAATAATTGTGATTTAATATAAGAAATAATTTGATAGTCTGCGTGTTTTTGTTGTCTTCTAAAACACTTTCAGTTTTGTGTTAAAATGAGGTACTCATAACGACTAACAATATTCTGTACTATTCTGGTTTTACTCTGATGTTTGTCAACCATATTCGGATCCTTCCTTGGACTTCCGATACTATTAATAATAATTACTTGAGTTTGAATTTACAGTAAACACATTCCGATTTCTGAAAATGATTTTAATATTTTAGAGCGAAATGAATTCCGATATTCAGGTGTTTCAGGAAAATCTAGCTCACAGAGACTCCAAATCAAATCTTACGTTCAATGGACTAAAAAATCCCGAGAAGTGAGTATCGTATTTTTTTTTGAAAGGTTTTAGTAATCCTACGAATTTTTAAATTCAGTTATATTATATAGTACATATAACTGAATTTAAAAAATAAATAATTATTCGGGAATTCAATCAGTTGAAGATAGCGCAACTGATGAAGGTTCTCCACTAGAAACAATATATTGTCTTACGTCCAATGGATTGAAAAATGTTGAAAAGTAAGTATTTGATTTTAATTTCTAGAAATATAGGCAAAATATGAAAAAATGTATACCAAATATTGCCACAGTCCTGTTGTACTTTGGAAAGAAATTGGTTTTAGATGTGACAAAGTTTATTTCAAGTATGTACAATTGAAAATCAAATAGACAATGTTCTAAAAAAGTCAAGAGATTCTATTATTTTCTGAAGAAGGAAAAACAAGAACAGATTCTTTAGATCACCAATTTGCAAACCGTTTCACTTATAGTAGTACTCGCCTACAACATTATTTCATAAGGTTCTGAATGTTGCTAACGCAAACATTAGAGTGGTTTATACATTTTCGTCATATGGAACAGCAATCGAAAGAGTTGCTTTTTTACACATGTTGTACATAAAACGTAGATTCATTTATATTATTACCTCATTTACGGAGACAAAGACCTTTTGGAGACAAAATTGATAGTAGAATAAAATCAACATCAATGTGTTGTAATAATAAAACACGACTAATTGACATAAAGTTCAACATTTTTTGAAACTGTGTTTGCTACTATGGACAGTGTTGAAGAGAAATAAAAAACCTACAAAATGAGCTACTATAAGTTCAATTTTGTTAATTGGTTTCTGAGATAACGGAATCTTTACTCAAAATTCCAAAAAATAAATAATCGCTTATATATTTTTTTATTTTACAGCTAAAACATTCTTATTAACTGAAAGGGTAGATCTTCTCATACCCAGTTCATGTTCTAAAAATAAATACTGTAGCCCTGGCAATTTTGCCAAATTTCAGTCAGTCCTGTGGAAGACATATTCCCTCACCGTATCAGCCTATCATTATGAATAAACCACCGTTGGAAAGTAGAAGACTTGGTCTCGAGATCCCTCATCTTATTTTTTCAAAATGTGAAGTAAAAATACATATAAATACTGAAAATATTTGGTCATTCCCTATATTTTTTCTAGGCGAGTCCATTCGAAAAATTCCTGTGTAACTATATATAATCTTATAATAAATAATCTTATATAATACCTATTTATTTATTTACGCAGACACATATTTATATCACAATATGGATTTATGTAATAAATTTAAATAAATGGAATAACTACTCCATTTAGATAGACACTGATGATAATGATCGAGCAATCATTTTTAATATGCAAAAGGTGTATCTATTTTAAAATTCAATAAAAATCGAAAATTTTCCCTCTATATTTTCGAAAGAATTAGCACACAGAGGTAAAAAGGAATGACACATCGAAGAGAGTATACAATATCTCTGACAGGTGAAGTGATATTCTGTCCTAGGAGTTAAGGGAGAACAGCAATTACACGAAACGGGTCCAGATTCGGAACCTCTGTGTGCTAATTCTCTCGAAATTCCTAGATGTCGGTCTTACATCTCGCGTCTTCAAACGATAGGGTCATCTGGTGAGGTAATATGACCTTTCAAAAAGATATGTCTTCCATAGGATTGAGTGAAATTTTTGCAGAAACTACTGGGAAAACAGTATTTATTTTTAGAACATGAATTCAGTATGAGAAGATCTATCTCTTCACTTAATAAGAATGTTTTAGCTAGAAAACAAAAAATATATATAAGAAATTATTTTTTTTTGTTGGAATTTTGAGTAAAGATTCCATTATCTAAGAAACCAATTAACGATGCTGAGCATATAGTAGCTCATTTTGTAGGTTTTTCTTTTTTCTTTAACATTACCCATAGTAGCAAACACGATTTCATAGGTTGATTTTGTGTCAAAGGTAAAAAACTAAACTGTTACCAATTTTTTGCAGTTTATTTGTTATGAGACAAAACACATCTATAAAAAAAATGTTGAATTTTATGTCAGTCATGTTTTATCATTAGAATTAGATAATGTTGTATTTGTTCTACTATTAATTTTATCACCTATTTCCGTAAATGACCTGGCCTATATAGGGAGTGTTCTGATCTGCTATAGAGCTCTGGTTCAGCTTTCTACTGCCTGCAGTTTTTGCTCATAGAAATCATTAAATTAGTAATTAAGGAATAATTAATAGCATATATCCATTTTCAAAGGTTATTTCTGAAATTTTCAAAACAGTTTATTAATTTCACCTATTTTTTTGTATATACGTTACCTTATTTCTTCTCTAATTGCGAACCGGTTTAAATACTACCTGCATGTTGTTAGATATATTGTGGATGTTTTTATTTTCTAATTGCCTTCTATTAAAGTAGATTCCCAGGTAGCCTTATATTTTTTTCGACAATTTAGTACATATAGTTTTTCCAAAATTGCCAAAAAACTAATGCACATTGAACACCATCGAAGTGTCTGACATTTCATCATACATATTTAAGTTCCAACGTAAAAGCCCGGGAACTGGTGTCACTAGGAGAACTTAAATGCGAATTCGAACAATTTGGATTGTAAACCGCAAGTTCAAGGTTATACAAACATAATAAAAAAATGCCTGATTTCAATATAGAACTAAAAAGTTGAAAATAACTAAAATACATAACACAACACAATAAATCACACGTAGTAGGAAATGAACACAATACAGACAGTAACAATCAGGTTTCATAAAGAAATAGATATGTAAGCATTGCAGGAATATAGATTTGATTCGCACTTTAAAAATATGCTAGTCAGGTAAGAAATTTGTATCTAATAAGTACCTTCAATCGTTTACATTTGTTACTTTGTATGCAGGTACCGAACAGCTGTGAATGGGCATTTATTGTATAATGTTATGTTTTGTTAATCATTTTCATATTTTAAGTTATATTTTGAAATCACTCATTATTAAAAAAATATATTGTTATTGTGATTTATTACTTATCATGTTTTACACTAGTAGTTCAGTCACCAACCGGTTTTGGGTAGCAATTCTTTCGGACATCATGGATTTACGTGAAATTTGACATGGAGGTTCAAAAGTTATATTGTGCCGAGGTCTGCTGTTTATCAGGGGTGAACGCCACCCCTTCTCCGGGGTGGAAATTTAGAAATGCATTCTAACCTCATAAATCAATAAATGACTCAATTTTAAGCAAAAAATATTGTAATGTATATTTTTTTAAATTCAATAGTTTATTCACGTTTGCTGAGCTGAGCTGAGAATTCGACCAAAAAATGCATGTTTTTGAAACTTTTTTAATAATAACTGGAAAACTATACATTTTACAAAAAAATCATGCAGAACAAAATTAAAGTGTCTAAATTAAAGAAGATTCTACCCTTTACAATTTTTATAGCTGCAATATTTACCAAGATATGCCTCTTTAAAAAAAATTATTTCGCAGTTGAAAATTTAAAGACTTTTCGAGGCTAAATAGCGGGAAAACGATAAATTTTTTGAAGAAAATGTATAGAATCTTTTTTAAAGAGCATGAAAATTCTTCAAAAATGAGCTTGACAGAAGTCTTTAGCACTAAAAATGGCAGAGTTATATTGAAAATAATGTGATTATCTTTATTTTTTCAAGAAAAAATCAGAACTTTGATCAACAGATTTTCCGTCATAATAAAAATTCAACGTTACCCATTTACAAATAACTGTACTGATGTTCCAACAATGTGTTCTAGAAGTTTGACCGGTTTTGATATCCTAATTTTAAAAATAGATACGATTTTCTTATTATTATTTTTGAATAATTGCAAAACTATCGATTTTCTGCAAAAAAAATAAATGAATAATAAAATAAAGTTCTTTGTCTGCAGAAAATATTCAAATTTTTATTTTTTTATTTACGATGAATGTTAAACGAGATATAGCCATTATAAGTTCTAATGTACGTGTTTAAACCCCCTATCCCTCAACTCAAAAATCTCAAAAATAAAGGGTTCAAAAAATGTGAAAATCAAAGGACTTGAAGCTGTCAAAATTACCTTTAAAATGAGGGTCCAGATATCTTAAAAATTAAGAAAGTATTCAAAAACATTAATATATAGGAATAAGTTCGTCCTCATATATTATACGTATACGCAAACGTATAGCATAGAGTATATATATATATATATATATATATATATATATATATATATGCGTGTGTACACATAAATATGGAGAAAGTGCTATTTTTAGCTAATTTTTCCTCAAATATTAGTGAAATGTGCATTAATTATCAAACTAAAAAATGATAATAAGTTTGTAAATACTCTTAATAATTTTTTAAGTATAATTACAACAAAACGTACAACAATAATTTTCATTTTTAGTATGAATTGTGGAACTTATTACCTGATTTATTTTTATTTTGATTGTTCCTGCCATTAAGTCTTGAAGTGGATATTTGATATAAACAAGAGCAATAGATTCAATTATAAATCAAATTTTCAAGACAGATTATGGAACAATATAATCAGTTTATTTTCTGATTTATTCATTTTTTTAATAAAAACAATTTAAGGATATTTTTAAATTATGTAATTTTACTTTTACGGTATAGTATTTTTTTTATATTTTTTAAGTTTCAATTAATAATTGTTTTACATTTATATTGGTTTGTACTGCAACAATTCTCAAATATATAAAATTTATTTTTGTAGAATTTTCACAATTTGTATGCAATCAGGGGTGGTTTTTGATGGATGAAACTTTGTAGTACCACTTAATAACCCATAGAAAAGATAATTATCACTAAAAATGCACTGTAAAGATATTTAAAGCTATTAAGAATGATTTATTCTATGAAATTGGTTTTAAGTGTAGATTTTTAAGGGTTGATTGGTTGGAAAAAAATATAATTATCATTCCAACAGATATAGGATATCTAAGGCGCGTAGTATTTAATAATTATTTTATTTATTTAAGGAATAATTAGCTCATAAAATGTTTATTTCCTCATTTCTATGAGAACGGTAATTTTCACCCCTAAACAGCAGGGAGCACACAACATACTTTTTTTTCATGAAAAGGTTATGACTAGATTAATTCCAAATTTTCATACAAATCAATGTTATCGGAAAATATTGCCAGGTAATAGGATATGTTTACCGTGGGTGGCTGTACTATAGTAGGTATTTTAACCCCTGAGTAGTAAAAGATGCAAATTTTTGCAGCATTTGCTATAAAAGGTTAACTACTTTAAATACTGGATTGATTCAGCCGATACTTGTTGGAAATTCATTTCACTGAACTAAAATCACCTTGAATTGCACTTTCCACTCTATTTGGTTTTTTTAAAAAACCTTTTCTGACGCGTTTCGATATTAACTATCTTTGTCAAAGAATTAACTGGTATTTCGTGAAGTCCTTACATTTATAGTTTATTTAGGTTGTCAATAATAATCCGATAATTGAAAAATTAGCATAAAGGTATCGGCAATTATCCTTTGACGTAATAATCTGTTGTATACGTAGAATTACTATAGGTATTAAAACAAATTACTGGTTAAATAATATATAAATATATATAAATCAAAAAAAAATAAAAAAAAAAACAAATAGAGTGGAAAGTGCAATTCAAGGTGATTTTAGTTCAGTGAAATGAATTTCCAGCAAGTATCGGCTGAATCAATCCAGTATTTAAAGAAAGAGGACACTAGCTTTTTGGCCACATGGTATTTCAAACTTCAGCGAAGAAGTTCTTTTGCAACCCAAAACATATGGTTTTACAACAAATGTGTAGAAAATGACGTAATACCCAAATACATTCAATTAAAAACACAAATTAGAAGTTCAGCAGCACAAAAAGGAATGAGGCTAGGAATGAAGAAATGGATGCTCGAGGACCGCAGACTGCAATTCCAAAAACGAGAGGTGTGCAACATCTATTTAAAGGTAATCCACACTGAGTTATTATATAGACTACATTACATAGAATTTTCCGTTCTCGATGCTTCAATTAGAGATAAAATTCGCTACTTAGTACAGGAAAAATTTTCTAAACAAAAACAGAAACTTAATACTCTCATAGCAAATAAACCTAAACAACCGTCAAGTAGTAAAAAGAAATATACAGATCATACATTTTTTAGTAGATTTAAGAATTTAACAGACACGGAGTTTACTTCCAGCGAAACATCACTATTAGAAAAAGGTTTTAAACATAATATTAAAAGTAATTCACCCATAAGACCATTTAAAATGTTAGGAATAGAAACTGAAATGGCGTTAAATACACATCCGGATAATATAGGTAACAAATTTATTGCTTCAAATATTATAAAATCTCAATTTATCAAAGATAGCTGTTACACTGAAGACCATAAGATCATAAAATAAATTAATAATAAAATTGAAACTAACAACATTATCCTCACTCGCGCGGATAAAGGTAATACAGTTATCGCTATTAAAAACACCGATTACATAGAAAAAACTGTGGATTTTTTAAATTCGGGAACATACCAAACCCTTAAAAAAGACCCTACAGATTCGTTCCAAAAACAAATAAAATCCCTGTTAAGCAATACTACAATATTCAAAAATTGCTCAAAATCTGCAATCATTGAAATGAATCCTCAGCCACCACAGTTATACTCCCAGATTAAACTTCACAAAGAGAATTTACCCATAAGGCCGGTTGTCTCATATATGACAGCACCAGCATATAAAATTTCAAAAATTTTAATAAATATAATCAAGGACGAATGCAAGTTTTGGCCAAAATTCAGTGTGAAAAATTCATTGGAAATTATAAGAAAAATTAAAAATGTTAGTCTACCACATAATGCAAAATTAGTTTCGTCTGATGTTCAAAATTTGTTTCCTAGTATACCACCAGCAGAAACCGTAACTATAATAGCTGATTTATTAGATAAAAATAATAGTAACCCAATAATAAAAACAGAAATTCTTACAGCATTGAACACTTGCATTAAACAAAATTATTTTCAATTTAATAAAGTAATGTACACAAGTGACAATGGATTAATTATGGGAAACCCTATGAGTCCGTTATTAGCAGAAATATTTATGGACAAAATTGAACTGGTAATCCACTAACACCCACTTGCGAAAAAGTTCATTTATTGGCATAGATATGTGGACGATGTGCGGGCATGCTTTGTAGGAACAAATAGAGAATTAGAAACTTTTTTAAAATTTATAAATACTGTTCACCCTAATATCAAGTTCACTATAGAAATGGAGCAGAATGACAAAATCAATTTCTTAGACGTGACAATTAATAAAATAAACGGAATACATGATTTCTCAATCTATCGTAAAACAAGCCAAACTGACATTACTATTCACAGCACATCTATACATCCTTATCAACACAAACTTGCTGCATATCACAGTATGATAAATAGGTTAATTTCCATAGATCAAACCCCGGAAAATTTTCAAAATGAATTAAATATAATTAAACAAATAGCAGTAAATAATGGTTTCGAGGCTGAATTAATAGATAAATTACTTAAAAACAAGAATCATAAGAAAACATTAAGCTTAGTTTATCCAAACGTCAGAACCACGGACGTCAAATACAATAGTTTAACATATTTTGGTAAACCCACTTTAAAAGTTGCTTCATTTTTAAGAAAGCAGAATATTAACGTAGCGTATAAAACAAACAATAGCTTAGGAAAATTAGTCAAAAATAACAAATCCAAAATAGATAAAAACAACAAAGCAGGGGTGTACAAACTTTCATGTGGCTCATGTGATAAAGTCTATATCGGTCAAAGCGGGAGAGCATGTAAAAAACGCATCATGGAGCACCGTAGTTCTTTTGTAAATCAAAAAACAGATTCAAAATATGCAGAACATCTATTAACAGAATATCACAATTTCCACGAAAACTTCAAATTATTACATGCTGAAAATAAGGGTAGGAGACTAAATCTTTTGGAATCATTAGAGATCAATAAACTCAAGAATTCGGGGAATTTACTGAACGACCAAGTAGATTTAAACCGGTCTCCTTTATTAAATTTATTTAACCAGTAATTTGTTTTAATACCTATAGTAATTCTACGTATACAACAGATTATTAGGTCAAAGGATAATTGCCGAAACCTTTATGCTAATTTTTCAATTATCGGATTATTATTGACAACCTAAATAAACTATAAATGTACGGACTTCACGAAATACCAGTTAGTTCTTTGACAAAGATAGTTAATATCGAAACCCGTCAGAAAAGGTTTTTTAAAAAAACCAAATAGAGTGGAAAGTGCAATTCAAGGTGATTTTAGTTCAGTTAACTACTTTACTAAAACGTTTTTCTATAAACAGTTTCTTCATTCATTTTACGTAGGGCGTTTGCAATCTGTATTCCCAAATAACAAACATATTCTGAATTTCAGAATTTCACCTGTTACCTTTTAATGTGCAATTATTATAAAGAAATTACCAGGTTTTTTCATTACCAACCATAAAAAATATTAAACACTTATACCAAATTGTGGACGCAGTTATCCTCCATCATCTTTCCTTCGCTAATTTTCCATTTGAAACAATAACAAGCAGTCTGTTGAATCACGGGAGAGATGTAACAAACTCAACAGGTTTTCAAGGACTCGAGAACGGCTGTGAATAAATACCTACAGTAGTATTCGGTGTTCTTGATCGAGCAAGCCAGAGCGGCAAAGGCAGACGACGGGGTTAGGAGCGATTAAATTTCTTTACTCCCGGATATATCGATCCGAAGGATTTCTGTATACAGCAGCAGCTGGCTGCAGTTTACGCTTTCTGGCATCCCGTGAAAATAGCAGTACACTTAGGATCGTGACAGTTGGAAATTCTATAGAAATCTCTTAGTGGCTGAGAGTGAAATTGGATAGGATTGAGCAAAATTTTATGAAAGCTTAACAAATGTAAACTATTTTCAAAAAAATGTATCACCGGAAACCCTACCCAAGTAATTAGTATCACCGGAAAATGTTAGTTTGTCCATGTCTCACGTAATCTATTCAGAGAGAAAAAAAGGGTACATTGGGTTCTATATATACAGGAAACTTTTGATGCATTAATACTAAACGTTCCCGAGACATGGCACCCAAACAAAATAATGTCAATTATATTAAAACACTAACCACTGTGGTAATTTTCACCACATTTTCTAAATGATCAAACTGATACAAATATGTCTCCTTTACTTAATCTTAATATACTTACATAATACAAAATTCCAAATTATATTAACAATATTTACCTTCACTAATATTATACAGTAAACATATTGTGCTTTCTACCTATATACTCATTATTATCTTACAACACTATATAACATATTCAGATGTTTAGTATCTAGTTTAATATTTAATTCTGACCAACCCTGTCAATTGTCGAGAAAATAATAAATTTGTGAAAATTACCACAGTGGTTAGGGTTTTAATAAAATTAAAATATGAATTTTCACCAAGGAATGACCGAAACAATCATCAAAATAATGTCAGTTATACGTATGTGGGTGACTGTCTGTAGTACATTTTTATCGTTTTCATAAATTTAGCTTAAATTTTGCATACAAAAGAACAAAATCCAGTGAAAAAACTGGTGGACTATATACTATACCATAGCAAAATATTATAAAATTGCGTGAAACTGACATAGTCAAAGTTGAATTTAGTTAACAGACCTCTTGAGGTGAACTTTTATAAAGCATTGTGATATACTATATCGGTTTCCGATTCGCTTGAGACTAGAGAACTTATAATTACTTAAGCCTATTTATGCAAAAAAATCCACTGAGGTCTGATTTGTTTTGCTTGAAGAAGGTATATAACATAATACATAAAAACTATTGTTAAGAAATTCTTATTTCTTAATTAACTATATGAGGTGCTTAAAGTTGCATGAATAGCAATTTTGGCAGATTTTTAACTTGCCTATTTTATGATAAATCAACTGATCAGATTATGACTTTAAAAGTTTTCCCGCAAATGTGTTTTTCTTTCGACTGCGTATGGTTTTACGTGAACTTTACAATGGTCCCATTTGACACCAATTACTTTTTTAACTATTTGAAATTAACATAGTAATTATCAAATCTTTGAGTGCCTTCCTTCACCGATTCATTTTCTCTTGGTTTTATTTTAGTGTATGTAAATGCGGTTTGAAAATTTATATTTTGACGTTCGGCTTCGAATAAAGCTTATTGGAGCAATCACACCGCCTAATTTTATCGAACTAACTTTTTTTAAACTTTTTCTCATAGAAATAAATATTAGTATTTTTTTATAAATTTGTATGGGCACTTTATTTCTAATTAGGAGATTGTTATAAAAAAATTGACAATAATAATTAATATTCAACTATATAATTGTTGAAATTCAGATTAATTTTTATCAATTTGCTAATATAACTGTCATGTCAAAACACCTATTATTCTTGAAGACGCGAGATGTAAGACCGACATCTAGGATTTTCAAGAGAATCAGTACACAGAGGTTCCGAATCTGGAGCCGTTCCGTGCAATTGCTGTTCTCCCTTAACTCCTAGGACAGAATGTCACGATAAAATTTTCAGGTTACTTCACCTGTCAATATCTCTGACAGATTAAGGTAGGTATCTTAATCGAAATATTTCTATTTTCAACATTTTCCGAACTCCTTGCCTCAAAAACCCCCTTGAAATCGTGAGGACTGCATAGATCTTTAGTTCTATAGGCAAAACAAGGATATGACCAATGTTTAATAAATGAATGAATATTATCGTTACTAAATTAGGACCATAAGAGAAAACAGCATTGTCAGATAATAAACAAATTTCAAATGTTTACTTGTCCACATAATTTACATAATAGAAAAATAAATTGAACAATTGCACTAAAATATATTAACAGTAAAAGTACAAAAGGGAAGAAAAGTGATCTGTTTCTGAGGTTCTAACTTTGGTCAATATAATAAACATATTACGATTGCCATAACTTCTCGTCTCTGGGCTGTCAGCCTTATATTTCATCTTTGACATTGCATTTATATTGAGAAAATAATAAAAGCCTATATGAATTTCAACAATTATATAATTGTTTATGAACTATTATTAACAATTCTTTCTGTAAAAATCAGGTAATATGCTTTTTAATGTGAAAAAATTTTTGAAAATAATATCAGTTCGATACGCAGTAGTAAAGACAGGAGAAGAAATTTGTCCCAACGAATAAATTTTTCCTAATTCTGAACTGAAAATTGCAGGCCTCCAAACTGAGTTTATATACCATAAAATAAAATTAATTAAATTAATTGGGAGCATTGTAAAATGCACATAAAATAAAATGCCCTCGAAAAAAGTCACACTTGCGAGAAAAACTTCAAAACCGTGAAGTTGAAATTCGTTCCAGTTATTTACCACATAAAAGTGAAACCTTTTGCCTAGTTTCAAAGTCTTATCGTTTTTGAACAATTATATACTCTTGAAAAATGTACATTTTTACAGTTTTTTCCAAATAACTTCATACCTAATTATCCACTCGGCTAGCTGAACCGACCATTTAATAGCTATTGCAAATATGTATCAAAACAAACATACTTCTGACACTAAAACTTTTCATTCAGTTGCCGAGAACTTACAAAAACGGTCAAAAAGCGATTTTTGCAACTTTAAGTACCAATTAATTAAGGAATACAAATTGGTTCACAACGGTTTTTGTGGGTTATGCTACCCCGTATAAGAAAAACCGATCACAAACCTTGTTTGCAATTGAAAATATCAACTGCCCTGAAACATAATACTACTGTCTTCATCCGGTCTTGAAAGTTTGGAGGGTTCCCTAAGCTAATCAGAATATCATTTCATCAGTGGATCAAAGGTAAGTGAAACATTTTCATGATATTTCTGGAGAGACGCAGATGTTTTTGATTCTGGTGAATACTGTTCGAGATTCCTGATATTCTTCCTGTAAAATGAATGGAGGGGTAGTTGCGATACAATCCTGTAAACTGTTGTCTAGAGACCGGTCCTAGCCCTCTGTCACTTTACGATGGGCACTTAACCTTGAGCATCCACTCTGTTACATCTTTACAGAGAAAGTAGTGAAAGGCTGGAAATTGTTTAGTGTTCCTTTCTGTGTTGACATGTTCTAGTGTTGTTAACAAACAGTGTGTGGCTTGATTGTCATGGCTCTACAGTGCCTATTCTTTGAACAATACCTCTCGTTGGGGACAAAGCAGATGTAACCATTTTTTACGAGAATGATGAAAATTTAGTTGTTCGCTCCAATTGTAACCCAGGACAGTATTATAATGTAGCATTTCGTGCTACTGTGGACCTCTTTACATAGTTACTGAAATATAACAAATAACGAGTTTAGGTTGGCCAATCACGACTAAATAAAACATTTATTATCTGGGACCACCTCAATGCAATCCAAATCTAGGAATACTGGTAGAGGAAAAATCTAAAGAGACGGCATTCATTTCAAAAACAATATTATTAGCTAATAAATAAGATCCGTGTTGATCACTTCCTGTGTAGTTGTGCAAAAAGATTCGATCCTGGTTCCCATTGATTGTGTAGCCAAGTAAACACAACCACTGGCGTGTGACGTTTAGGGTTGTGAGAACTATGAATATTCTTCAATCTCCGTCATTCACTTGACAACGACAGTCAATAATTTCTCAAAGATTGTTAGGAAGGTCTTTCTTTTTTTGCATATTCATTGAAATTTTTTCTCCTCAGTTTTTCCTTCAACAAATAGGAATTTGAAATTGTAAATTGGAAACAAGGTATTGCAAGGTAATTTCGACAAATTTGCTGAATTACTGATAATCTGAAGAGAGAAAACTGTAATGAACAGGTAAAACAACAATTGTAAAACTATCTGGGATCATATATGGTCTACCACTTTTTAAACTAATATGAATTATTATTGAATACAACGTTCACGATTTTTTATAGCGATTCGCTTTTTTTTTCGATAATTGGAACGAAACTTACAAATTTCTTTCGTCACAAAAAGGACTTAATTTACTACCAGAAAAATTTCAACCGAATGTTTATACAAGTTCAATCATTATTACTTTCGTTTAGCGTTCAACTACTTTTACGCTTTACTAAACATCGAGAGCCCCTTCAAGATAATGTTATTGTATTTTGAAGACGAGATTTGCCAAAGGAAAAACGTCAGAAATGTGGTAATCTCTTCGAATGATTGTTTCGAAACATGTTTCGTTTTTTTATCTGGAACACTGTTTTCAGTAATATACATTTTTTACGAATTATTGATTTAGCTTTCCAATTGCTTTCGCTGTTTTAGGCGTTGCAAATTGAGAATTCTATATGTATTGTATTTTTTTGTAGGCGTATGCCTCGGAATTGAATGATTACGGTTGAGTCTTTCTGAAAGTAAACATTTCAAACAAATTCCAGCAAAAAGTTGTAGTTGTTTCGTGTAATTTTTGTAATTTAAAGTAACAAGATAATAAAACCTAATATACTGAACTTTACAGGAAAAATTATATTACCGCCTATAATGTGTCAAAGTTAATGATGAACAGAAAGGGATTTGTCAAAAATAAGAGTTTTTCGATTTATTTTTCCTTATATTTTATATTAGATTGTCCTGGAGATTCAAATATAATCCAGAAATTAATATTAGAAGTTCTTTAAAAAATAGGTGTTTTATAGCTTTGGGGAATGGGTAAATTTTTGTATATTTTTGTTAATATCCTTTACATTATTTAGTCTTAAAATAAGAAAAAAATATATTGCTGTTCTTAAGCAGCCCTTTCATTTTATATAATACGAGATCGTTTGAAAAATTTGTATTTTTTTATTTGGTACAACTATTCAAATGGGAAACCTTCAATTTGCTTTTACATTTTGTCATATAATTCACAAACTATGGTATTAATATAACTTTAAGAAAAAAATGCATAATATATTGTCATTTTACTATCAGTGTAGGTAAAATTGATTGAATTAGTTAATTGATTTTCAAACTTTTGCAACTTTCCGTTGCGCCAATGCTATTTTACAACTCATAAGTTTTTGCGCCTAATAAGGCAAATCAAAAAAGACTTGCTTCTTGAACTCTAATTCTATAAAGTTGGATTTATTGATTGGATTTATTATGTTATGATTTTGCGACTAATTAACTTCGTAACAATTTACCGCATTTGGATTCCCCTAGGGGAACGCTATATTTGTTTCTTTCGTGTTTAGAATAGCGCTTTTTTGGTTGTTCAATGTTTGTCGCTATATTGTATGTAACCTTTACCGGCCAAATTTTATAGCTCCCCACCTAACAATAATAATAACTCAACAATTTTACTTTTTTTTGAATAATTACAAATTTACCAGAAAACCTGAGAATATTAAAAAATTGCATGAAATTGATGTTATAGTAAATGTATTCCTGAACAACCTTAATTAAGTTACATTCTTTCTATAATATTTATCAAACAAAGTTAGAGATAAAAGAGAGAATACTATCAATGGTGTCAATTTGTTTGTTTATGAATTAGTTTCCACCAACTTTTGTCATGGCACACATTGGTACATTTATTAAACATCTTGTCAAGAACTCTTTCAATAAATATCAGGTCATGTCCCCATTTTAAAATCAGAAATCGTTTAAAATGGGGCAAACAAGATAACGATATTGTTTCCTCTTCATTTTCCCTTACATTTTCTCTTTCCTAATCTTAATTTTCCTTGCCTTCACAGTTTTGCTGGATTTCGGATGGCAATTAATTAATTTATTAAGAAATTTTCAGGGAGTTTTGCCTGACACTCCTGCATAGTGTCAGTGTCATATGTAGAATCTGCAACTAATATTATACAAAAATAAACATATCTTGTGAACCTAGAGTACTAAAAACATTTCACAAAAATGATTATTAAAATATATTCACAACAACATCAACAACCTTAAATTTTTTTTGCAGGACTAACTTCCGGACTTCACTTCAATCCACCAGTAGATTACAGGTGACAAAGGCAGTCATTTATTAGAAATCGTCTAATTATTAAACTGAACCTTGAACTCTAAAAACTCAAATAATTTTTAACTTCGAAATTGTATCTCCATGTTTTCATTTTTTTAATATTACATAACTCGTTCGACATTATATTTTATTACAAATTTGTAGATAATTTTGTTAAGGTTGATTTGGACTCACATACTAAGAGTTCCCTAACACTTTTGAGATTCGAGACAATGTATATGAATCAAGTTAAATATTGTTCTTTTATTCCAGAGAAGCAGGAAATAATTGGATTTTCTTATATCGTTAATATATTTGAAAGTAAGCGTTTTAAATTTATAAAAAATATACATTTTTATTTTTCACAACCAAACTTTACATTTTATATGCTTCATGATTATTATAAAAATATTTTATATTTATTTATAAAGCCTAACAAGCCCTGAAGGCCTAGGGCCTAATCTAACCCCCAAATTAAGGTTAAGATTTTCGCTTTACTTAACCAATAAACTTTCTGTGAAGCTCTATACAATGCTTTGTCTGGATTTTAGGCTCAGTACTTGGGAAGATAAAGAAAAGAGGGGGTCAAATTTTAAATAATAAATTATTAAATTTTTTAAACAAATTATTTTATAAATCCATTTTTTTAATTTTAGGCCGTATAGATTGTGAGATAAGTGAATTTCTTTATGTTTTTATTAAAAAATTTTAAGCAAATTATTTTAAAAAGATGAATAAAATAATTGTCATTTATCATAATGAGAGCTATCGTTTATATCTTACATATTGGATTTAAAAAAAAAGTTTAATTGTTATTTCCCCTTTAATTCTATATTTGTCCCCCAAAATGAATATTAGACTTTTTTCCTATTTTTCCCATAAACTTCAAGTGAGGCGCTATAGAGATAATTTTCAAAATTTTATGTCTTATAGTTTCGGAAATAAAGGGGGAAATGAGTATCTTTTATATTTATGTTAATATTCCTCATAATGGGGCCTTTGCTTTGATATATTGCATGATGCGTTTGAAACAATTGTCATTTTATATTTGCGTTGTAATTTTGTAATTTGCCCTCCAAAATTAATATTAGTGGTTTCTCTTAATTTTTTCTGTAAAATTCAGGTTATTTTTGGTCTTATATTTTCGGGGCCATGGGTACATTTTTGTATACTTTCGTTAAAATCTTTTATACTAATTATTTTTAAAATATGAAAAAAATATAGTTCTGTTCTTAAGCAGCCTTTTCATGTGTTTGAAAAATTTGTATTTTTTTATTCAATTCTATAAATAACGCCCCACCCCCCACAAATTAATATTAAGGGTTTCTTCCTATTTTTCCTGAAAACTTCGGGATATGTCCTATATTCCCTATATTTTTCAAAATTTTATGATCAATAGTTTGGAATATAACCAGTTGTCGATTTTTGTAAATGTTTCCCCCAGAAGTAACCCTAAACTCAAAATTTCTTCATTTACTGTATGTGCTCCTGATCGGCTCACCAAACTATACGATGATAAAAAAGTCCAACGTTTTCCGTTATGTATCTTCGGAGAAAATAACGTGATGTTAAATACCGAGACATCAGGAGTGATTTGATAAGGGTTTCCGTATGTTGGATCCTTAAAATTCTTTAAAAATTAATTATTTTAAATAAGTCAATTTGTACAACAGACCTACAGAGTTCAGTTTATTTTTAACCGACAAATTAATTGTTGCTCTTAATTCCTATAAAAATGTGTGTTTTTTGACAGTTACATAGAATTAGAATATAACATCTGCATCAAAATTTAACCTTAAAGGTTTTCATATTTTCTAAAGTAACTCTTATTTTCCCAGAAAATCTAAAAATTTAACTCAAAATAATATCGGTTAAAAAACTTTTTATTTACTGCTAAGCAACGAAATTATAAGGGAAACAGAATAAAGACGATTTTTCAACTTTCACAACTTTATAAAATGGTGAACATATACTTATAAAATATTTCCCCAAAAATAAGGTCTGATATTTTTTTATTTTATTTTCGTATTATATTCATTGAAAAAAATTGTGTTGCTTCTAATAGGCTGAGACATGCTTGTCACCGAAGGATAGCTTTATCATTTAGGCTGTGTCCCACGTAAACGCGATATGGGCGGAGCGGGCGGTGCGATACCTCAATGTGACAGTTATTATAAACTTCAGCTAAATGCTAAAACAAACCAAACTCAACGATGCGACAACACAAAATAAGTACAATTGCACAAATTTATTTTTCAAACAATTCTTTTTATGTGTTTGACAGTTTGGTGACTTGTTGTTGATTTTCAATAAGTGATCCAAATGCTAGGAATTTATTACCTGTTTTGCAGTAAAATATTTTGGCATTATTACTGCTTCATTAACAACGCTTATAGTGCGTCAACATACTTCCAGCACCCTCTGAGAGGCAGATTTCCAATGAAAAACAAATCAATAAACACAATCAAAATGCCAATTTTTCCGATTTGTTAAAAAAATTCACTTTTCGTTGATACCTTTTTAAGAGAGAACTTTATAACTTGACATCAACCCCTATTTGCAAAAGGCACATCCCTAACCATTAGACAGTCAAAGCCACCTATACCAATATTGATGTTTGTCCAAACACGATTTACATAAAATAACCGATTAAAAGAAAATAATTCAGAAGTTCTTACCGACAGATTCTTCTTCAGAAGGTTATTAAAAACTGTTCAATATTGTTTTGTTTCAAACAAGAGGTTCAATTTAAGATAGGTACGTTGTTTACCATATTTAGGATCTTAATATGCCATAGGGCTCACAATTAAAGAAGTGAGTTAAATCAAATAGTCAATAATCTTAATTTTAAAGTACAGCTTCCAATAGTTGTTGAATTTGTATGACATGAAAATCTCTAGGGACTGGACCAATGCAGAGTGCGTATAAGAAGAGTGTTGCCAAGGTATAGGCTAAATGCTGATTGATTGCCCCATTTTTTACACTGATTTCCGATTTACTATAGGAATGGGAGAACAGATGTTGAATGTCTGTCACAGTGTTGCCAGATCTGATGATTTAAATTAAATCTCACTATATCTGTATTTTATCAGTTTCGTATTCTTAATTTTTTAAAATTTAAGCCGTAAAAATACAAACCACCAATATAAAAAGTGGACAACAGTAATCAATAGTCATCAGAAGAAAATATGTCGATTGCAGCATAACCTGATTTTTGTTGACAAATTGCATATTACAAAGTATTGAGATTTGCTGTTTGCGTAGTCCGGGAATTTAAAAATGAAAATGTGAAAGGTTTCAGAAAATTTTTAATAAAGTTATTCTCAATATTTTATTTTTTTAAACCAAATTAGTAGGTACCTGAAATTGTTTATTATCTTTTTTTAATTTGTAGATACATAATTTTAATTTCTGTTTTTAATATCAATGTCTGATCTCTTGAATGATATTATTCGTTGAGTCGAATGCTTAAAAGATATTATGGATTTTCTCAGAATTTTCTCTTCACGCAATCTTACAACCACGCTTTTTTTTAAATCTGCTGCAGTCTCAACGGTTGCATAACACAAAAGGCGACGTGTTGTCCATAGTCAAGTTGATTCTTGTTGGTGGAATATGAGCGCAAAATGGCCGTGCTTCCGGGCTTGGCACTACTCATCTCTTAGGCAATCTGGACAACCGATGTGTCTTATTTCTTATGTATTTTCAAGCTTTTGTTATATATTTTTATTTAAGTATTATTGGCTTTCGGACTGGCCTGGCGGTTTCTGAAATTTCCTCCTTGTGAAAGACATGTTTCATATTCTAAAAAATATACAAATTTTGATAATACGTATATTGTGAGTTTAATTTTATAAAACTTTGAATCTTATATTTTACACTCCAGCAATAATTCGTCCTTGGTATGTAAAATTGTAAGCTTGCAACTATCGCACATTCGCAGCTGCTTAGTCTTGTTTCTTTTTAAATCCTCACAATAATCTAGTATATTCTTGCATGCATGGATTTTACCAATTCTCAGAAAAACAGAATTAGGGAATTGCTAGGAATACTTTTTGAGTAACGTAACAAGTAACAATATTTTATTACCACGTATGATACAATTTGAAATGTCAACAAAACTTGTTTATTTTGCTTTTACTTGTTTTTATAAACTGGAACAATCTGTTTCTAAGTTTTGGAAAACATGTGCCAACAAAAGCCTGTGTGATTGATTTACATCTGATTAATATATTATAACCTAATCATCATTCTCTATAGAAAAGCCGATTAATTCATGAAAATGAGTTTGGACCAAGGTAACTGCGAACTTACATCAGCTATAAGTCAGGCGTTCGAATTGTATTTGACAGCTTTACACCTTCGAAAAGAGTAATTACCCAACTTGCACGACTTTGACGTTTTATGAAATAATGAGGTGTGTTATTCGATATTTATTCACCTGACCTATATACATTGCTTTGAAACTAGGTGTCAGCTAATTACTGGATTGAGAACATTTTAAACCGTATTACAACGTAGCCAGTATTTTGGTACGTATGTAATAATTGAGAAATTTAGTATCAAATATAAAATATATGAATGAGAAAGCAGTTACGTTTACACGAGCGTAAATAACAAATTGCATCAAATAGGACCGATTAATGACAAGTAACCTTGAAAATTTAGTCCTTGAAGAGTACGGGAAAGAATTAGTCCAGTTAAGTAAACTGCTGACAAATATAATAGCATAATAGTATGACATGAAAACATTATAGTTTATTATACCAGTCTATAGAGCAAAATTGAACTCATTTTTTGACATAAAATTCACTTATACTATTACGTTAGTTACAGTTTATAGAGGGTAATTGATAAGATTTCAACAGTAGATTCGAAGTAAACTATTTAAATAATAAAAACTCTTAAAAATGAGAATTTCTTTTGTTTGCTGTTTATATAATGAAAAGTGATGTCAATACAAAAGTTGTGGAGAAGTATAAATCCTTAATGAGAGTTTATTCTACTTGATATGATCATTTTTCAAGGAGTATAGTCGGAAAAACTTGTTAAAAGTGCATTTTCTTCAAAAATTGGGAACTTTCTGATAATTAACATTAGAATAATCATCAGCAAAACGACAGTTTATGATGTTAAGTTTATATGGGCTCACGATTGACACTACTGAGTAAGTAGTTTTAGAAGAATTGAAACTTAAATAAGATATTTAGCATAGCCCACCATATTAACGAGGCTAGTCCCATTGAGAAATACTAAAGATATTTTGAAACTTTCACTTCAATTTGTCTATCTTGGATTTTTGTTATAATGCCGGGAAAATGGTCTAATATAAAAGTAAGTATTGCACTAGAAGTACGAATATGTGACAGCCAGCCAGCCGTTCATTGACAATAGGTGTCAAGGCACATGGGTGGATGTAGGATTTACTGGTGGTGCGGACACAAAATGAAAATTGTTTTACATAAGTATTATCTGAGCATAATGTACCATTTTTCCATTGGTTTATTAGGTTAATGGTTAATTCACAACCAATATTATACATTTTACGGCAGGATAACAAAAATCCAAGAGATACCAAGTGAGATGCTTTTATCAGTCTCCGAAATATAATTTGCATATCTCTATTGAACTGTCGGGGTTAATACGATACATTCTACAAATTATTTAAATTGCAATTCTGCAAGATATACTTAATGGTCAATATCTATCTTCATTCTTATTAATCTCAACGTTATAAACTACCATTAGGAGGAAGGTTAAGGTTCCAGCTCTCTTATTACAACCAAGTTATACATTTTTAAAAAATAGTCACTTTATATCGGGTTTTCCAGCTTTTCTTTATGAAAAATGCTCATATCAAAATCTACAAATCAATTTGAAGATTTTTTTTATTCTTAAAAACTTTTATGTTGACGGCATTATGAAAAAATGAAAAAAAAATGCATATTAGTGGGAGTTTTTAATGCTCCAATAATTAATTACTACGAGTTTGCTGTTAAAATTATGTCAATTATGGGTTATAAACTTCTATTTACTTGACAGCATTAGCGGTTTGCTGTTGACTTTTGTGCCATGTAACAATCTCTATTGCCTGGTGTATGTATGGTAAAGCACAAAACGAAAAAAATACGGAAAGGAATATATTATTTGAAATATTTATTGTAACCCTAGAAAATATACTTCTAGACATAGCTTGAAGCGCACAAATATAGTGCCAAGAGTAAAAAGAGAGGGCAATAGAGAGAAAAAAAGGGTATTTCATTCAATAGGAAGGTGCAATGAAGTTCATACAGCACAGAGCTCATTGGATGCAGCTCCTACTCGAGTGAAATAGCCTCTCTATTGTCCTATCTTTCTAGCGTTGGTACGATATTTGTGCATTTTAGACTACCTCCAGAAATACAAGTTCTATCTATGATTGAGTATAGTCATAATTTAATAATAAACTTTATCAGTGTACTATTTTTCGATAATGTGCATTAACAACGTCCTGTTACAGTTTAGGGCCAACAAGTAAAGGTACTAACAATACATTTCCATAGGTTTCGAGAGAGATTTCGAAATGATAGAGAAGGGAAGTCCTTAAATAATATTTGTGTTTATAGGGATTTTTCCCACTCACTTCTTTTTTTTAGCATATGGATATTGGAAAATTGGACTTTCGAGAAAATGTATCATAGCAATTTCGAAAAATTGTTCAGATTACTGACCGTCCCATGCAAGAAGTCTTCCTCACAAATGTTCTGAGAAAAGGAAACTGGGCAATATGAACTTATTCACCTCGAAGTTGGACGTATTTCTATTACACTCAGCTTTCTAGAATGCTTAATATTGTCTGGCAGCAATAATGTACAATAGGCAAAAAAATTTCACAATAAAAGGAAAAGGAAACTCTAGATATTCTTATTAATGACAGTCTAAGCTGCTATATTCTGCCAAAACTTCAAATTTTCCAGGTAGTTCAGAATTTTATTGAAACGACTCCTTTCGAATGCACCTATTAAATGTATTGCAATCGATTTTAAATTAAATTCATTCTGTGTGAAATGTGGCATAAAGTTTTATATTCGGTTAACAATAACGTAACTCAGCGACAGCTTTAGCCACTTTATTGTTTATGAAGTGAAACTATGAGGCAATAATAAATAATGGCACTAAAAATCCTATTGTGACGTAAAGGTATTATTTACGATCACAGTTAATAGGGACCATAATATTAACTCCAAAACGCAGACAGAGGATCTAGATAAAATTTCAGACCTAAGACGGCGGTGTGTAAAGGAGCCTAACGAAGGTTTGAATCAGAACGAGCAGTAACTCACCTCGATCTGAACCTATAGATTATGTATTTATTAAAACATATATGTTTGTGCAGAATAACTAATGCTTTCCTTAGATGATTCTAGGTTGATCCGAGCTGTCTACACTAAAATACCTGTCTTTAAAGCCTGGTAGAATATTTCAGGAATTGTAACAGAGATGCCACTTACAAACGTTGGCTGGCTCTTCACACCAGTAATCTCTTTTGAGACGAAAGAATAGCAGAATATAAGAGCCATCACCTGATTTATTCCCCAGCCCACTAATAGGGAGGTACAGACTTCCAATTTACGTCAGTGTTTCAGTAGCTATTAAGAGAGTGCAATTTATTATATTTTCATATGACGGAACTAGATCAAACTCCTTAAATTAAACCCACATATCAAGAATTCGCTTATTTGGTTTATCAGGATGATGCTCGCTTGAATTGTAATGGTAATGTTTTTCTATATGATAAAGGCACAAAATTACTATTTTTATATTATTTTATTCATACACTAAAAAATATACCTATTGTTGTTCTATATTAATAAATAAAACGGTTTTCGAGAAAAAAATTCCCTTTTTCAATGACGTTCCTTATTACTTAATTTCATATATTGACACTATTGAATTGCTTTAAGAATGAAAGATTGGTGGATTCTCAACAATATTGTTTTATTTGTCAGTATTTCGTAACAATAAAAATTAATCATTTCTCATACGTATTTACTAAATTAATGTTTTCAGATATCCTTCAAAAAATCTAAAGTGTTAAAATCAGGTGATCATGAAAGCCAACCAAGTGACCCTCTTCCTTATCACTCATTTTCGAACTGCCTATTTGGGTGTTTTCGAACTGCTACCATGAAATAGTATTAACCACATATTACGGTATATTTGCAAAGATAAATCTAAACGTTTGAACCACTTGTTCTGGAAAAATTCTAAATAACGGGTTCCATTTAACCTTTTGGCAATGCAAATGGTCCAATGTTAGATTATTCTGCCACACATTTTAATGGAATCAACCTGGCACTGATAACTGGATATATTTGCAAACTATGTATGGAGAAGACAACTGAAGTGATGAAATTACATTGTTTTTGTACATCTATAAGAGTCAGGTCGAAAAGTTTTACCTTCGCAGAAAGTCTACAGGAGTACGTACGCGGACTTTTTGTAGGCTAAGCAGATGCTCTTTTAGTTTTCTGTAAATAGTCGAAATTGGGCACACCAACCCCAATGCCAAAATCGTATATATCGGTAGCATAGATTCTGATACCAGCTACTTATTTGGAAGAAGTCCTAAAACTAGATACAGTAACAACGATCTACACTGAAAGAAACAATATATGGTGTCCCACAAGGTACTGTAATGGGACCGAATTTGTTTGTAATATTCATTAATGACATTAATCAGTACATTGAAAAAAGCCATATTCAACTTTTTGCGGACGACACATTAATCTATTTCGCTGCTGATAATATAAATACAATAGTGAACACCTTAAATTTAGAAATGAATAACGCATCAACCCAAACCAAACCATTTGTTGAATCACTGTAAAAGAGTAGAAAATGTCCACAGTTACACAACTAGGAACGCAGAAAACTTTTATATAACAACAGTGCACAGAACGTCTGATCAACAAAACCTATTCCACAAAGGACTTAAACTGTACAACGAGCTACCAAACAACGTAAAAAAATGTAATAAATTAAGTGATTTTAAAAAACTTTGTTTTAGGCATATAAAAAAATACTTTTAGCACTGTAACATTATATTGATATAAACTAATTAGGGAGATTGAATATATGTGAGTAGATGTTGTATAAAGTTGTATTTATGTTAGCTAAAGCTATTAATAAATAAATAATAAATAATAAAACATACAAAATTAGATTCATATGGGTGAAAACGTCTGTTAGGAAGAGCAAATGGTCAAGAAGTTCTGCATATTTTACAAATGCAGTAATTGACCAGTTCGCCAGACTGTATTGACACCAACAAAATTTTAATATAATCTGTAATTGGAAGACTATGAAAGTAGATATTCATATATTTCAAATATGAAAATCTTCTTGAAACAAGGAGACGACAAATGGAAGCACCTACTTAAAGCAAAAAATATCATTACCATCAAAGGGTCACAATATAATGTTTAACATTTTAGAGAACTCATTTGTACTGCAGGTTTACCTACCAGAAAACTACTGTTGTGCTTTACTAAGGCATCCTATCAATCGATCAAGATTTTCAAGAAAAGAAATTGGAACTTGTTAAAAATGGTATGTCAGTAAATAAATACATTGCTCATTATGTAACTGTTTCTCTTAGAACATCTTTAAGGAAAACCTATAGGCAAAATCAGTAACGTAGAAATTTGTGTTTTCAATTATATATATTTTTATTAAAAATACCTATCTATTTCAGAAAAAGAGTAAAGAGGCAATTATCCATGAAAAGAATTAAATTTCTGCCTCTGTCACATCACAGCAATTTTCTCCTAAATTACTAGACGGAAAACGTTGAAATTTGGTATGAATGTATAGTTTGGTAACTCGATTAGGAGTATCATATAGCAAAAGAATAAATTTTGATTTTAGGGGTACTTCTGGGGAGAAAAAAAATCGACCCCCGAAACTATTGATCCTAAAATTGTGAGAAAATAGGAAATATAACACGTTGCCCGAATATTACAGGAAAAATAAGGAGAAACCATTATTTTTAATTTTGGGGGGCAAATTATAGAATTAAATAAAAATTTTAAAATAAAAAATTGTTAAAACGCATCATGTAATACATCAAATGAAAGGTCCCATTCTGAGGAACACAAATATATTATTTTCAAATTTTAAAAAAAATTAGTTAAAAACATATTAACGAAAATATACCAAAATCTCCCCCCCTTGCCTCCGTAACTATATAAGTTAAAAAAAAATAGAGGTATATTGTCTGACCTGAAGTTTACTGGAAAAATAAGGAGAAACCTCTACTTTAAATTTTGGGGGGCAAATTACAGAATTAAATGGAAAATATAAAATTAAAATTGTTGCTAACGCATCATGTTATAAAATGGAAGGGCTCATTATGACGAAAGCAAATATATTTTTTTCATTTTTTTTAAATAAATTAATTAAAAGATATTAAGTAAAATATTTAAAAAATTACCTATTCCCCCCTATCACCGAACCCGTAAGCTGTAAAATTAAAATTATAATTTATTATTTAAAATGTGACCTAATTTGCCCCTTATCTTCCAATGTACAGAGCCTGAAAATTCAGACAGTAGATTATAATTTAATTAATTAAATTTATAGTAAAATAAAACTCTAAGGTTACATTTTGGGGGCCAAATTAGAAAATTAAATACATATTTATTCTTATAAAAATCAAGCGAATCCTGAAGCAGATAAAATAAAAAGTCTATATGTGGAAAATGAAAGTGTATATTTTTTATGAATATAAAATGCTTCCTTTAAAAGATATTAGGGTAAATATAAGAAAATGCACTCATTCCCTGCATGTCTGAAACTGGAATATTAGAATCTTCAAGGTGGTACGGAATCCTTAGTATGCGAGTCCAACTCGCACTTGACCAAATTATTTACTTTTGTAAGCAATTTCATAATATATATTTAGATCATATGACTGTTTGTGTGCGTGTCAGTTTTATTTAGAATTTTGAATGTTTTGTTCTTGCCGAATTGATTTTGAAGTTTCCGATTTGATGTTCATTGAATAGGATCTATTGCCAGGAAATATATAGATCTATATATTTCCTAAAACATTAGTAAGTTAGACATAATAGTTGACAGTGAAGATGTTACTCAAAAATTACCGCCAGAACTCTCTAGTAAATACCATATTGGAAATAAATTATGTCTAGTAACGAAATAGAAGTTTGCACAAAATATAAGTTCAACAGAAAGACAAGCCATTAAAACCTTAACTAAAACAATAACATCAAAGTACCACCCGTCTATAAAAGCCAAAAATAATAGCCAGAATAATACAATACTATAATGACAGAATATATTATTATACATTTTCTGTGGGTTCAAAAACAATCTTTTCAACGAAAATAAATCTTCTTTGTTTGTACATTAGCGATCAGAATCTTCTTCTCCATGATAGGGAGTAAGTCGATCCAAACGGACCACCTTCATCTTGGCCCTCCAATTTCGGTGAATGCCGTAGATCACGTGGTTGATCTGTTAAACTATTTCATATGGCCTATCTCAAGCTGATGTGAGCTTTGCCCTTACTCCTCTGGGGTTGTATAGCTCGACCCTATCTCTCTCCTGAAGCAGACTTTTCAAATTAATTTGATCTGGTCGGTCGACATAATCGTTAACTTCAGCTCCTGTTCGAATAGTACTGTGGCAGGAGTCAGTCCTGTGCTGTTGTGAAGGGCTTAGGGTTAAATTAACAGGAATAATGGAATATGCCCATCCCAATGGGACTGATTTTTGCTGACCACCTTGGATAGATGTCGTACCAAGATACTGTTGAATCTTTTCACCATTCCGTCCGACTGTGAATCCAAGACTGTGATTCTAGATCTCATTATCCCAACGTCGTCGTTCTGGAATTCAAACTTGCGCCCTTGGTTAAAATAAAACCCCAACCTACTGAAAATCTGATCCCCAAACACCCTTGACACCGATGTTTCTGCTTCTTACTTAGATATGACCAAGATGAACCTGTTACCACCCTCAGACTCGGAATATAGACCAGCGTCCAAATTGTATTCTGCCGAGAAGACCCGACAGGAGCCACATTTTCAGCACCAAGCTCTGGCGCCTTTTCAGTAATTTAGCCAGTATTATCGTTGGCGAATGTTATCCAGTGTTTTATTCATGCCCAGATCTCCTCTGGTAATCCCATTATGTACTTCGGTCCGGCCAACGGGTACCTTTTTTGGGGACTACCATGGTGGACTTGGTTTCTCTGCCATCTTTGATTTCTCAAACTCTCTTTAACATTCCATTCTCTACCTTCAAGGAGTCCCAATGGACCCTCAATGATTTCAGGACGCCCTACTCTCTTGCTACTTCGTCCAACCGTGGCCTTACCTCCCTCTGTTTTTGAGTGATAAAAAAGTTGGAAATGTTCTGTACGCTTACAGCGATAACATACACCAATGGGTCTTCGTTTCTGCTTGATCTCAAATATTTGGTTAATTTTGGAAATTGTATACTGAAGGAAACGCTCTGACTCTTTCTGACTATCAGAAACTGTTAGTACCCTTGGTCCAGACATGCTCATGATAGTCTCTACTTCTAAACCTCGCCGCAGAATTTCAGTACCATATCTTATATCACTAGTCACAGATTTCGTTGAGCCTCGATATCTCGCATGCCATTTTAAAACTTCGTGTAGCCGATTAGTCTTTAAGATCTTCTGGTAGGATACTCCTCGAGATTTTGTAGACTGTTAACAAACTTTTGAGTTTTCCCACTAAGTTGCACCTTATAAACTTGACTGATTGACAGCACAGATCATACAATAAAGATAGATGGGTAACTCAATGTTATAAAATGTGTTCACATTTTGTCCCATGAGAGGTTAGAATATGCATAATAAGCATCTTCAGAAGTCCCTTCAAGTACTAAATTTGAAGTTTGTTGAATTTGACAGATCATCACCAACTAAAAAGAAGCAATCTGCAGTTTCTGGTCCCAAATCTCACCAACAGGTATTCCTTGAATATACAGAATATGCCACAAATAACATTTAGAAGACAATGTACCATCAGAATAAACTCAATATTGAAATTAAATTTATTTATTTACAAAAGATAAAAGGATAAATTATCAAATACAGTTGAAAATGACACTACTTATTTATACATTAAAATAATTCATAGTTAAAACTAACAAAACAGTATATATCAATATTATATATACAATGATGAGGCACTTGTTAGTTGAAACAAATATATCAAAGGATTCATTTTATAAAATATTCACAAATTGTTGGAGTCTTCAATTTTTATTTTGTTTGTATTTTTTATGATAAATTCATGCATAAAGGGTGGTCAAAAAATAAGATATTATTATCCAATTCAATTTGTCAAACAGAAACAAAAAATAATCAACAAATCCAAAAGAGCCAAAATGCAAGAAATCCAATCACAAATGTTAATTGAAGCCTTACACGATTTTGAAGTTTGACTTGTATTTGACTGGAAGTGAATTTTTAATAATTTGCATATTTGCTTTGATTTGCTAATTTCTGTTTTTGTAATAAATCACTCCTTACTTAGAATTACAGAAATTTTGAAATAAAGAAATTTTTATTATTAGCTCAATCATAAAGTTGTCACTAATTGTTAGTTTCTATATATGATATGGTACATGAAACATACCTATAATTTGAGATAGAATTCTATAAAGAAATACAACATGGGTATTCTGATTTGAAAAGTTGAAGTTGATGGTTTAAATTATTCTTGGTTTGTATATATAAATTTATCATCAGAAAAAATCACGACCCATTTTTGCATCCTTGTGAGATTTATCCCCAGTATGAGACCAACAAGCAGCTCATTTTCAATGTAATGTAATTGTTTTTTGAGTAAAACACATCTCACACCTTTTAAAATAATATATAATTTCCCTTCCATCAATAAAATAACCATGAAATATATTTTTAATATTATTTCTTAACCAATAACTGTTTGTATCTCTTAGAAAATATTTTATTGCAGCACTGTTTGTTGGTCCTTGGTCAATACTGTGGCTATAAACTCTAAACCAACAGAATGAACATGTACAATTATTTCCTTTAAAATCCTTATTAAATCTACTATTGGAGTACTAATTTCAGAAAAAAAAACAAATTGTTTCCATTTCTTATAAATGCCTTGTAACATGAAAACTAATGCACAGTCTGTAAAGTTCATGTATCACTACAGCAATTTACAATTTCTACCATATGAACTTTAGAAAAATTATTCATCCAATGATAAAAGTCTTTGGCTTTAACTTTCGAATTCACATTTGACTTTAAAAATATATAAATATTTACTTGAGCTATTAGTATTTTTAAAGACCTTTATTCCTATTTCTTCTGATGTAATGGCTGCAAAGGATGTTTGGTGCTTGCAATTTTTAGTAGCTTTTCCATTTCAATAGTTCCATTCTAAGGTTCTTGCTATTTGTAATTAAAGACTTCTTTCTTAGCACCCTGGTGTAAAATACAAGATATTATGAATTAATCAACAAGCACTAAAATTTGCTTGCCCGTATGTACTTGGTTTTGTGACTCAACTGCAGGTTTCATCTTAAGAAAATACAAATGATCATCTTCAGTTGACACTACTGCCATACATCTATAATCCAGCTCAGACACTTCAGAGTTGGAAGTTCCTTGATTTGGGATATTTATATTATTTTTCTAATTATCAGCAGCTTCTTAAAAAAATAACATGTATCTCTTTCACAATAGCTTGGTTGTTTTCATTGGTTTACCTGTCATCATAAGGGGGTAATAATCAGTGGTTTGTTGTTTTCCTACAGAGTATACAAAATTGTCTCCTGAACTTCTCTCATAACCTCAAATTAAACAATAAATGAAATAAATACAAGTAACAGTATCAGAAAAAGATAAACATACCTGGCATGTAAAGTTTTTCGATGTTTATTCTTTGAAGCCATATTTTCTGACACATTTGTTGGTTGTAAAATAATGCCTAAAAAAACTGATTAAAAATTAATTAAATTAAATACTATTTAGTTTGTAGCTTTTGGCTATATACAGTACCTTAAAACGATGTATGAATGCAAGAATGGAATTGGATACAAAATTCTACCACAACAAATTAGAGAAAAAATAATAATTTACTAAGGGCCGATAAAAAAGATCTCATTGTGTCACCTGGATAATTCGATTAACTGTCAAAAAATAGTACTTGAAGGAGTTCTGAAGGGGGCTACGTTTACAGTTCACCGACAGCTGGACCAACATTGCCTATCTGAGTTAACACCTCCTGATTGACAGTCATATCTTTTAATCAGGACTGCAATTATCTTGACGAAATTCCCTAGTTCATAACATAAAAATCCACAATTCAACTATACCACACAAAGTAGAACAGAACACAAAACGAAAATTAAAAAGTCTGTGCTAATCTGTTAAATAAAGACGATTGTGTTACTTGTACTTTCATCGAATTCAAACGTATCTACCTGGTTGGCGATAAGTAAGAATGAAATTAATATTTGGCATCTATTTAGTGCATAAAGTTTTTATTTGTTTTTTACTCACAAGAATAATGGGATCACTGAAGCAACTGAATTCTTTTATTGAATTCAAGTCGCGTCAAGGAGCAACACATCCAGACATATCAATAAAAAGAGCGGCAGTCATTTGAGACTGAACGATAGAAGCGAAAGCTTCTTACGAAATATTCTTCCCTTCTCTCATTATCTCACTGTCTCTATTTTTCTTTCTTCGTGTTATTGTTAGTAACGGATATGAATATCAGGTGAATTAAAATAATTGTCACTTTTTCCCTATTACTCAAGTATTAATCCTAATTTAATTCTTAATTTAAAAATATCAGCAAAGAAATATAAGTTTACTTATTGAGTAAGTGTTTGTAAATAGTTATTGTTTATCTCAAAGAAAAATTCGTTTTGTTCTTAGCTAACATCATTACAAACACATAGCATTTATATAAAACAATAAATTGTATACTTATATATTCAACAGTAGTAACAATTTAAAATGAGTTTTATTCATTTTATGTGAATTGAAAATACTACATAAAATTAATTAATAATGACATAATATTAAAATAAAGTATAATTGTTCTCGGTTTCGAACCAGAGAACTTAGGATTTGCAGCCGTGCGCTTTAGACTCTTGACTAACTGAATTATATTATTTAGAGGATATAAACTTTCCACCTGTATTTAATACCATCAGTGCCTCTATTGAGTGGTAACCCTAACGATGTAAACAAAGGACACGTTTTGCTTAATGTGTATCCTTCTATTCATTGATAATAAGAAAATTTAATGCAAAGTTACCTTTTTGTGTGTATTCTTTTTAATTTGTGACGTATGTCAAGTCTCTAATTTAATATATCATAAAGAAAGAATAGTAGTGTGTATTAGAACGAAAAGCAAATTTTCTGCACGTATTGTATATTATATTGATTTATTTCCTCTTAATGATTGATTTTCCATAAAAGAAGAGACTCTTAATATGTTACCTGGTCCCTGTTTTTTACCCAGAGGACTGAATTGGATGGGTATTTCAAGAATGAGACAGTGTGGTGAAAATGAAAATTAAATTTGTGCCCCTCGCTTTCTTGCTCATCTATTTTCATATGTTTACGTGTGGGCGCTTCAATAATGAAGTGCTTCCAACTTAAGAGCAGATTGACTATTATATATGGTCTTCAAATTTTTGTGCTACCCTATATACATGAAAAACAACAAATTTCCTTATTTATGTCATGTAGAATTCTCAAACGATATAGCTTTCAATTTCAAAATTTTATTTTATTCATATTTAACACCATTTGTCAAATTAAGACTGGATTTTTCAAATATACAGCCTTTTTTTCTCAAGTATAGTGTTATTTCCCAATCATATTGTTTGCTGAAAACAGATAAATACCTGCAAAAAATGGCATACTAAATGTATTATTGAAGAAAATGTGAAGAACTCGTATGTTACCCCATGTTATAAGGGATTTAATATCATATATATTTCTTTGTCAAATTTTATTTATAATATCCATATCCAAACCAAATACATTTTTGGTATTTCTTCTAGGTCTGTTAGGAAAAGCTCCAACATAATTTTTAATAAACTTCGTCTAAAGTAAAATAAATACAAGAAAGTAATGGAATTTGGATCACGATCTTGAAATTTCCTAGCAATTTCCATCACAAACGGAAATTGGAACAAGATGTACATTTTGAAACTTTCCAAACGTCAGCGGCCCACGCACAACCTATTTCTGGATGAATTTCAATATATATCCGAATGAATCGTACCACGCATTTCTGTTTTCGTTGTAAATTACAAATCCAAAATTGCTGTCTGCATGTTATTGCTTTGCATGTATGATATCTAATATCGAATTTCCTAGTTCATGATATTTATAAGTATTCTCATGTTAATTCCGTTGCGAATTGCTCTGACGGATGATTAAGGAATTGGTAATCTACTGCAACTTTTCGAGAATTGTCACTTCATTAAGTCAACATTACTAGAAACATTATGATACATAATTTAATAAGTGGCTAAATAAGTTTTTTAACTCTTTGGGTCTTAGTAGTTCCATGTAGTCATACTTGAAAACTCGACTAAGGGTTCTATACAACCTTTTAAACCTTTTATAAACTAGGGAGATAATTATACTTTTTTTTCAATTTCACACAACGAGCTGCTACAGGATGATTTTGTTAGGGTTCCGTATATACAATATAGGGATACCCTTATAATATCACTCAGGATTTCTGCCTCTGTCACATCACAGCAATTTTCTCCTAAACTACTGGACGGAAGCGGTTGACATTTGGTATCAATGTATAGTTTGGTGACCAGATCAGGAGAACATATCGTAAATGAACAAATTTTGATTTTAGGGGTACTTCTGGGGGGAAACACCAAAAAAAATCGACCGTTCCCCCCCTGATTTCCGAAACTACTGAGCCTAAAATTTTGAAAAAATAGGAAATATAGAATGTTGCCCGAACTTTACAGGAAAAATAAGAAAAAACCATTAATATTAATTTTGGGGGGCAAATTATAGAATTAAATAAAAATTTAAAAATAAAAAAATTTCAAACGCATCATGTAATATATCAAATGAAAAGTCTCATTCTGAGGAACACAATTATATTTTTTTCATATTTAAAAAAAATTATTCAAAAAGATATTAACAAAAATATACCAAAATTCTCCCATTCCCCCCTTATCTCCGAAACTATAAAACGTAAAGTTGACCTGAAGTTTACTGGAAAAATAAGGAGAAATCTCTTCTTTTAATTTTGGGGAGCACATTACAGATTTAAATGGCAAATATAAAATTAAAATTGTTTCTAACCCATCATGTTATATATCAAATGAAAGGGCTCATTACGACAAAAACAAATATTTTTTTTTCATATTTTTATAATAAATTAATTAAAAGATATTAACAAAAATATCAAAAAAATACCCAGTCCCCCTCCTTATCTCCGAAACCATAAGCGGGAAATTTTTGAAAAAAAAATGGAGGCATAGCCACTCACCTGAACTTTACTGGCAAAATAAGGAGAAACCGCTAATATTCATTTCGGGGGGGCAAATTATAGAATTAAATGGAAAATAAAAAATTATAATTGTTTCTAACGGGTCATTTAATATATCAAATCACAGGGCTTATGACGAATACAAATATATTTTTTTAATTTTTAAAATGAATATTTTAAAATATATTACCCATTCTCCCCGTTATTCGCCAAACTATAAGACCTCAATTTTTTTGTTTATAGGAAAAATATGAAAAAAATCCCTAATTCTATTATTTGGCCCCCAAATAATACAATTAAAAATAAAACTCTAATGTTAATTTTTATGGGCCAAATTAGAAACTTAAATACATATGTTTCTGATAAAAATCAAACGAATCCTGAAGCAGATAAAATAAAAAGTCTATGTGTGGAAAATCAAAGTATATATTTTTTATAAATTCAAAACGCTTCCTTTAAAAGATATAAGGGTAAATATAAGAAAATGCACTCATTCTCTGCTTGTCTGAAACTGGAATATTAGAATCTTGAAGGTGGTACGGAACCCTAAATATGGAGTCCAACTCGCACTTGACCAAATTATTTTTCTATATTTTTGGTAAAACTTTTTAACTCATTTATTTTAGAATATAAAGAATTAATAACAAAACATATATAATATTTCCTATAATGGGCCCTTTCATCAGATGATGGGTTTGAAAAAATTGATTTTTAATTAATTCCAGGATTTTGCCTACAAAATGAAGGATATATTCTTATTTTATTCTGTAAATTGCAAATCAGGCCATATATTTCTTGTTTCTTTTCAAAATTGTAGTTCTTATAGTTTCAGTGATAAGAAGGAATATGGATATTTTTATAATTTTGATAATATCTTTTAAATAAATGATGCATTTGATAATATTTTATTTTTTCTTTTTCATTTAATTCTGTAAATTTACCTCAAAAATTTATATTGGCTTTTTTCCATATTTTTTCTGTAAAGAGTGAGCACATCCTATTTTTTTAAATTTTAGTTCTTACAGTTTCAGGGTTAAAGGAAGGAATGTATAGAATTTTATATGTTTTTACTAACACCAACTAAACGAATTATTTTGAAAATATGAAAATATACTTATGTTCCTCATTTTATGTATTACTTGATGGCTTTGAAAAAAATACTTTTGGCAACTTCCAATATTCCCTATTTATCTCAATAGTTTCGAAGATAAAGAAGTGAATGGTCGGTTATTGCAATATTTCTCACCAGAAGTAAACCATTAGTACCGAATTTCAACATTTTCTGTCCGGTAGTTTTGGAGAAAATGGCATATACTGTGACAAACGGACAGATCTGCAGTGATTTCAATATATGGAAACCCTTAGGTATAGTTCGAATCTGGATAAGAAAATAAATATTCCCACAGGAAGTACCTATTTGTTAAATAGTATTACCCAATTTTTACTGTGATTTACGATAGTAAAGTGAAAAACAAACACTCTTAGTTCTTGCTAGTTTTTTGAGTCGATCCATATTTTGGTCATAAACCAGCCATACATTGATAAGGGTGATTTATTTGAAAACTCGGAAATATCTCTAGTACATTCCATAAGTTACAAGAAAAGTTTCACACAAAAGTTGTAAGTTTTCCAATGGACCATCAACCGGCCCTTAATACGACTTCTGGTGTTCTTCTCCTTCTAAAGTAAGTGATATCTCAAGGACTTAACATAAGAATTATTGTCAAAACTTATATGTTGACAATTTGGATTCACTTGAACTCCAGCAATAGTTTTAAAGAAAGTGAGTGTATTTATAATATCGAAACACCAACAAAGTGTCACCATCAAGTAAGTACGCAAATATGAGTTCACAGTGTGGATCCCAAGATCGTGAAGAATTTGTAGGTCTAATTTTAGTAGAGTAATATTTTATATACAGTTCGTTTTCTTTTCAAGGTGCCCATTGCTCAGGCGAAAATTGTTTTGAAACTAAAGTGCCACTTATTGAACAGCTAACAATTTTTTATACAAAATAACTATACACAGGAGCAGGGCAGCCAGTGACTTCCGGCTTTCCACTGTCACTATTCATTCTTAAAGCGTATTTTATCACTTCCCAAGCTTCTTTATATGTTGATGTAGAATTTATGGAGGAAAAATCAACAGAAAAATTTATTCTAAAACTAATTCCTTAACCTAACACATCTTGACCGGAAGTCCTTGTATGAAGTTGATTGTATTTTCGGAACGTTGTATTTTTCAGTTCCGTCATTAATATTATGGCTTATAATCTCGATAACAACTAACAGAAAATTGGTTAACAATTTAAACATTTTTTGTTAGTTGTTAGCGTACTATAAAATGGAACGTTGTTTTCTAGTATTAACATTAAAATTTATTTAGTATACCTAACAACTTTGGAATTTCTAATTTCCATTCAAAATATTAAGAAGGAATCGCAAATATGCTTTCGTTCTTTTGTGATGTAATGGCGAGATGTTAAGTATTCCAAGGATGTCATAATAAATATATTGTCGTCTATTTATACATATTGTAAATGCGCATACTCTAAAAACATGTTTTGAACGTTCTCAATGATATTATTATATTATATAAAGGAGACCAAATAAGTGAACAATATTCCAAAATGGATCGATTTAAGCAAAAATATGTACCGAAAACTGATTGCTATTATTTAAGAATATTTTTTGTATTATAAGAATGACTTGCATGTTGCCTAATCCTAATCGTAAGTGCCTGAGCATTTGAGATCATTTTATAAAAGAATGGCATCAGTTAAGTTGTCAATTATTCGAAAAATTTTAACATCGTCGGCAAACGTAAGAATCTTGTCATTTAGAATGATTAAAGGTAAGTCATTTACAAACATATTAAACAATAGAGGTCTAATATGAGACCCCTGAGGAAGTCCTGATGTCACAAATATGCACTGAGATAGACAATTTCCATTTTTACATACATGAACCTACCCTTAAGAAAGCTACTTATTCACTCAAACACTTTACACCCAAATCCTTATAATCCATAGGCTTGTAGTTTAGCAATAAGCCATAGCTTTAGAGAAGTCTGTGTAGATGACATCAACTTGGTTCATGTGTTCCACTGAATGGGCAATAAAATGACTGTACCAAATTAGTACTTGTAGACCTATCTTTGCAAAAACTATGCTGCTGATAATCAACAAACTCTTCACAATCCCGGATTAAATACTTAATGCTAATTCAAATATTTTAGGTTAGGCTGATTGTGAACAGGCAACTCCATAATTTTCAACATTATTCTTATTGGAAGACTTGAGGTATGTACTAAATAAATAGTAATTTTGCTCACGTTAAATTGACATGTTCAAAGCGGAGGACGCTGCGGCCATACCTTCGAAGGCGTATAACAAAAGTGCTTTCAAATTTTTATCAAATTATTAAAAGATTTAAATAAAAAACTAACTTATATTAATTTAAAAAGTCACTCTCCATTTTGACATGTATAATATCTTCTAGCTTTCTTAGCTACCAGTGCAAAAATTATTGAAGAGGAAAAGTGGGGCGTCTCTGCAAAATTAAGTCACTCAAAAAATTTTAGCCTGTTATTAATCAAAAAACCAAATAGACATGGGCGCCCGATCTATAATATAGCTTCTGTGTAATTAAGATCAGGTAAATTTGACAAATTTTAATGCTAGCAAAAGTTAATGCTGGCAAAGTAATCATTTAATCCTATATAATTAGCATCTCTAAGGTCGAATGATGTGTACTATTATCAAACAATGAACCAAGTAGAATAGCTACATCAAAATTATTTAAATTTATTAAAGCTAAAACTAGGAAAACGCATATTATTAATTTAATATTTGATACATATTGAAGTGACAGAAAGAATTAGACAAATACACTTCAGGTGAGTCATCCGGGCATTCTACAACTAAACCTAGGATTCCAGAAAGCATTTGGTAAATTGTGATCACCACATAGTAGTAAATATGTACTCACATTGGAAGCAGGAAGAATGTAAAATCCACCCAAAACAATGTACTTATTATTGATCTTTAACTTAAGACGCCCATGCCTTTAGTTTTTCCAGTAAGAACAGAATTGCGGTCACTTTTAAACACAACATACCCATTAATCCCAATTCTAGGTATGTTGTGTTAACATTTGCAACTCTTCTTTTATTGAAGCGAAAACTTCTTAACGGGGGCCCACATTTACACATATTAAAATAGCTGAGCAAGGTATGAATTGGTTAACTTGAGATTTCATTTGTTTCGACACGGAGACCACACACTACCTTGATCTTTAAATATCCATACAATTCCGTTCACTGTGTAAGAAACAGAGACTAGGTAAAATGCATTCTTTTTTTATAGAATATCAATAATATATAGGAAATAAACTAATATAACATCCAGTTAATCTAGAAAACCTGTACAAAATTTTCTTTTCTTATAAACACTCCAATTCTCTCTTTGCGATATATTGCTACACACTGGCTCGATCTTAATGCCCATCCAATTCAGTTCTCTGTGTAAGAAACAGGGACCAGGTAATATATTAAGAGTCTCTTCGTTCATCGAAAATCAGTATATACAAAATAAACTAATATACAATACCTGCACAAAATTTGGTGTTTGCTCTAATAAATGCTCCAATTCTCTCTTTGCGATACATTCAATTAGAGGCTTGACATACTTCAGACATCAGAAAGAACACCATTAACCTTATGTATTGACTAGCTTCATATTATGAAGTAAACATTTTACTTTTGAAAAATAATTTTATAGAAAATCAATAATAAATAGGAAATAAACCAATATAACATCCAAGTAATATAGAATACCTGCAAAAAAATTGGTTTTTGTTCTAACAAACATTCCAATTCTCTCTTTGTGCTAAGTCTCATATGTCAGAAATTAAAAATAATACCACACAAAAAGGCAACTTGGCATTAAACTTTTATATTATCAACGAACATAGACTCATAAACATTAAGCAAAACATGTCCTTTGTTTGCGTCTTTTTATTATTATTATTATTATATACATCCGGAGCTTTTAAATTCATCAAAGACAAGTGGTCTAGAGTCTAAAGTGCAAGGCTGCAGATTCAAAGTTCTCGGGTTCGAAACCGAGAACAATTATACTTTTTTTAATATTATGTCATTATTAATTAATTTTATATACTATTTTCAATTGACATAAGATGGGTAAAACTCATTTTAATATTACATAGAATAAGAACTTAAAATTGTTTGAATTGTTACTACCGTTGAATATATAGGTATATAATTTATTGTTTTGTATAAATGTGGTCTTTGTAATGATTTTAGCTAAGAACAAAATTAACTTTTCTTTGACATCTGGTCTTCAAATACTAATTCCGATGAACAAAACTATTTACAAACACTTACTAAATATACAAACTTATCTTTCTTTGAAGATATATTTAATTTAAATAAAATAGAATAAAGATAACGGGAAAAGGGAAGTATATTTCGAAAGAAGCTTTCGCTTCCATCGTTCATTCTCAAATGAGTGCCGCTCTGTTTTTATGTTTTACAGGGATGATTTTCCAATCACTTTACTCTTATTTAAATAAATACAACTCCTTTTGATTCATCTTAAGAAAAATGTGGGTGGAATTGAAAACCAGTAGAATTGAGAAGTAGATTTACGATTTTATTTTTATTATGCCATTATACCTGTGAATATTGGAATTTTATGACTTTTCAATAATAGTGCTCGATTAAAGCCGTTAATTTTATGACTCATATTCCAGCAACGTTTTAAAGTCGGACACATTGTCATTTGAAGGTTGGAAAACTTTATTAGTGGCGCTTCTGGGAAATGAGAAGGCATCTGTTATCGTAAATTATCCCAACTTTGTAATTTAACACTATTCAACATGTCGATTAACTTGCCGTAATCATTTCGTAGTGCTGCATTTGAATCAAGCAAATATTTTGTTGGTATTATGTTCGCATTTTGTGGTTACAGTATTTGAGAAAAAGAAGTTAGGGCAGCTTAACTATATCTAATCTGGCTTGCAAAATTTGTGACTTATACATTGCATAAAATGCTATTTCAGAAAAAAATCTACTTGTATATTAAACCACTTGCATGACAAATTGAGGGCTTTTTCATAATCAACCTGTAACTTCTAATTTTGTAACTTGTAGAATTTCGTTTCGTAATGCAACAAAATTATTCTACTAGTTACTTGTAAAATCCAAACTATGTATTAGTATTCGAAATTTGCACGGCGTTTCCATTTCGAATACTAATATTCAATTTTTACAAGTTATAACTTGTAACATAATTTTGTTGAATTACAAAACGAAATTCTATATGTTAAACTACAACCTCCAAATTTCTTATAAAACAGGTCCCTGGTAAAATTTATTAAACTCATCTACAGGGTATTTATAAGTATCGGACCTCCACCCTGTCTCGAAAGCTACTGAAAGAGAACAAACTGACTTTGATTTTGACACACAATATCATTTGAAGGTGTTCATTATTTAAATGGGAGCTTATTGTTTTGTTACAAAAATTAATGAGATCGGAATGTTTTCATTCTAACATGACTCGATTTTCGGTGAAATCTGAATAGGACGGTCAGAAGAAGGTGAAGTCAAAATCATTTAAAGGTTGACTAGATAGCTTATGAAATAGGTGTCGCCTTGAATCACTACGACCAGAATATTACGAAATATTGTAAATATTTTGTCTATGCTAATATAAATATAAAGAATTAACTTTGTTTGTTTCTAGGGGGTAATATCTGGAAGTAGTGAACAGATATTAAAAATTCCTTCACTGATAGAAAGCTATTTACGAGTTACGTTGGCTCTATTTCTTATGATAAAATCTTTGATTGCGGGATGGGAGGTAGTGGGGTGTCTATCATTCTACTCAAATTTAATACCTTGGAAAATTGGTGAACATGCTTCTCTCCCCAAATAAATAAAAACAAATTTGTTTAAGTTGCAAAAGATCAATTATCTTATGGGGGACAGGTGGACCAATATTTTTTGAAAGAATTTTTCGGAACATAAATTAGTACAGTCATGAGAATTAAGAGATTGATTCCTTTTTAAATGAAATAATATGCTTTCGCTATTTTGTTAATATACAAGAACACAAAAAAAGGAAAATAGGAAAATGTGTCTGCATGTTGTTAGATAATGAAGAAATTGAGACAATATCTGTAGAGCTAGCGTTCAATGGATTGAAAAATCTGGAGAAAGTAGTATCATAATTTCTTTAATACTTTCTTCTTACTTCTTTACCTACTAATTCTTTTAAGAATCAAAGAGACACGATGTTACACGCAGTACGATTCCCAATTTGGGCCTCTGTAAGCTAGTTTTTCCTCACTCTTCTAGATGTCCAGATTCATAAATATTGCAATAATCATCACCACATAGTAGTAACCAATATAAGAACAACTCTATTGAAAAGAAAATTAAGAATTAAATAAGCCAAAATTTGTGAAATAAAATAATATACAAATTAAAATTTTATATAGATTAGTCTTGTATTCTTCAAGGCCACCGTTTCAAGAATGCTTAACAACACCAATATGGTGGACAGATTCGTTATGTTTTATCAACTGCATTTCTAAAATTTAAAGATTCCTTAATATCTGTAGAATTTGAAGACGCGAGATGTAAAGACCGACATCTAGGATTTTTTACATCTCGCGTCTTCAAATATAACGATATGTATCAAATATATAAAGAAGTGTTCGAGAGGACATTCAATTGTGGGAAGCGCAACTGATTAAAGTTCCCTAACCAGAAACAATATGTATTATATATATATTATCTTGCGTACAAAAGAATGACACCTCGAAGAGAGTATCTGTAGAATTATTTTAATACTCACAGAATAGTTGCGTTTCTTGCTATATTGATGCTATCTACGTAAGTAAACTATAAAAACATACTAACCAGTCAAAACATCAAAGGAATTAACAAAATAAGAAGAAGGAATTTTTCAAAAGATAATTTAATTGTAATTATAACAAAAAAATCTTCAAAAGCGTTTTAAGTATGAGATTACTTCAATGTAAATGTCTTTTATTTTAATTGCAGAACTGATATCAAACCAAATATATATATATATATATATATATATATATATATATATATATATATATTTACAAAATAGGGAAGTTTTAACAGAAATTTACAAAAAAATACAATCTATTTCTGTAATTACCATGCTGATATATTTTCTACTTTTTTCGTTATGGTATGAAGCCATTAAACTACCGCAGCAAATTCAAGAAATGTAAAGTAAAATAGAATATAATCGAAACGTGGTCAGTATTTTTTTTATAAGAGCTAAATTTTACTTATTTGATTATAATTTTCGCATTATTTAACCCACTTAAAAAAGTATTAAATGCCGTAGAACGGCGTCATGACTCTCTTCAAGGTATATTCTAAATTGAATCTACTTATTTTTTAACATGCGTAAAACATAACTGCAAAAAACCCTAAATGTCAGAGAAATCTCACATGAATATTCTACACAATTGGCACAACTTGGCACGATATATTCAGATATAATGATTAATGGCACAGGGAAATTGTAACTGTTTGCATTCTGATTTATGAGAGCGTTTTTTTAGATATTATTGTAACAAAGTTAATCCATAAAATTTTTGAGATTGTCGAAATACAGAGAGATGTAGTGACAAGCCATTAGTAAATTTGAAACTACTTATGTTGCTGTTCAAATTTTAACTTATCATCCGACCAGCTGACGCTAAATAGATTCCTTACGTAAGAATGCAAAAGCATCTACAATTTTTTGGATTATTTTCACTTTTACAATTTTTAAAATGTATTCTACCCACATACCTACTATATTATTTAATTTGTTTAAAGTAATCGATATTTCTGGAAACAGATTTCAAATATTCATGAATTCTGTGAATTAGTTGTCACTCTGTCGTAAATTCCAAACAAATACAAACTGGAAATCTTCGTAGAATGAAGTCAAATTAGGTGAAATTTATTTTACCTTTTCCATGGAATTTTCTGACGTAAAGCCATTTCCATTTGTTTTCACGTTCATATGAAGCAAACGAGGAAATGAATCCTGACAGATTGAGTGTTATTTATTTGTTTCGAAGGATATCAAGAGTATTTCTGTTGCAGTGGAATCATGTCAAGGACTTGAATCGTATTTCAACCTTCCTTTTCATCCAACAGGACGTTTAGGAACCAAATATTCTTTGGAAGGTTGACGCGAGAAATCGATTGATATTGGAAAATTGTGGAATCTTATATGTTTACTGTGATGGAATCAGAAACTTATTTCCTGGCTTTCCTTTTTAAAATGTATAATAGTATCAAAGTTTCTCACAGAAAGATATCTCTGTAGAATCGAGTTTTATGTTTGTTAGTCCAGTCTGTAGCGTAATATTTAGGTAATGACATCATTGCGGGAAAATCTAGTTAGCAAGAATTTGGTTAGGATTTGTATGACCACCATGTATTACTTTTCTGAAATATCTATAATAAATTTCCTAAAAATTTTGAATATACCAAGAACACAACAATTACCAATTTTCAAATGTTAATTGCTATTCCAACACTTACAGTAAGTCCGCCTGCAGAGTCGTCGGGTGGGTTCATCAGTTACAAGCCCAAATAAAGGTAGAGAGAGAGTTTAGGGTAGATTAGCACCATATGTAAGAACTCTAAACCGCAAGATAAATAATCCAGAGATTAATGATCAAGGTAGAAGAATGGAAGTACTTATAAGACAGAATTGCAGGAATAAGAATGTAACTCCGAAGGAAACAAGTTAACATCATACGAATATACTCACCGGAAAATAATAGTTGGTAAAGACAATATTCCAGGGATAAAACAACGATCCGACGAAAATATCAAGAAGTCACTTAATTTATCATGGAATATCTACAAAAATCTTAGATGATACTGATACTGATATCTTTAAGAAAATTCTATTTATTATTTTTCCGACATCCAGGTTCTCGACTAGAAAAAAAAATCTCGAAAAGTTAGTATTGTAATTCTGTTTATATATGCTCATTTCCAACGATAATTTGTTTGTTGAAAGAAAAAACCAACTTTACGAAATTTGCACTGCCACTGAGTATAATTAGTCTTCAAGATCTAAAGGTTTCCTAAATGCGATGGTCAAATAATTCTAAAAGCACTCGTCACACCAATATTGTGATTAAATTTTAGACTGTGAGGAACAAAGTATTCAATCGAAAGCTAAACCATTTAGTCAGACATCTGCCTTGACGTAAAGTAGATTTCAAGTTTGACGGTTAACAGTGGGAAATTTCAGTATATATATATATATATATATATATATATATATATATATATATATATATTTAGTTGGTTTCCGGGAATTCATCCGCGTTGTTGATAACTGATCCCTGCCGGGATCGATGGTAAAATGACCAAGTTTTTCGACAGAGTCACATCTGCCCTCTTCAGGTCGGTTCGCATAATTCTCGTAGCCTTCTGCTTTCGCTTCTAGTTACTCAAATACTAAGATTTCCAGAAGCGCGCGCGCTGTTGGCACCGTGAACGGCTGCGTGTGATTGGCCCTTGGCGCTCAGTGGCCATGCCTACCACTTCCCTATTGGTTATTTTCGGTTGAGTTGTTATAGAACGGGACCGGGCCGGTACGATCTTTAATAGAATTTTCCAACAATTTTAAATGTCATAAATCAAATTTTCATTTTGCAATCACATCAATAAATATAAAGCCATTGACAACGAAGTCAGAATAGACTTTGAAACGTTTGGTATTCCTGCAATATACGTAGTTCTATTTTCTATTTTCGTGCACATATTTTCTAACATTTTTTCTACAAGTTGTAATTGGTGCTTCCTAATTTATTTTCTTGCCCTCGAAGTTTCCTTGGACATCCATCGTCTTAAAATGATTGATCGCACAACGTTTTCTGATGATGATAGCAGATCCAAAGCTATAGAAACGTTGTGAGATCAATCATTTCAAGACTATCCAAGTCCAAGGAAACTTCGAGGAACTAGTTACATTTTCTACCAGCTTCAGACTTCAGACATTATTTTCTTTCTTTTACTTGAACCATTCATTTTATTCCGAATGTCCTTCTTCTTCCTTTTTAAAATTCATGTCGATTTTGCTCTTTCTTGAAATTTGTGCAACTTGATGAATATGTACTAGGTACCTGCATCATCACTGCTGCTGCGAAATCTGAACTGTGGCGACCCACAATATAAAATGTCTATCCTGGCGCCGTCAGCTGTCTACGATCTTTCAGTAACAACAGTTCTATTGTCATAATGTGGTAAAGTGGCTGTTTGAGAATAAATTTATATTAATAAGTCAAAATTGGGTTTTACCAAAAATTGCATCTACTTGTCGCATTGTCATCGGCTTAGCAAATTTAGGAATTTCGAAATTTGCTTCGGCTACTTACTATATCTATTTGTGTTCTGCGTCATTTAAAGGTAATAATTGGAGAGGTAGTACTTAATATACACTACTTGAGGCATTGAGAAAAATGTAACGCGCTGTGAGTGAGAAAGAAAGCCGAGTGAGAGTATCTATTTCTGTCTAAGCTCGCGTCTTATTTACTTGTTTTTGTCAGTCGAGTAACGTCTAACTATTGCTTGCAGCTCTAGAATGAGACAGTTACGTCCACTAGGTTTCGTTTCTCTTGTGTCTAGAGTTATGTTTCCACTTGTACAAGCGCCCGTACCGCACGTATACTATCCTCAGGTATTAAGTCTAAATCGATCTGAGCTGACACTAAATACGAAAATCAGCTTACAATTCCAATAATTGCTCAGCAGTTATACAACCTGCATCACTGCATACGCCCTAAGCTCCTGGTGGAGTATTTTGCACTTGGTCCGAGTTTCTAATTGACAAATTAAAATATCAAGTTAAACATACTTTTCGTCCGTCTTTCTGAACATTAGCTTATATACAATAAAATAGTATCTTTCAACTTGTTAACTGTCCTTACTGTTTAGGTCTAATAATGCAATTTTTAGTATTACGGCTATATACATATTAAATATACAGGGCGTTTTGTAGAAGGTTCGCTAAAGATGGAGGATGGATAGGTGGGCTCATGTGCTATATGATGTAGCCCATATAACATCTAGACAGCTTACGGTATTTTTTATTTTAATTTTTTTTTATCTTAATTCTCAGATTTTTACATATAAACTTTTGTAACTTTTTTATTTTTCACTGTATCTTCATCAAGTAAGCTTAAGTCTAGTCTATGATGTTTGTTTGCTCTTCTGCATTCGATATTTGATAAAATTAATTTGGTGACAAAATGATATGAGTCCACAAATGGCGAGGTTCCATAAAAAATCATTAAGTTAAACAATTTATCACATTACAAAAAAAATGAAGCAGCACATTCAGGACTTCGAATGCTTACAAAAACTTTTCTACTTCAACCCCCTTTCCAACGCTATATCACACGTATTGGAATCTAATCAATATCATTATAAAATGTGAGATTGTACCTTACAACGTTAGAACTACAAAAAATAAAACATATCAAGTTGCAATAATTTGTTATAAATTTTGTTAAAACTGGCTTTCTCCGCTATGTATGTAATCGCGCACCTTTCTTTGAGTGTTTAACTTAATTACTTTTTTTATAAAACCTCGTCATTTGTGGACATAATTTTTTCAACCAATTGTTTGTGTCAAATATAGAATGCGGAATAGCAAACAAACATCATAGATTAGATTTAGGTTTATTTGGTGAAGATACAGTGAAAAATAAAAAAAATACAAAGGTTTATATAAAAAAAAATCTGGGAATTAAGAAAAAAAATAAAAAAAAACAAAATCGTAAGCTTTCTAGATGTGTTGTAGGCTACATAATATAGCACATGAGCCCAACTATCCGTCCTCCAAGCTGGACGAACCTTCTACAAAACACCCTGTATTGTTACTATTTCAGTATATCATAAACATTAATTTGATTATCAATATAATAAATAAATTTCTTATGATGCCACCCATCCCTTTACAGTCGAATATTAGCTCATGTTCTTCAGCATTTAATCTGGTGATATATGAACGAAAGCCGCCTTCACATTTCCCGAATAAGTTTTCTTATTTCATTCTCTGTCTAATTCTAAAATCTCGGTATTCAAAATTCATCAAAAACAATTTTGGTAATGCTGTGGCCAGTTTACTCTCTAATTTGGTTATTAAAGAATTGTATGATGCCCTATATATATCCATCAAGGTAGTACTTCAGATAGACTGCATGAGATATGGACGTCAGTACAAATCGAGGAAAACCTAATGGACGCATCTGTCGCTTTCTATTGCTGCTAAAACTGGGATCTCAGGCAGGATTAGACACGTAAACTTGCTCTCTCTCTCTCACACACACACACACACACTGTGGGTTACGCTTTGCCTTATAAAGTTTTTACACTGATGATAAACGTCTTTATTCGACTGAAATAAATCACAATACATTTAATATTTACAATAACAACGCTGGTCACTGCGTTGCCATCAACTATACTACTTTCTCTCGTCAGACAATCGCGTTTATATATCCGCATCAGACCGAATTGTTATCCTTCTGTCACTCGAACCTGTATGGTTTCCAATTCTGAAGTGAACTCGAAAGCCTTTTTTTCATAAATCGTATTTTCAGAAATACCTTCTTTATCAGCATTTGTTTATTTAACAGGTTTTCATCGTTTATTTATTAATTTCTAGAATGTTGCTTAATTTAGATGTATCTTCGTGCTAGAGGTGGGATTTGTGGGAGCTGACAACATTTGTAAAATACAACTTACATACATAATTTCCTTTATTCATAAAAATTCATTATCATTAAAATCATGTTAGTTGTTTTGATTATTAATTTTATTTATTATATATTATTATGTAATCTCCGGATTGAAGTATGTTGTAGCTTACTATTTGAAAAGAAACTCGATGATGTTATTACTTTGACTAATATAGTATTTCTTTTTTTTGCCGTATGCCATCAGAAACCTTGAAATTTAATCGCTTAATTTTGTTCAGAACTTTATCATAACCATGTGTATATATATTAAGAAACGCTGCTGTTAACGGAATTAATTCCAACATATTTCCCACGACATGTTCATTTAGGCTTTACTTTCTTACATAGAGCTTACTCGCTGTTTGCTGTTAGGTTGATTTTTATACATCAAAAACATTAATGGAACTTCCTATAAACTGGGAAAGATTAGTCACTTTCTATTAACTTTTTAGATTCACATTACTTCAACCGCTTAATTCGACTTTTTAAAGTAAGTTAATATTGCTTTACCTTGAAATAAAATTCCATCACTTTTTAGTTTCAGACATAATTAAACTCAGGCCTAAATCGTGGTTAGTCGTACGTGTACATCTACAAGGAAACAACCGACATAATCCCAAAACTGTTGCATGCAACAATTTCTCGCTTTCTCTTCTATTCCTATTCTGTTCCAGACATTTCTGGCTGTTGCTGACATTGATCTACTTTGAGCGATTCAAAGTTAGGAGCCGACACACCAGCTGTTTTGTTTCTAAATATTAGTCTTTCTAGGATTTCGTTAAATCGCTGTTGTGTTGTTTCAGTTTCATTAAATATAATAATAACTTTTCCAGATAATAAGCTATTTGTTACTTCAAGTTGGGTAATGATTGATTTTTTTTTATATTAACAGCATATTAAGAACGAAGATGGGACCAGATGCTTCCACTTATCTATGCGAAATTGACCAGGTGACAAGTAACCTGAGAATTTTCGAAACGCTGACTTTATGATATGATGAAAAGTAAAAAAAGATTACTAAACCAAATTAATATACAATGTTGACAAACAAAATAAACATTTGAAGGTGTGAATGATATAAGTATTTTAATGAAGATCTAAATTATAAAGTATTTCTTATTAAAATGGTGATAATTTATTAGTGCCGGAGTATTTACATTACCTCAGCGAATGGTCTCATCATCATTCTTAAAGAAGGTACAACAGTTGTACCTACTGAACAACCTCATCTTTGTGTTTACAATTTTTTAGGTAGAAATAAATATAGATGCTAAAAACCTTGTGTATCCACAACTAGGAACAGCGGGCGAGTTTATTAGCAAAATTTCTGAGAGGTTGAAGCAAAAAGAACCGCCTATTGTGATTTTTTTTATGCAAATTGGGACAATTGTGTAACGAAAATCGATTCTTAAATACTTTATTAAGTTAATGAATATGGGTTTCTTATAAGGCTGCAATCTATTATTTTTTTCGTCTTCATCCACTAAATAAAAAATAATTTATGGTAACGGTTTACTTTAATTATTTTATTCATTTCAAGTCACTTGTCCTCGTTAATGCTCTCTAACAAAATATGGCACAATTATTCTGTTATTTATTATGCCAGGCCAAACGTTCATACTAATGGGATACTGAGTGTAAACTTTCCTCATTCAGTGAAGTTTTTGCGTACTCCAGTATAGACAATTTTGATTGTCAACTGTTCAACGTAGGTAAACATTGCCACATCGAAGAAAAGAATATTGTTGAGGAACATCGCATTCCCTTGGGATTTATCCTTAATCAATTCACAAAATACTAATCTACAATCAGAATCATTTTCATTCAGTTCTTGAACCAGTTTAATTTTATATAAATGGTATTCGTTTTCCAAATTTTCAAAACAGACGTTTTACTTACATCATTGCCACCCGCAACTACTCTTGCAGGTTTCTGAGACTTTTTCTCAACATTTAACAATATATCCAAATTGCTTTCTTTATGAAATTTTGATCTCCCAGGTTTGAGACAGTTCCAAATTGATGAAATTTTTGTTTTATTCTCAAACCGTAGACCACAAAACATGATGATCAGGATAACTTTGTTCAACATATACAATTTTTAAATACTTATCTGTTGCAGGAAGAAAAAATTTTGAGGAGAGAAAAAATCCAGTGATAGAAAACAAGGCAATTAGTTTTATTTGATCATTAATGTTTAGAAATTCCAAAGTGAACGAATTAATAACTAAAAATTATTGACAACCTCTAGGCAACTAAAATAAACTAGTGGTCGCCCAGTGGTCGAAATTCGACCCTATTTCATGAAATTGTAAATGTATGTTTTTATAAGAAACAGAGTTGTGGAGAAATCGGAGAAGTGGATGTAATGACCAAAATTGTTCACTCATCTCATTCAAAAGAAAATATTAAATGTAATCACTAATATCGGTTGTCTTCTAAACGTTGTTTGTGGCATATTCTTGATTACTTTTATGTTTTTTGGGGCAATAAGACCACAATCGAGATAAAACGACGTATATTGAAGGCAAATCAAGCGTTTCAAAGTCTATTCTGACTTCGTTGTCAATGACTTTATATTTATTGATGTCAATAAATATGTCATTGACAACTGGTATAGGGCCTATGGGGCCTTTTATCTATGACGAATCACTCACTGGGGACCGCTACTTGCATTTCTTGCAATACACTTTTCAAGACATGTTGCATAATTTGAATTTGAGAACTCGTTTAGAAATTGAGTGGTTCCAACATGATGGAGCACCTGCTCATAACTCGTTATTAGTAAGACAACACTTAGATAATATCTATCCAAACTCTTGGATAGGAAGAAATGGCCCACAAGAATGGCCACACCGGTCTCCCGATTTAGCAGTTATAGAATTCTATTTATGGGGTGCGCTAAAAAACAAAATATACAAATGAAAATATGAGAAAGTTGATGACCTAAGGGAGGCCGTATTACAAGCAATTGAAGAAATTGATAGGCGGTCTGTGAGGAAAGCGGCAATGTCAATCAATTTTTGTCTAAATAACAATGGTGGACTTTTCGAACATAAATTGTAACCATTATTATGTACTTTATTCAATCTATTTCATGGCTAATTACGTTAAAAGTGAAAATAAGACAGAAAAGCATCCATAACTCCGTTATATCTATGAATAACTATATGGAGTATTATATCGTTGAAAAGCTCTAAAAATGTCTGATTTTTTGAGGTCATAGCCAACTATGGTTCCCATTCAAAAAAAGATAAGTTTGTGTCATATCTCGAAAACGAGAGCTGTTACGCAAACGAGGACATGACAATCATATTCGGGATACAATTCCCTTCAATTTTGATATTTACACTTTTTTTACAAAATCAAAAACAAAGGAGTTAGAGGGATTTGACTAAATCGACAGAATGCCGTTTTTTTCAAAATATCTAGTAAGCCATGACTTTTTACAAAAATCCGAAAGTGTCATTAAATTGGGCCAGTAAAACTGCACATCTTTCCCAATTTAACGATTACTCTATCTCCGCTAGTTTCCGAGATTCCCATAATGTTCATAAAAAAAAACTCACCCTGTATATAGATTTTAAATGCGTTTTAAATACCACAAAAAGATAATTTTTTATAAGTCTACAAAAAGATTCGATTTTAGTTTTTTTTGGCAAAAAATAACTAATAGACTGGTAACTCGTGACATGTATTTGACTGGAACCCTACTAGTTGCTATAAATAAAATTACGGTTTGCCGATCTATCCCGTTATCTCGCTCTCTATCTGTCTCTCTCTCTCTCTCTCACACACACACACGATCGGTGCTTGCTTTTGGACAGTTTTTTCAATTTTATACTTAATCTATAGCGCTAGGTACTAGAAACGAAGAAATAAAATTTAGGCACAAATGGAGCAACTTCAAATAAGAGCTAAGTTGTTGAAATATCACAACAATACAGACTTTTATATTTGCAGATTCTTACTAAGTAGCTACGAACAAAACAACTTCAAGAACTAATCGCATACCACTATTTGTAAGGTACTTACATTTTACATTGTATGAACCTATTTAGTAGTATCTATTAGGTCACTCGATTGTTAGAAAGCACTGAGTCTTTTATTAGCAATCTTAGGATTCTATTCCATTCCGTACAAAATGTTGTCTTCTTTTCCCTCTGTAATATTGGAGTTCATTATTGGTGACGGGCTATAAAAGGTAAGAGGTAAAATTGATCTTCTCTACAAATCAAAATTCACTACATTCATAATTAGATAAAGTAAGCATTGAGAAGGAAAGCTTTAAAGTGTTTTGTAGGACTATCAATTAATGGATTTAGGTCAAAAAACTAGCTCCAATTTCACCAACAAAATCGGTCTTCATTGGTTTCCGGGAATTCATCCGCGTAGTTGATAACTGATCCCTGCCGGGATCGATGGTAAAATGACGACGTTTCGGCAGAGTCACATCTGCCCTCTTCAGGTCGGTTCGCATAATTCTCGTAGCCTACTGCTTTCGCTTCTAGTTACTCTAAGATTTTCTGAAGCGAGCGCACTGTTATATAGTCGCGGCTCGGCGCCTATCTGTTGACACCGTGAACGGCTGCGTGTGATTGGCCCTTGGCGCTCAGTGGGCACGGCTCCATCCTGCTGATTTGTTGTTATTTCCAGTTTAGTTGTTATTGGACGGGTCCGGGCCGGTACGGTGTTTAATAGGATTTTCCAACAATTCGATAAGTTCTGAATTCCATTGCGTGCGTTTAGACTGTGAGGTCTCTTCGCTATTTCAATTGCCTCTCTTACGAGTCTTGATTTGGGGTGTACTATATTTGCCAGTACTCTGGTGTTCTCAAAGTCTATTCGGTGTGACATCGTGGTGAAGTGCTCCGCAATGGATGTTGTTTTTTCCTGCTTTCTTACAGCGTTCTGGTGTTCATCACGTCTAGCTTGAATTCTTCTATTAGTTTGCCCCACATAGGTTTTATGACAGTCTGCACATGGAATCTCGTACACTCCCTGTTGTTCTAAAGGGATCCTCGTCTTCGGAGTCCTCAACACCGTGTTTATTTTTCTGTTTGTATTGAAAATAGTATCGATATTGTGTCTCCGTAGAATTCCTGCAATACTGTCCGTGGTCCCCTTGACATACGGTAAATAAGCCTTGGTTATTGGTGTCTCATGCTCCTCGTCTGTTTGTCTCGGTTTTGACTTTAGGGCTTTGTTTTTAAGTTTTCGCGGACACTAAATGTTTTAGTTGGTTTCCGGGAATTCATCCGTGTTGTTGATAACTGATCCCTGCCGGGATCGATGGTAAAATGACGACGTTTCGACAGAGTCACATCTGCCCTCTTCAGGTCGGTTCGCATAATTCTCGTAGCCTTCTGCTTTCGCTTCTAGTTACTCGAATACAGTATTCGTGCAGACTGTGATAAAACTATGTGAGGCAAACTAACAGAAGAACTCAAGCTAGATGTGATAAACACCAGAACGCCTTAAGAAAAAACAACATCCATTGCGGAACACGCCACCATGACGTCACACCGAATAGACTTTGAGAACACCAGAGTACTGGCAAATATAGAATACCGAAATCAAGACTCGTAAGAGAAGCTATTGAAAAAGCGAAGAGGCCTCACAATCTAAACGCATGAAATTCAGAACTTATGGAATTACTTTTATGTTTTTTTGGGGATTAACACCACAGTAGAAATAGAACTACGTATATTGCAGGAATACCAAACGTTTCAAAGTCTATTCTGACTTCGTTGTCAATGGCTTTATATTTATTGATGTGATTGCAAAATGAAAATTTGATTTATGACATTTAAAATTGTTGGAAAATTCTATTAAAGATCGTACCGGCCCGGTCCCGTTCTATAACAACTCAACCGAAAATAACCAATAGGGAAGTGGTAGGCCTGGCCACTGAGCGCCAAGGGCCAATCACACGCAGCCGTTCACGGTGCCAACAGCGCGCGCGCTTCTGGAAATCTTAGTATTTGAGTAACTAGAAGCGAAAGCGAAATATATATATATATATATATATATTTTAGTTGGTTTCCGGGAATTCATCCGCGTTGTTGATAACTGATCCCTGCCGGGATCGATGGTAAAATGACCAAGTTTTTCGACAGAGTCACATCTTCCCTCTTCAGGTCGGTTCGCATAATTCTCGTAGCCTTCTGCTTTCGCTTCTAGTTACTCAAATACTAAGATTTCCAGAAGCGCGCGCGCTGTTGGCACCGTGAACGGCTGCGTGTGATTGGCCCTTGGCGCTCAGTGGCCATGCCTACCACTTCCCTATTGGTTATTTTCGGTTGAGTTGTTATAGAACGGGACCGGGCCGGTACGATCTTTAATAGAATTTTCCAACAATTTTAAATGTCATAAATCAAATTTTCATTTTGCAATCACATCAATAAATATAAAGCCATTGACAACGAAGTCAGAATAGACTTTGAAACGTTTGGTATTCCTGCAATATACGTAGTTCTATTTCTACTGTGGTGTTAATCCCCAAAAAAACATAAAAGTAATTCCATAAGTTCTGAATTTCATGCGTTTAGATTGTGAGGCCTCTTCGCTTTTTCAATAGCTTCTCTTACGAGTCTTGATTTCGGTATTCTATATTTGCCAGTACTCTGGTGTTCTCAAAGTCTATTCGGTGTGACGTCATGGTGGCGTGTTCCGCAATGGATGTTGTTTTTTCTTAAGGCGTTCTGGTGTTTATCACATCTAGCTTGAGTTCTTCTGTTAGTTTGCCTCACATAGTTTTATCACAGTCTGCACGAATACTGTATTCGAGTAACTAGAAGCGAAAGCAGAAGGCTACGAGAATTATGCGAACCGACCTGAAGAGGGCAGATGTGACTCTGTCGAAACGTCGTCATTTTACCATCGATCCCGGCAGGGATCAGTTATCAACAACACGGATGAATTCCCGGAAACCAACTAAAACATTTAGTGTCCGCGAAAACTTAAAAACAAAGCCCTAAAGTCAAAACCGAGACAAACAGACGAGGAGCATGAGACACCAATAACCAAGGCTTATTTACCGTATGTCAAGGGGACCACGGACAGTATTGCAGGAATTCTACGGAGACACAATATCGATACTATTTTCAATACAAACAGAAAAATAAACACGGTGTTGAGGACTCCGAAGACGAGGATCCCTTTAGAACAACAGGGAGTGTACGAGATTCCATGTGCAGACTGTCATAAAACCTATGTGGGGCAAACTAATAGAAGAATTCAAGCTAGACGTGATGAACACCAGAACGCTGTAAGAAAGCAGGAAAAAACAACATCCATTGCGGAGCACTTCACCACGATGTCACACCGAATAGACTTTGAGAACACCAGAGTACTGGCAAATATAGTACACCCCAAATCAAGACTCGTAAGAGAGGCAATTGAAATAGCGAAGAGACCTCACAGTCTAAACGCACGCAATGGAATTCAGAACTTATCGAATTGTTGGAAAATCCTATTAAACACCGTACCGGCCCGGACCCGTCCAATTACAACTAAACTGGAAATAACAACAAATCAGCAGGATGGAGCCGTGCCCACTGAGCGCCAAGGGCCAAGTCAACAGATAGGCGCCGAGCCGCGACTATATAACAGTGCGCTCGCTTCAGAAAATCTTAGAGTAACTAGAAGCGAAAGCAGTAGGCTACGAGAATTATGCGAACCGACCTGAAGAGGGCAGATGTGACTCTGCCGAAACGTCGTCATTTTACCATCGATCCCGGCAGGGATCAGTTATCAACTACGCGGATGAATTCCCGGAAACCACCTAAAACATATATATATATATATATATATATATATATATATATATATATATTAAAGTTAAACAAAGTAACTGATCAGAGCATTTTCTTGATTTTTCATCAATGAAGACCGATTTTGTTGGTGAAATTGGAGCTAGTTTTTTGACCTAAATCCATTAATTGATAGTCCTACAAAACACTTTAAAGCTTTCCTTCTCAATGCTTACTTTATCTAATTATGAATGTAGTGAATTTTGATTTGTAGAGAAGATCAATTTTACCTCTTACCTTTTATAGCCCGTCACCAATAATGAACTCCAATATTACAGAGGGAAAAGAAGACAACATTTTGTACGGAATGGAATAGAATCCTAAGATTGCTAATAAAAGACTCAGTGCTTTCTAACAATCGAGTGACCTAATAGATACTACTAAATAGGTTCATACAATGTAAAATGTAAGTACCTTACAAATAGTGGTATGCGATTAGTTCTTGAAGTTGTTTTGTTCGTAGCTACTTAGTAAGAATCTGCAAATATAAAAGTCTGTATTGTTGTGATATTTCAACAACTTAGCTCTTATTTGAAGTTGCTCCATTTGTGCCTAAATTTTATTTCTTCGTTTCTAGTACCTAGCGCTATAGATTAAGTATAAAATTGAAAAAACTGTCCAAAAGCAAGCACCGATCGTGTGTGTGTGTGAGAGAGAGAGAGAGAGACAGATAGAGAGCGAGATAACGGGATAGATCGGCAAACCGTAATTTTATTTATAGCAACTAGTAGGGTTCCAGTCAAATACATGTCACGAGTTACCAGTCTATTAGTTATTTTTTGCCAAAAAAAACTAAAATCGAATCTTTTTGTAGACTTATAAAAAATTATCTTTTTGTGGTATTTAAAACGCATTTAAAATCTATATACAGGGTGAGTTTTTTTTTATGAACATTATGGGAATCTCGGAAACTAGCGGAGATAGAGTAATCGTTAAATTGGGAAAGATGTGCAGTTTTACTGGCCCAATTTAATGACACTTTCGGATTTTTGTAAAAAGTCATGGCTTACTAGATATTTTGAAAAAAACGGCATTCTGTCGATTTAGTCAAATCCCTCTAACTCCTTTGTTTTTGATTTTGTAAAAAAAGTGTAAATATCAAAATTGAAGGGAATTGTATCCCGAATATGATTGTCATGTCCTCGTTTGCGTAACAGCTCTCGTTTTCGAGATATGACACAAACTTATCTTTTTTTGAATGGGAACCATAGTTGGCTATGACCTCAAAAAATCAGACATTTTTAGAGCTTTTCAACGATATAATACTCCATATAGTTATTCATAGATATAACGGAGTTATGGATGCTTTTCTGTCTTATTTTCACTTTTAACGTAATTAGCCATGAAATAGATTGAATAAAGTACATAATAATGGTTACAATTTATGTTCGAAAAGTCCACCATTGTTATTTAGACAAAAATTGATTGACATTGCCGCTTTCCTCACAGACCGCCTATCAATTTCTTCAATTGCTTGTAATACGGCCTCCCTTAGGTCATCAACTTTCTCATATTTTCATTTGTATATTTTGTTTTTTAGCGCACCCCATAAATAGAATTCTATAACTGCTAAATCGGGAGACCGGTGTGGCCATTCTTGTGGGCCATTTCTTCCTATCCAAGAGTGTGGATAGATATTATCTAAGTGTTGTCTTACTAATAACGAGTTATGAGCAGGTGCTCCATCATGTTGGAACCACTCAATTTCTAAACGAGTTCTCAAATTCAAATTATGCAACATGTCTTGAAAAGTGTATTGCAAGAAATGCAAGTAGCGGTCCCCAGTGAGTGATTCGTCATAGATAAAAGGCCCCATAGGCCCTATACCAGTTGTCAATGACATATTTATTGACATCAATAAATATAAAGTCATTGACAACGAAGTCAGAATAGACTTTGAAACGCTTGATTTGCCTTCAATATACGTCGTTTTATCTCGATTGTGGTCTTATTGCCCCAAAAAACATAAAAGTAATCAAGAATATGCCACAAACAACGTTTAGAAGACAACCGATATTAGTGATTACATTTAATATTTTCTTTTGAATGAGATGAGTGAACAATTTTGGTCATTACATCCACTTCTCCGATTTCTCCACAACTCTGTTTCTTATAAAAACATACATTTACAATTTCATGAAATAGGGTCGAATTTCGACCACTGGGCGACCACTAGTTTATTTTAGTTGCCTAGAGGTTGTCAATAATTTTTAGTTATTAATTCGTTCACTTTGGAATTTCTAAACATTAATGATCAAATAAAACTAATTGCCTTGTTTTCTATCACTGGATTTTTTCTCTCCTCAAAATTTTTTCTTCCTGCAACAGATAAGTATTTAAAAATTGTATATGTTGAACAAAGTTATCCTGATCATCATGTTTTGTGGTCTACGGTTTGAGAATAAAACAAAAATTTCATCAATTTGGAACTGTCTCAAACCTGGGAGATCAAAATTTCATAAAGAAAGCAATTTGGATATATTGTTAAATGTTAAGAAAAAGTCTCAGAAACCTGCAAGAGTAGTTGCGGGTGGCAATGATGTAAGTAAAACGTCTGTTTTGAAAATTTGGAAAACGAATACCATCTATATAAAATTAAACTGGTTCAAGAACTGAATGAAAATGATTCTGATTGTAGATTAGTATTTTGTGAATTGATTAACGATAAATCCCAAGGGAATGCGATGTTCCTCAACAATATTCTTTTCTCCGATGTGGCAATGTTTACCTACGTTGAACAGTTGACAATCAAAATTGTCTATACTGGAGTACGCAAAAACTTCACTGAATGAGGAAAGTTTACACTCAGTATCCCATTAGTATGAACGTTTGGCCTGGCATAATAAATAACAGAATAATTGTGCCATATTTTGTTAGAGAGCATTAACGAGGACAAGTGACTTGAAATGAATAAAATAATTAAAGTAAACCGTTACCATAAATTATTTTTTATTTAGTGGATGAAGACGAAAAAAATAATAGATTGCAGCCTTATAAGAAACCCATATTCATTAACTTAATAAAGTATTTAAGAATCGATTTTCGTTACACAATTGTCCCAATTTGCATAAAAAAAATCACAATAGGCGGTTCTTTTTGCTTCAACCTCTCAGAAATTTTGCTAATAAACTCGCCCGCTGTTCCTAGTTGTGGATACACAAGGTTTTTAGCATCTATATTTATTTCTACCTAAAAAATTGTAAACACAAAGATGAGGTTGTTCAGTAGGTACAACTTTTGTACCTTCTTTAAGAATGATGGTGAGACCATTCGCTGAGGTAATGTAAATACCCCGGCACTAACAAATTATCACAATTTTAATAAGAAATACTTTATAATTTAGATCTTCATTAAAATACTTATATCATTCACACCTTCAAATGTTTATTTTGTTTGTCAACATTGTATATTAATTTGGTTTAGTAATCTTTTTTTACTTTTCATCATATCATAAAGTCAGCGTTTCGAAAATTCTCAAGTTACTTGTCACCTGGTCAATTTCGCATAGATAAGTGGAAGCATCTGTTCCCATGTTCGTTCTTAATATGCTGTTAATATAAAAAAAATCAATCATTACCCAACTTGAAGTAACAAATAGCTTATTATCTGGAAAAGTTATTATTATATTTAATGAAACTGAAACAACACAACAGCGATTTAACGAAATCCTAGAAAGACCAATATTCAGAAACAAAACAGCTGGTGTGTCGGCTCCTAACTTTGAATCGCTCAAAGTAGATCAATGTCAGCAGCAGCCAGAAATGTCTGGAACAGAATAGGAATAGAAGAGAAAGCGAGAAATTGTTGCATGCAACAGTTTTGGGATTATTTCGGTTGTTTCCTTGTAGATGTACACGTACGACTAACCACGATTTAGGCCTGAGTTTAATTATGTCTGAAACTAAAAAGTGATGGAATTTTATTTCAAGGTAAAGCAATATTAACTTACTTTAAAAAGTCGAATTAAGCGGTTGAAGTAATGTGAATCTAAAAAGTTAATAGAAAGTGACTAATCTTTCCCAGTTTATAGGAAGTTCCATTAATGTTTTTGATGTATAAAAATCAACCTAACAGCAAACAGCGAGTAAGCTCTATGTAAGAAAGTAAAGCCTAAATGAACATGTCGTGGGAAATATGTTGGAATTAATTCCGTTAACAGCAGCGTTTCTTAATATATATACACATGGTTATGATAAAGTTCTGAACAAAATTAAGCGATTAAATTTCAAGGTTTCTGATGGCATACGGCAAAAAAAAGAAATACTATATTAGTCAAAGTAATAACATCATCGAGTTTCTTTTCAAATAGTAAGCTACAACATACTTCAATCCGGAGATTACATAATAATATATAATAAATAAAATTAATAATCAAAACAACTAACATGATTTTAATGATAATGAATTTTTATGAATAAAGGAAATTATGTATGTAAGTTGTATTTTACAAATGTTGTCAGCTCCCACAAATCCCACCTCTAGCACGAAGATACATCTAAATTAAGCAACATTCTAGAAATTAATAAATAAACGATGAAAACCTGTTAAATAAACAAATGCTGATAAAGAAGGTATTTCTGAAAATACGATTTATGAAAAAAAGGCTTTCGAGTTCACTTCAGAATTGGAAACCATACAGGTTCGAGTGACAGAAGGATAACAATTCGGTCTGATGCGGATATATAAACGCGATTGTCTGACGAGAGAAAGTAGTATAGTTGATGGCAACGCAGTGACCAGCGTTGTTATTGTAAATATTAAATGTATTGTGATTTATTTCAGTCGAATAAAGACGTTTATCATCAGTGTAAAAACTTTATAAGGCAAAGCGTAACCCACAGTGTGTGTGTGTGTGTGTGAGAGAGAGAGAGCAAGTTTACGTGTCTAATCCTGCCTGAGATCCCAGTTTTAGCAGCAATAGAAAGCGACAGATGCGTCCATTAGGTTTTCCTCGATTTGTACTGACGTCCATATCTCATGCAGTCTATCTGAAGTACTACCTTGATGGATATATATAGGGCATCATACAATTCTTTAATAACCAAATTAGAGAGTAAACTGGCCACAGCATTACCAAAATTGTTTTTGATGAATTTTGAATACCGAGATTTTAGAATTAGACAGAGAATGAAATAAGAAAACTTATTCGGGAAATGTGAAGGCGGCTTTCGTTCATATATCACCAGATTAAATGCTGAAGAACATGAGCTAATCTTCGACTGTAAAGGGATGGGTGGCATCATAAGAAATTTATTTATTATATTGATAATCAAATTAATGTTTATGATATACTGAAATAGTAACAATACAGGGTGTTTTGTAGAAGGTTCGTCCAGCTTGGAGGACGAACAGTTGGGCTCATGTGCTATATTATGTAGCCTATAACACATCTAGAAAGCTTACGATTTTGTTTTTTTTTATTTTTTTTTCTTAATTCCCAGATTTTTTTTTATATAAACCTTTGTATTTTTTTTATTTTTCACTGTATCTTCACCAAATAAACCTAAATCTAATCTATGATGTTTGTTTGCTATTCCGCATTCTATATTTGACACAAACAATTGGTTGAAAAAATTATGTCCACAAATGACGAGGTTTTATAAAAAAAGTAATTAAGTTAAACACTCAAAGAAAGGTGCGCGATTACATACATAGCGGAGAAAGCCAGTTTTAACAAAATTTATAACAAATTATTGCAACTTGATATGTTTTATTTTTTGTAGTTCTAACGTTGTAAGGTACAATCTCAAATTTTATAATGATATTGATTAGATTCCAATACGTGTGATATAGCGTTGGAAAGGGGGTTGAAGTAGAAAAGTTTTTGTAAGCATTCGAAGTCCTGAATGTGCTGCTTCATTTTTTTTGTAATGTGATAAATTGTTTAACTTAATGATTTTTTATGGAACCTCGCCATTTGTGGACTCATATCATTTTGTCACCAAATTAATTTTATCAAATATCGAATGCAGAAGAGCAAACAAACATCATAGACTAGACTTAAGCTTACTTGATGAAGATACAGTGAAAAATAAAAAAGTTACAAAAGTTTATATGTAAAAATCTGAGAATTAAGATAAAAAAAAATTAAAATAAAAAATACCGTAAGCTGTCTAGATGTTATATGGGCTACATCATATAGCACATGAGCCCACCTATCCATCCTCCATCTTTAGCGAACCTTCTACAAAACGCCCTGTATATTTAATATGTATATAGCCGTAATACTAAAAAATTGCATTATTAGACCTAAACAGTAAGGACAGTTAACAAGTTGAAAGATACTATTTTATTGTATATAAGCTAATGTTCAGAAAGACGGACGAAAAGTATGTTTAACTTGATATTTTAATTTGTCAATTAGAAACTCGGACCAAGTGCAAAATACTCCACCAGGAGCTTAGGGCGTATGCAGTGATGCAGGTTGTATAACTGCTGAGCAATTATTGGAATTGTAAGCTGATTTTCGTATTTAGTGTCAGCTCAGATCGATTTAGACTTAATACCTGAGGATAGTATACGTGCGGTACGGGCGCTTGTACAAGTGGAAACATAACTCTAGACACAAGAGAAACGAAACCTAGTGGACGTAACTGTCTCATTCTAGAGCTGCAAGCAATAGTTAGACGTTACTCGACTGACAAAAACAAGTAAATAAGACGCGAGCTTAGACAGAAATAGATACTCTCACTCGGCTTTCTTTCTCACTCACAGCGCGTTACATTTTTCTCAATGCCTCAAGTAGTGTATATTAAGTACTACCTCTCCAATTATTACCTTTAAATGACGCAGAACACAAATAGATATAGTAAGTAGCCGAAGCAAATTTCGAAATTCCTAAATTTGCTAAGCCGATGACAATGCGACAAGTAGATGCAATTTTTGGTAAAACCCAATTTTGACTTATTAATATAAATTTATTCTCAAACAGCCACTTTACCACATTATGACAATAGAACTGTTGTTACTGAAAGATCGTAGACAGCTGACGGCGCCAGGATAGACATTTTATATTGTGGGTCGCCACAGTTCAGATTTCGCAGCAGCAGTGATGATGCAGGTACCTAGTACATATTCATCAAGTTGCACAAATTTCAAGAAAGAGCAAAATCGACATGAATTTTAAAAAGGAAGAAGAAGGACATTCGGAATAAAATGAATGGTTCAAGTAAAAGAAAGAAAATAATGTCTGAAGTCTGAAGCTGGTAGAAAATGTAACTAGTTCCTCGAAGTTTCCTTGGACTTGGATAGTCTTGAAATGATTGATCTCACAACGTTTCTATAGCTTTGGATCTGCTATCATCATCAGAAAACGTTGTGCGATCAATCATTTTAAGACGATGGATGTCCAAGGAAACTTCGAGGGCAAGAAAATAAATTAGGAAGCACCAATTACAACTTGTAGAAAAAATGTTAGAAAATATGTGCACGAAAACCTACTTGTGTAAAGATGGGAGGTCTTAATTTTCGGAATCTGCCGAAGATTAGGTAACTTTCTTTAAATTGCAGAACTGACAAACTGTACCAGCGTAGAAATTGGAGTTTAAGATCAGTCTTACTACATAAAATTTAGTTATTGTTGTTTACCAGAGATTTGTAACTACTTAGTGTAACTAATAAATTAAATGTGACAATGAGACTTTATTAACTTCAAAATCTTTGCCACCATCTTTTTGATGAATCTCTTTTATTGAGCGCTGATTAAAAACAGCAGCGTATTTAAAAAAATATAAAGTGGTTTGGTGTGCCGAATATAATGAATCTAACATAAGTTTATTTGTTGTTCAATAATATTTTGAATTATTCCTGGGCATAAATTTCGTAGACTAAAATTTAAATGTAAATGTTAACCAGTTTCAAAGTAACATACACAAATAAAATTTCCCTTTATAATCTATGAGTGTCATCAGAGATGCTACGAAATGTCTTCAATAAAATATCGAATAACTATCAAAATATTTTTCCGGGGAGTTAAATTTCACATTTAATTTATGTAGCAACAATCGAAACAATCGCACAAATGAATTTGCTGGTGAGTAATGAAACTAGGTTTATAATGAAGTAATGTAATGCGGGTCGTAGAAAGTGAAATAACAACTAACAGTAAGGGTTGTATAACACTGCTTGCTTGCTTTATTACATTCAAGTTCATCTAGGCGCCAGTTTTATAGATCTATCACAAGAAGGGATCTGTAACATTACCTAAATTAAGGTTAGGAATTCCAACTTAAATTTACATTGGTTTATAAATTAATTGTTTCAATGCTGGAAATTAGTGGTACGGTATATTGAAAATGCTTTCCTAAAACTAAAGAATTAAATGGTGTGCATAAGTTTGTTTCTCTTTGTGATTTTAATATATTGTTAAAGTAATTTTTTGTCTTTCTTAACAAGCCATATAATGGAAAACCGTGCATACCTACCAAATTCTCAGTTTACAAAAAGATAAATTCAGGGAAACAATTGTCAGAAGCGTTACTACCATACCGTGAAAATTAAAAGAGAGATATTGCTGATTGTTAAATTTAATCAATGAGGCTACAATCTAATATGTCTTTATTGCTATGAAGAATTCTGACATTAATTGCTGTCACGTGTTTACCATATGCAACCATGCAATTTTATGGTTGCATATGGTAAACTAGAAAGCTAGATCGTTTGTGAAAAAATATATAAACGAGCTGGTGAACGGTATAGTGGTTCGGAAGCGATTCTAAGAATTTAAAAAAAGGATAAATTTGTACCATAGAAGTACGTGCCTACACAGTTCCTGCTAAACAAATAAACTCCTGGAGTTTTTTCAGCAGACTTTCTGATTCGATCAGCTTCTTCAAGAGTGGCATGTGTAACAAAAAATAATTTGGTCAACGTGTTCCGTACCACATTCAAGATTTGATACAATGTAGGCGAATCAAAGTATATATTTTTCTAATATTCCAGTTTAAGACAAACCGAGAATGAGTGCATTTTCTTATATATACCCTAATTTCTTTTAATCTAAGACTTTTAAATTACTTTCAGTGAATCCCTATATAATCTATTGTCTAAACTTTCATCTCAGTAGATTGTAAGATAAAGGGAAAAATCGGTCAAGTATTAAATAATAATTTATTTTATCTTTTAGACAAATTATTTAAAAGAAACAAATTAATTATATTCTTCAACGTTTTAGATCATGTAGTTTCTGTGATAAAGGGGCAAATAAGTTGATGTTTAATATGTTTGTAAATATCTTTTAAACAAATAATTTAAAAAATATGAAAAAAAAATATTAGAATTTTTCCTGTTATTCGATATATTACATGATGCGTTGGAAAAAAACACTATTATTTTTCGTTTAATTATACAATTTGACCCCCAAAATTAATATTAAATTCTATTAATTTTTCTTATATTGTTCAAGTGAGGCCCTGAACCCTTAATTAATTTCAAAATTTTAGGTGGTATGGTTTCGGAAATAAAGGGGGAAATGAAAATTATCTTGTAAACAATTAATTTAAAAAATATAAAAAAACTTGTATTCCTTATAATGAGACCTTTTATTTCAATAACAAGTGCTCTATATACCAAAATATTGATAGACAGACTCTAGCAATTTTTAGAGATAATCAAATAATTAATAGATTAATGAACTTTTTAACTTGATGGCGCACTAGCAACAACTTGAGTGAGTGCATATTTATTTTTAGACTTCTTTGGTAATTTGTGTAGATAACTAAACAAATAGTATATAAAAATGAAAATATCCAAGAACAAACAATTTTTCATTTATGTGATAAAAAATTGTTCAAATTTATATAATAAATAATTACTCGTGAAAGATTTATTTACGTAATTAAAAATCAACGATATCAACCTTGTTTCACTGTATCGTAGTAACTGTTGCTTAGAACTTTTTCAATCGATTAGAAACAAAGTAAACAGGGTGTTCCATTACATAAAACAAGTTTTCATCTTTTCTTTTTTCTTAATTTTTAGCTATCAATATATAAACAAAGTACGTTGGTAATCTAATCGAATTGACATCTGTTTTAATAAGAAAGTTAGCCAGTTCAGACTTAATTCTTGAAACCCTGTATATATATAGTAACAGAAAACACTAGAAAAGAAATTCTTTACATCTAACAGAGGTCAAAAACCTTAAAACTTATCAATTATTTACCTAAATTAATGTTCACTTAGCTGTGTTCGGAGAGATAATAGTCCCAATAGAATATATCTTAATCAGAATTATTGCTCATTTAATGGCAATCTGTATTAATACTTGTTAGTCTCCCCAGGCTCCCATACACTAATGAAAGATAAATAGACGGATTTTTTTTGGAATCCGTAAGAATCCATCCTAGTAATCCAAAAATGTTTTGTCATCAAACTTTGATAAAGAGTAAGTTAATTCCACAACTAGGAATATTTATATGAATTTAAATCAAAATGAAGTTCCAGGTATTTATTCCGTTCGACAAGTGCATGATAAGTCAACCAAAGTACAACATAAGGACGAAAGTTATTCTGTTATTTGTCCATGGTGTTCGGCATTGTTTCATTAAACTAATTACTAAACAGAATATAGATTTAAATATGTCCTCAAGATAGTGCAAATTAAGCCAAGATAACTGTTTGTTGTAAATTGTCCTAAGAACGATGAAGAGCCTCATAACAGAAGGAACAAAACAAGCTTGATTTCTATAGTTGCATGTCACAGTAACAAAATCTGTAAAGATTTTGTACTTCAAATAGAATGTTAAAACTGCAACTCTGGAGAAAACCAACAGTTCACGATATCGATTGTGTTAATCTTGCCCCACAAAACTTAAATTTTATATTACTAAAAAGGAGTTATTCTCGAAATCAATCATCTGTAACAAAAATCATCTATCCCAAGTAAACAAATTACAAGAACTATATCTGAACATATGACTGTTAGTAAAATGTACTAAAACTTCCAGCCTTTTTCAACCCACTTCCAAATCTTCACTGTTTTCTCTAAAACCGTTCAAGAAATTTGAATATTTAAAGATAACTAACCATTTGTCTGAACGTTGGGAAAATTTATGAAAAAAAACTGTAAACATCATGGTAAATTTCAAATTTTCATCACAAATATCTAGTTTAAATGTCAAGATATGCCGTGAAAGTATATGGTACAGCGTGTTTGTTATGACATTCATTTTGATTCGTTTGAAATAAGCATTTTTTAGAGTCGAAGTTAAGTTTGGAGGCTTATAGTCCCTTGAAATGGCAGCAAATATTCCGTTAGTTTATCGAAAAGAAAATTTATGTCGGCGAACTCTTCTATATAGTATAAGGTTGTAGGTGTGTACGTGTGTGCATGTGATATTAGGTGGTACATAAGCAGTTGTATACATAGGATGGTTGAAATATAAGTTGTAATTGAATTAGTTATACAGTGTGGTTCCAAAAAATATTGTATTGGGTGGCACATAAGCAGTTGCGTATACAAGCTGGTTGAAATAAGAGTGGAGCGAAACTATAATTATAAAAATAATTACAGTTATACAAAATGCTCTAAAAATTGTCAGCAGCAATTGAATTGATTGAAATATATGGTGGAGTAGAATTACAGTTATACAGGGCGATTGAAAAAAGTTATATAATTTGGAGCATATGTAGTTGCTAATACAAGGGTGGGGTAAAATTATTGTTATTCAGGGTGTATGAAAAATTTGTTATATAGGCATAAGCAGTTAGGATATTTGAATTATAGGACTTACGACGGGGTATAATTATAGAAATGGGTTCAATAAAATTTAGAAGCAGTTGCATATAATGGGTGGTTGAAATAAATTATAGACATAAAAGGTGGTTCAAAAAGTGAAATTTTGTTTATAGGGTAGACCATGAGCAGTTGGGACATTAGACATATGGGGCGAAGTAAACTCATTGTTATACAGGAATAATTTAAAGAATAGCAAATAGAAAGAGTCATTAGTGTGGAGAGGATTTATACTTATAGAGGGTGATTTTAAAGATATCAGGACCATTGTAATATTGTGTTGAGTTGAATTATAGTTGTACAGTGTGATTCAGAAAATTATAGATCAATAAGTTAAATAGGGGTGACCAATACACAGAAGCATATAAGTGTTGATGCAATATAGAGTGATAGAGTTATTTTATAGAAAGTAGTCCAAATAATAAAACAAATAAAAAAGTTAAAAAATATTTGTAAAATATAGAAAAAGAATAAAAATTAGAGAGGGACAAAGAGAGGGGGAGAAAAAGAGAGAAAGATAAGAATACGCTAAAATTTTCAATTAATTGTACCTTAAATCATATAAAAAAGAATATATGTCCGAAAATAGTGATTGATTGCACAAGGTTTCGTAACGGTTTTTATTTTAAGTCAGCTGAAGTCGGTTCTTTTTTAAATATTAATTATCAATATAATTGCTTGATATTGTGCTGTCACGGAATCTGTGTGAAGTTCTGGCAGTGTTTCTTACTCGCCAGATAAAATAAACCAGATGGTTTTGGCTGATGTAGATATTAACGAACATTGAGCAACACTCGATTTCACAGACTGAACTAATTGACCTTATAAGAGACCTGTAGCTTTCAATGATAAGTACAAAATGTTTGCTTTACAGCCTCAACCACGACCAGCTACTACTGCCTGTTGGGGAATTTCTCGGGAAAAGCTGCACCCAGTTCGATGTTTTACATTATATTCTATTTAGGTGGATCTCCTGGTGGTATCACATATTTTTTATTGGCGTAAAATATACCGTCTTCTGAAGGTAAAAAAAAACCTGTTTTAAGACTTCTATCGATATAGGTTTTTCAGTGATTCTGTGTTAATTCCCACAATGGTTACAACTAATTAGGAATATTTATATTAAGTTACATTTACAGAACTAGTTTTGTAACTAAGTACTTATTTATTTATTTATTTATTTATTTATTTATTTACGGTTGTACCACTTTACAAGAAATTAACATTAATTTTAATAAAGAGTAAACAGTGATCAAAAATATGTATACATAAAATGTAAATTAGAAACTTACATGTTCAAACGTTTAATTAATCTATTAAATGTTGTTGTAGATATTCCAAATAACTCTAAACTACTCCCATGAAGATTGGCCAGTCTTAAAATCCTAGTAATAGGTTCATTACAACCATAATTTGTACTATGAAATGGAATGTTGAAAATCGCAGTATTACGTGTTCTTCTAGTATTAACATTAAAATTTATCAAGTCTAGTAACTCTGGAATTTGTATATTTCCGTTCAAAATGTTATAAAGGAATCTCAAATCTGCTTCCATTCTTCTGTGATGTAATGACGATATGTTAAGTATTGAGAGGATCTCATCATATGTATACTGTTGTCTACAGATACCTAATTTATATGCGCATACTCTTAAAAATTTGTTTTGTACTCTCTCAATGTTGTCTATATCAGTATTATATGAAGGAGACCAAATAAGTGAACCATATTCCAAAATAGATCGAACTAAGCTAAAATATAACAACTTCAAGGTTTGTACAGAAAACTGATTACTATGTCTAAGAACAAATCCTAACATTTTTAAGGCCTTAGTTGTAATATCATTAATATGATGCTTATAAGTTAATTTTGAGTCAAGGTAAATTCCTAAATCTTTAATTTCGCCTTGTTCTTGCAGCAGTATATTATTTATATTATAACAGTAATTTACAAGTTGTCTAGTCCTACAGAAAGTAATTTTAAAACATTTTTTTACATTTAAGGAAAGCATATTTACATCACACCAACTGGCTAAGCATTTGAGGTCATTTTGTAACAGAGTGGCATCATTTAAGTTGTTAATTATTCGAAATATTTTAAGATCGTCGGCAAACATAAGAATCTTGCTATTTATAATAATTGAAGATAAGTCATTTACAAACATGTTAAACAATAGAGGTCCAATATGAGACCCCTGAGGGACTCCTGATGTCACAGTTACGCGCTGAGATAGACGATTTCCATATTTCACATACTGGGACCTACCGATAAGAAAGCTACTTATCCAGTCAAGCACTTTACCCCCAAATCCATAACCTTGTAGTTTGGCAATAAGCAGATCATGGTTAACTCTATCAAAGGCTTTGGAGAAGTCTGTGTAGATGGCATCGACCTGATTTTTCTGTTCCATCGAATCGGCAATAAAATGGCTATAAAGTACCAAATTAGTACTTGTAGATCTACCTTTGCAAAAACCATGCTGCTGATAATCTACTAAATCTTTACAATCCCACATTAAAAATTTGTTAACAAGGCAGTCAAATAATTTAGGTAAGGCTGATTGGTTACAGACAGCTCGATAATTTTCAATATTATTTTTATTGCCAGACTTGAATATAGGCACTAAATAACTAGTTTTCCAAAAATCTGGAAAAATCCCAGAGCTTAACGATGGATTAAATAAGTAATGAATAGGTTTCACAAGGGTAAATATACAATGCTTAAGCACAAATGCTGGCAGGCAATCTGGACCAATGCATAATTTCCATGGCATATTTAATACATTTTCAATTATGTCTGAAACCTCAATATGATAACTATTCACATCAATGTTCTGTTTGTAATTAAAAATTGGAATTTGATTAATTTTAGAATTTGAACTTGTATAAGTAGTAGAGAAAAATGTACCAAATAAATTAATTATATCCTGATTATTATCACCTGAGCTATTACGATAGAACATACTAGAAGGCAGACTATGAAATTTTCTTTTATTATTTATAAATTTCCAAAAATGTTTAGGATCCGATAAAATCTTATTTTCAATATTATTTAAGTAGTTTGTATAACACAGAGTGGAAAGTTGTTTGCATTCATGTCTCAAATGAGAAAATCTTAAGTAATCATCTCTTTGTCCAGACAATTTATATTTTCGATGCATTTTTTGTTTTAGATAAGTTAACTGCTTTAATTTGCCATTAAACCAAACTGGAAATGAAGTTGTTTTAAATTTCTTAATTGGGATGAATAAGTCAAAACCAGTATATATAATATCATAAAATACCGCTACAGTGTGATTAACATCATGTAGGTTTGACAAAAGTAGCTCCCAGTTGATGCTAGCAAAGTAATCATTTAATCCTATATAATTTGCATTTCTAAAATCAAAATAAAATTCCTCATAATTTAGATGATCGTTTTTGCTACAACCAGGTAATTTTAAAACAATGGCCGAATGATGTATACTATTATCAAACAATGGATCAAGTGGAATAGCTACATCGACATTATTTAAATTTGTAAAAGCTAAATCTAGAAAAACATTTCGACTATTAGGTGTATTATTAATTTGATACATATTGAAGTAACCGAACGAATTAGATAAATATACTGCAGGGGAGTCATCTGGGCATTCCACAACTAAACCAAGGTTATCATTGCCCCATGAAGCATTTGGTATATTGTAATCACCACATACTATCAAGTTTCCAAATTCTTCCATAATGTATTCAACTGAACTGCAATGAGACATATATGTACTTACGTTAGAAGCAGGAGGTATATAAACTCCACCCAAAACTATGCACTTATTATTGATCTTTAACATTACAAAGATTTGGTCAACTTCACAATCGGGAGTTATTACCTTTTGCACATTTAAGTCACTTTTACAGGCAATTAAGACACCCCCACCTCTAGTTTTTCCAGTAAGAACAGAATTGCGGTCACTTCTAAACACAACATACCCAGTCAATCCTAATTCAGCATCATTATAATCACAAGTTAACCAAGTTTCTGTAAAAATTATTACTTGATAATCACATTGAGCTACAGCTATTTCTAGAGCTTTTAGTTTAGTTCTTAACCCACCGACATTTTGGTAATAAATTGATAAAGATGATGAACCTATGGAATGGCATGTGGTAAGTTTTTTTGAGACGAATTACCTTTTATGGATATTTCCGGTATACCTTTTATATATTTTATAAATAAATCTTGTTCACCTTGTTGTTGGCGTTTTCTAAGGTCACTTTTCACTTTGTTGAGTTTGTCTAGTTGCCGGGGAGTCAGATCGGAAGATATAAATATGTTTTTAGCTTTAGCAACTTTAAACTTGGTTTTCAAAATATTAATGACATCAAAAGAGTTAGTCAATACAACTTTTAGTGAACGAGCTCCATTCTTATTGGGTTTACCAAATCTTACAGTTTTGACAACTTTAATGTCTTCTTGAGCAATATCTTTAAATATTGAGGATACAGTGGCTAAATCCTCAGAAATTATATCCCTTTTATTCACAGGTTCCACTAAATTATAAATAATTAAGTTGTTCGTTCTCTTTTGTCGTTCATACAGTTCATTGATTATATCTTCTTCTTGGTTATTAGTATTTTGCAGTTTCATACTGTTAACTTCGTTTTGTAACTTTTCAACTAATTTAAATAATTTTGGAACAAGTTTCATACCAGATTTACATTCTTCACATAAGAAACGCAAAACCCGGTTTTTCTTTAATTCCATTACTCTGATCTCCGACGAGCAAAGACCAGAGCAATTAGGATCCTTGTGAACTGGTCTTTCACAGCTATCACAGTAAAGCATTTCTTCGTCAGAACCATCTTTCTTGCATTCGAGGCACCTCATTTTGAAATTAAGATTTTTTAAAAGCCGGTCCTGTCTGTTGAATTTTATCCGTTGCCTTGGGATATACTATACGCTTTTTGCCTAAATGACACAAAAAGCAAACTAATAAAGGATTATCACTTAACACCAAATTAAACAGTTATTAAACAGTCAAACTAAATGCACTTTGTAGATTTGGAATACCACTGAACTCAGCTTCCGACTGATATCAAATTATATAATTAATTTAAACTTTGAACTATTGTAATTTTAACATCTTTGGAGAGAATTTTTTTAAAATATCTTTACACATCCGTACTCTTTACTTTTCCTTTTTATTTTTTTACTTTTCCTTTTTATTTTATTATTATATTTATTATTATTTACCGAAATTATGTCAGAGTTTCTCAGATATATCTAATGCAGATATATAAAAAAATTGTCAACTAAAAAATAGGACACAAGCAACCGCGGCAATATCGCAACATTGCCATCCACTGTAATCTGTGCAAATCGATCACTCCACTAATAAAGCAAAGCACATAAACTAGACACATTGTTGTTAAAATTCAGAAACCCGCCCGAGTTAGCTGTTCGTTCTTGTAAACACCAGTTCCATCATCAGTTGGCACCTACCCATCATCTCCTTGAATTTCTGTTAACTGAAGTATGTGTCAGACATGGACATTTAATGCCATAGGAAAGTTCGGTATATAATTTTGGAATCTCAAACATGGGGGGGACATTGGCAATTGTAACACGACAATTTTTACTTTTCCAATATGCATATTAAATTCTGTAAATTCGATTTCTTCTGTATCTGTTTATCTGCTCATAAACTCTTACCTTCACATTGACAACTAGTTATAATGCACTTTAATATAACATGTTAACGTGATCAGGAATGTAATTGCGACAAGATCACTTAAATTCAAATTTTCTTCGGTAAATTTAACTCAGCATTTGCAGGAGTTACACTGCTACCACTACACTGATATCCTTCTTTGCTAAATTATTTACAACTGTTGATCTGGCGGCCTTGGTTTTTATAATTGATATTCGCTTTACCTAATGGTACATTGCGATCTGATCCATATTGAGGCCCTCGATATTCCCTCACTTGGTAAGTTTTGAAATTGAATGTTAGTCTGTAGAAAATATCAGTAATTAAACGAGTATTTCTTATATCTAGAACATCCATATACTTCTATCTCTATTGGGATAAAATTCACCGATGAATATATATATATATATATATTTTGGTTTGATTTTCGCAAAAATTTGTTAGCGAATCTTCATTGTCATTTTTATTCCCTTTGCCATGTTGTACAATCAATTTCCTTTTTCGTACGTTGATCTCTCATTTAAGTCCCCGAATATGTACAGTGCATCCCATTTTGGTTGAGATTGCCAGGTTACTCGGTTGTTATTGAAGATAGAGTATTGCGGTTTTCACATACCTGTTCTACTTTTTTGTGAAACTCAGGATGGCCATATCAGATTTTGCATAATTGTTTCCATTTATAAGATACAGGGCGATTTTGATACCTAATTTATACTTTTTGGACCCCTCTATATCTACGAAGTTATTAGAAATACTCTTGCGCTAAGAACTACGTTTAATAGAAAATTTTGCATAGAATCCAGTGGAGTACTCAATTTTTTTTCCGAGTATGGTTTTGAAGATACTACACAACATTATATATTTTTAAATGGAACACCCTGTATTTTATTATTTCATTGAATTCGTTATTTTTTCCCTTTAACATAATGTATAATACAATACACATGGTATTAATAGAAATGCTAAAAAACACTAAAAAGCTGAGTTTTTTGCTAGTAAGCCATGTATTTTTCATTTAAAAGGAGAATCAAACTAATAATTCCATTTGAGATTTTTTATAGGAGTTTATCAGCAAAGAAAAATAATGTTAACAATAATTCAATAACATGAAACACGAAATTTAGGTACCTAAAAGCATCTAATAAATAGTTATACATCGTTCATTATGTATAATAAACAGAAAAAGTATTACAAATCAAATATCTTAAAATTAATTTTGGACATTATTTATTACCTTATTGATTTAACTGTTCAAATTGTTGTCCAGTTTCCCTAACACATAATTGGCAAACCTTTCCATCTCGCATGAATCCATTTAAAATTATTATAGAATTCCGCCTTTCGGAAAAATATTTGATCTAGTGAGCGCTGGAGAGAAAAACGCAAATCTATTGTGTTTTATCGTGTTTGAGTTTACAAGATCATTATATAAATAATTATTCGCGAGTTTGCTGGTTGATAATTGATAATGGCTGGAAGAGAATTCCTTTTTCAAAATAACGAAAAATACGATATGATACAATGTTTAAATCAATGTTATGAGAATGTTGAAGAAGCTTTAGAACTATATTTCCACAGGTATAAAGTACGAGTATTTTACCATAAGATATTTAATGAAATCGCGTTATTAAAACTTTCAGATCTCCAGAGAGGCATCAACCTAGTCGAGCAACTATATTTAGACTAAAGAATAATTTACTAAGTTTTGGTGAATATTCTAAACCTCGATCAAAGGTGTATAACAAAGAAAATCGAGAAATGAATGAAATAAATGTGTTAGCTAGCGTTCATGCCTATCCCCAGACTTCTTGTGCGAAATTAGAAAATTACACTGGAGTTTCTCAATCAAATATAAATTTAAACCTTACAAAGTCAATATTGCCCAGCACTTATATCCTGGTGATGCAGCAAGACGGTTAAATTTTTGCAATTGGTTTTTAGACCAAACCCGAAGGGACAATGATTTTGTAAGGAAAGTTATTTGGTCAGACGAATCGCATATAAGCAGTGCCGGTATATTAAACAGGCAGAATACAAGATATTGGTATGATAAGAACCCTCACTTAATTTTTGAGCGACAACAGCAGGGTCGATTTGGTTTTAATGTTGCCTGTTTCATACTGGCGACAAAAATAAAGTACCGCTTTTTTGAAGGAACCCTTACCGCCAATAGGTACTTGACAATCCTAGAAGATTTATTACCCGAAATATTGGAAAATGTTCCCCTCGCATGTGGGATAGGAACACATGGACCAATTAGGTGGCCTCCAAGATCACCTGATTTATCTATATTGGACTTTTTTGTGGGGTTATTTGAAAAATAAAATATATACCAACAGACACAACAGTCGCAAAGAACTTCGTGCCGCAACGGAGGCCGCTTTTCGGGATTTACTAAGGCGACCTGTTATAATTTTAAATGCACTCAGGCGTATTGAAAAGGTTTGCCAATTATGTGTTAGGGAAAATGGACAACAATTTGAACAGTTAAATCAATAAGGTAATAAATAATGTCCAAAATGAATTTTAAGATAGATATTTGATTTGTAATACGTGTTCTGTTTGTTATACATAATGAACGATGTATAACTATTTATTAGATGCTTTTAGGTACCTAAATTTCGTGTTTCTTGTTATTGAATTATTGTTAACATTATTTTTCTTTGCTGATAAACTCCTATAAAAAATCCCAAATGGAATTATTTGTTTGATTCTCCTTTTAAATGGAAAATACATGGCCTACTAGCAAAAAACTCAGCTTTTTAGTGTTTTTTAGCATTTCTAATAATACCATGTGTATTGTATTATACATTATTTTAAAGGGAAAAAAATAACGAATTCAATGATATAATAAAATACAGGGTGTTCCATTTAAAAATATATAATGTTGTGTAGTATCTTCAAAATCATACTCGGAAATAAAAATTGAGTACTCCACTGGATTCTATGCAAAATTTTCTATTAGACGTAGTTCTTAGCGCAAGAGTATTTCTAATAACTTCGTAGATATAGAAGGGGTCCAAAAAGTATAAATTATCAAAATCGTCCTGTATCTTATAAATGGAAACACTTATGCAAAATCTGATATGGTCATCCTGAGTTTCACAAAAAAGTAGAACAGGTACGTGAAAACCGCAAGACTCTATCTTCAATAACAACCGAGTAACCTGGCAATCTCAACCAAAATGGGATGCACTGTAGTTGGTTTTATGTTACCAAAAACTTTGCAATTTTTCATATAATTCTTCTTTAATATCTATAGCGGAATTGATAATGAGAGCATATAGACCCAATGTAACAACTTCTTGTCCCTATTCTGTTATTTCTCTTTTTAAGCTCTATTCATATATTGTATCCCAACTGACAATTTTATGTTATAGATTTTTTTGGATGATGAATGGAGACCCCCCTGTTTGGATGAATATATTTTTAAGGGTGATACAAAACATGATCCTCCTATGAAAATATGTTAACATGTCATATTACAAGAGCCTCTTCCAAACATCGTGATCCCTCTTTCTTATTTCTGGTAATACGTGTACATCAGTCTAGTTCTATTGTATTTCTGTAATTACCTCTTTTTGTTTGGTCGGTTTCTTTATCATGCTACTGTTACTGTTTGTTGCAATCTTTGTCCGGCACTTCAATATGAAGTTTGTATTAAACTAAATGGTTTCTGCTATGTTAACCCAAGCAATGCCTTTCCGCGAAGTGTTTTAAAACGATTTTTCCTGTAATATGCAAAATATCACAATGAAGAAAAATTGTAATTTCTTCTAGTTTTACAACTACTATATAACTTGTTGTAGATCATTAAGATATTAAAAAATAAGTCTAATAATTTTTTTTTCTGATGCATTACTTTATTTTGTAGTTTAAATTTCTTTATGGGCTATTAGCAACAAAAATAAGCAGTAAGAAAATTACGGAATTAATTCCATATTTTTTAAAAGAACATGTCAGCTTTTCAAGCTTTCCGGCACTGACAAAGATTATTTTTGATTATAAGCAATCGATGCGCCCAAATCTTAACGTATGTTAAACATAGCCAAGAACATTCTAACAAGGCGGATGTTATTTGTACAAAAGAAATTGAAATATTCACCTTATGGAGAATTTCCACCAAGGAGTACCTTTCACTACTCTCCAAGGGTGTAAATAGAAAAATCATATCGTGAAATCTGTCATTACCTCTGAGCCTATTCAGCAGATTAGTATCCAACTTGTACGTAGACGTTATTCAAGGATAGTATATTAGCTACAACTGTAGCAAGTTCCGTTTTAATTATAAAAGTAACAAATGACAATTAAGACAACTAAATATCAATCTTCGTCACAGCTTATACTAAACAAATTCATCTGCACATCATGCAGCAAGATTTGATTATTATCAAAGACTGCGAATTCACAACACATTAATTATGTTCCGTAATCGGTATCTAAGTGGTAAGCAATATTTAATGATCTCTAGTGCAAATGAATTCTCGTTTGATAAATGGCCTCCGTTTTGCTGAGATTAATGACCTGGAAATGATTTCGAAGATACTCTTCTTTCCACAGATTTGAATAGATTGTGATAATTCAGAAAGTTCGACAGACGAGTGAAAAATATTTTTTTAGTTTTGCAGAAAACGCCACACACCGAAAAGTGTCAAGCTGAATAACTGTGAACTTTGGAATTATCTTCAGTTGATATAATGTGTGCCGACTCGGACAAAAATTCAAATATAAGCGCGTTATAGTTACACTGTACTCGTAATTCCCCAGTCGAGAGAAGACTATAAAAATGGCAATAGTGTAGGTAATTTTCCTACCGGTAGTGTACAAAGTATTCAATAAGATTGTATACAGTGTGGAACCCCCTCCTTTATTAGTTATCGAATTTATTCCACTTGGCTTTTGCACAATACACAAGACTTTCCTTGGCATTCATAGACTTCAAGAGAACGTTCGGCACAATATTCCGAAATGAAATCTTCGTCATAGCAGATGATTTTTATGCTTTCCCATCTTTAAACCTTTACCTTTCTTCAAAACTTTCTTTCCTTTTCTATTATGCCATTAAAGAGTAAGGGGTTTAAGGAGTTTCCCTGTCTTATACCTGTGCCTGTTTCTATCTCATTCGTGAGTTCTTCATCTATTCTGGCCTGTATTATGTTGTTATTGTATATGTATCATCAATTACGAGTGCTGCCTTTTATATATCGGGATTGAAGTGTTGCAATCTGACAACTGACAGCTCTACCGTGAAGTTTGACATTAAGGGGAAATTTCATGACGTACCTGAATTTGTTTTAATATGGTTTATGAACATATTACGAACGTTCTAATTTCACTTTGAAAATCTAATAATGTCGCACCCTGAAATACATAAGACAGTACAGATATTTTGGTAGATGGTAGAACTGATTGGAATAAATAAGTATATTAAAAAAAACAAAAAAGGGCTTCAAAAAAAGTAACTAACAGTGAAGTTGCGAACATTTCCATCGTCTTCAAATATTTTTTTTTTTTTGATATTGCCTAAAATAAGTTATTTTACTTTTAAGCAACGTATATTATTTTGACCAACCTCGCTTACTGTTGACTAGAATAGAGTAACTTGTTTTCTAAATATGTATATGTACTAAGAAAGTTTTATATATGATTCCAACTTAGGTGGATCCACTATATTGTAGACGATTTGAGTATCATTTTTAGGTCTGTTAATTATATTATCATACGTTTAATAGACTCTTCTACATGGAATCTTATAATAAATCATTAATCAGTTTTATTAAAAATAAAGGTACTTCACGTTTGAACAAAATTTATATTCTTTGTCGAACCTAGTATACAATTTGAAATATAATATAAATTTTGGTTGATTACAATTTGAGATATTAGGTATAAAAAAATAAAGGTACTTCACATTTAAAGAAATTTGATATTTGTTTTGAAACCTAGTATAGTTTTTAGTTGTAATCACTTCTATTTGATAACAATTTTAGATATTAACAAAACTAAAGATACTTCACTTTTAAGCAAAATTCCTATTTGCTGACAAACCTCGTCTGCAGTTAAAAAACTGACATGTAATGATTACAGTATACGTTTTAGAAAATGCAAATGTGTTTATGAAGTATAAACATTTCTCTTAATATTATTCAAACAAAACAAATTCGTTTGATTTAAGAAGACACAATCTGTATACAGAATTGATTGAGAATCTTAATCTTGACGTTAATTAACTGCCATTTATGTTTTGATTAATCTAACTTCTTTTCAATTTATCATACCCCAAGTTCCGAACAGAAATATTTTCAAATTTTTATAAAAAATCCACTAAAGCTTACTATATAAGAAAGTCTGCAAAAAAGTTTTGCCGATTTTCTAAAAAACCTGTACTGCTTTTTCTTGAAAAAATATGGGACCACTTCGGGATCCCCGGAACAGGATCCAGTATAAACGGTCGAAATTCCTTCAGCCGTTTTCGAGTAATGGCCGAACACACATAAAAAAATAGATACAGAAAAAAAATTAAAAGCTGTCAACTTACGTGTGCATTTAACCATTTATTTGCCTGCAACAAATTTACCAACTGACAAACACAACAAACAAAATCCTCTACCATTATTATCAAATGAGTGAATATTTGTCGCAAAATAATGTATATTTGTAGCAGTTAATAAAACAGAAATAATGACAACATTGGATTAAATGTACTTTCCTTAATTAAACGTAGTTAGTAATAAAGGATTTATTGCGGAAGGGCCTGGTTCGGTATTGCCAAAAGTAATGTGATATTTATTTGTTTTAAATGTAATATATTCATGTGGTTCGTTTAGCTAAGGGAGACAGTTTTATTTTAATGTTAAATCGAACAGTTTTCTTCTCTTTTTCTTTTTCACTTCTTATGTTTTTATTTATGTTGGTAGTATAGGGTATGATAAGTATCGGGTACCTATAATTTGATTATTCGTTTTTTTGGGAATTTCTTTTCAGATAAGATAGTTATGTCTATATTAAAAGTTTTTCGTTCATAGTGATTTGTACTAACGCAAGCGAAAATATCTGCACCCTGGATATGGGTTTTTAGAATCGAAACATAATTTTTGGATTTTCAATTTATTCGTTATTAAACAATGATAAATGACAAAAATTCAAAAATTATTTGTTATTTGTTATCTAAGTAACATTTAAAATAATCTTTAACCCTACTACAGTGTGTCCGCTTCAATTTCCTTATATATGGAACACTTTTGTATTATTACTTTTAAGAGAAAATATCTCTCAAATAAAGTCCTGCATGCTGTAAAAACTAAAATACGACCATCAAATATATGTTTTAATCAAAACTGAAGTACCTTTATTTTTGACAAAATCAAAAATTGTCAAAAAGAAAAGTTGACTAGAGTTGAAAATATGTAATTATACCCATTTACAATAAAAAATCAGTTATGTTGATCCAGGTCACCACACACTTTTAGATGTACTTTATATCCTATTTTCTGATTTATCCCCCTCTAGACAAAAACTCACCCCTCACCCCTGACGAAGCCAAAATCTGCCATTTGCCTCCGCCTTTACAGCAAAAGTTGCCAACGCCCCTGCTTCACTACCCAAAAACTAACACCTAATAAATGCACAATAATCAAATCTGTTAAGAATGGCGTCACAAAGACGGCCACAGTTTCATTCAAAAGCAAACCGTAATTCACATTAATGATAAATATTGGGTAAATGTCACTTTTAGGTTTGTTCCTACCTGCAGTTTCCGTACCGCCATGAAACTGTCACGAAATCGCCGGCATCGAATTTGTGCGCAACTGCAAGTTTAGCACCGTTCAAGGTACTACCATTGTATAGTCACAAAAAATATTAGTTCCATATTCATTCCATAACCTCAATTTATTGACAGTTTCTACTGCGCATGATTAGTAAGAATCACCAAACGATTCTTGCTCTTCACCAAGGATTGAAATGACTATGCGAGAAACCGTACATTATTTGGTTGGAACACCATGATGTATCGTTTACTGAACCGTCATAACTTGGTTGGAACAGGTTTTTTTGAATGCGCATGACGGTGATCGTCATATGTACCGTTTCGCATCGGGTAGGAACAAACCTTTTGTCCACAGCACACAAAAAGCGCGTAAAGGTTTCACTTCAAAAAATTCTGTAAACAACAATTCACGCTAGTTTGAGATAAGTGTTATTAAATAAAACATTAAACAGCGCAATCAGTCAGTGTTCAATATTTAATCCCCCCAGTATACATAAATGCAATCAAATAAACTTCGGCGACAGTTACAAATCGTTAAACTGAACAGTCCGAACTAATGAAGCTGGCGTCTAGACATATTTTTTCATGTTCAATCTTGATTGGTATTTTAAATAAACGCTGGATACATTGAGCATACTTTTTATAATTAGAATTGAAATCCAAACTTCGAATATAGAGGTGGTACAGATATATTTACATTAGATAACAAATTAGTTGTTCTGTAAGGTTTTAAAACTGTTCTGTCTGTATGCTGGTGGATCTTCCATGAGTTTTTAATAATTACACTTTGGAAAAGTTCATCAGATACGAAATAAATTTGTCTTCTATCAGACAGTGTCACGGTCGAACGACTAGTACATTTAATGAGCTATTAAAATAAATTATACTGATTATAGCTGATTACCTGATCTTTGAATCACACATTTCTGAAAAAGTTTCAGTCACAGGTATCGTAGACATTATTTAATACGGTTATTTTGTTTTGTTCTAAAAAGGAATGCCCTGTACGTGATTTGCAAATTTGGAATCTGTTTTCTGATGTTTAATGTAGCGAAAATTTTAATTAAACTCATGCGTTCCTACATAGAAGCTATTCCTATGGGAACAGATTAGCTTATAAACTTCAGATTTATACATTTACCCTGTGTTTAACATTAAAATAAAATTGGTATTCGAAAACTTGTGTTGAGGTTAGGAATTCACCTTAAAATGAAGTTTAAATAATGTAGGGATATCGTTATATCTAACTGACACAACTGTGTCTATATCACAAAAAGACAAATATTTTGATAGTAAAGATGGTTTTGCTTTGGGAAAAAGTAACTTGTAGTTAAAGTAGTGTTACGAGAATTCATCCGACAGCTGGTGCAATCGGCCATCAACCAATTCGTGGAAGGGACATTATTCCGATAATTTCTGGGAATCCGAAATGTTTGTCTCTCAATAGGCGGACCGCTGCCGTTACTGGGAATTCCCTTAAAGCTTCCAGAACATGAAAGAGTTTCCCGATGGTTCGTGGACGTACCAGACAATTTTAAGATAAATATATAAATAAGAAGAGCTGGCGATAGGAGGCATTAAGTTTGCGACGGTCGTATTGAACACTTAAGATAAAATGTAAATAGTAATTTCTGTGAATATAAATTGTGTAAAAGTAGTGGAAATAAATTAGAGCGAGTTGGACTGTATTTTTAAATAAATCCAAGAACTGAACTGAACCCGAGTGTGAAAATAAAAACATTACAGTGGTGTCAGGTGTGAAGTGTATTTGTGGAAGTTTAGAAGTGAAAAATAAATTGACTGAAAATGTTTAAAAACGTGAATTTGGAACAATTGAAAGTGACGGATTTAAAAAAAAGGAACTTGAGGAAAGGGATTTAGAAATTAGTGGAAAGAAAAGTGAATTCGTGCAACGGCTACGAGATGCCCTAATAAATGAAGGTAACGATCCCGATACTTACTTGTTTGAAGTTTCTGGCAATGGAGACATGAGTATGCTATTAAAAAAATTGGAAGAAAATTTAAAAGAAACCTTAAAAGAAAAATTACAAGACAATTCTAAGTCTAAGTCTTACTTGATTGTTGCTTGGCACCGACTTCAAAAATATATTAGATTTGTAGGTAATTAATTTCTACAGAATGAGCACCTTATAATGTTTAAATTTTTTACTTCCTGGGTAGTTGAATGTGTTATTTATTTGCTAGAGTTGTATTTTGTTATAATTATTTTTAGCTTTTTAGTTATAGGTGGAAGTCGGTTATATATATATATATTTTTTAAATGTTTTATTTTCAACTTTTTAGTTTTTCTGAACTCGGGTAGTTTTCATTCTTTATTTTTTATTTTGTGTGTATAACCTTAATAGATAGAACCAGGTGACATCGAGAGCCTCAACATTAAACATTGATACATTTTCATTTAAATTAACAGGTAACGCGTTGACTTAATAAGCCCAAAATATATTTATGCCTTACGGACCACGCCAAGTAACCTTTTTTCAACTTTTTTGACAACTCTGTATAACTATAGATAATTCCACTCCGCCCTATGTACCAACCATCCTGTACATACAACTGCCCACGGACAAGCTTAAAATTGTTAGCTACCTTCTGTAAACTATAGGACGAAGTAGAATCCATCCCATATTTACGAAGTCAAATTCGTCCTATATTTCAACCATAGTATATAACTCCTTGTGGGCTATCCCATAAATTATTTCATTTTTAACATTTTATATTATCGCCCAGTGTAACATAATTTCTCTCCACACTTTTTGCAACTTCTTATTGGCTATAAATTAAACATTTTTTTAATCACACTGTATAAATATAATTTAACCCCAGCATATATTTCAACCATCCTGTATATGATTTGTTTACGTCCACATCATATAACAGTTTTTTAATTACCCTATATAATTTTAATTCCACATTTTTTTCAACATATTTATACCACCAAACGTCCACTCCACCCTATATTCCAACCATTCTCCGTCCTATATTTCAGTCATTATATAAATGCAACTCCTTCTATCACTTTACTTTGTGATGTTGTTTGCTATAACTAAACAAACTGTGTATAAAGGCAGCAAATAGCATGTTAGAATTTGACATGTGTTGTCACTGAATTTTCTACTAGGCCGGGAGAATGTGACAACCAAAGGTACCGACTTCGCAAAATGGAAAAATTTGCATATAAATAGGTATTTGCCTGGTATACAAACAAAACGAGCTTGGTACTCATTGATTTAAGGAACCGAAAATACTATGCTTTACTACCTATATGCTTGAGATGTACAAAGAAAATGTTCAAATTCGCAATTAAAACTTCAAGAGCCTAAAATTTCCGCACTATTACGTTGGAATTAAAATATTTATAAGGAAATGTCCCTTATGTCATTTGGATGAAATTTTTGATGAGAATTTTGGGCTTTTCGGCGATTTTCTGCAAAACTGCATGTAGCAGGAAAGTATATGGGATCACCTAGGAATCTTCCTTAATAGATTACACTTTAAAAACTATACACATCCATAAGGAGTTTTCGAAAAATCGACCAATATGTTAGGTATATTGGTCTATTTCCATGCACGCATGTGTTCATTCACCAATTTCATGATTTTACGAATAGAATTCTTTTCCAAGATTTGAAGTTTCACCAATCCGGATATATACTCTATTAAACAAGTCCATATTCATCCAAAACGGTTCACCACAGGAAAAGAAATAAGGTAACATACATACAAAAAAAATACGCGACGAATTGATAACCTCCTTCTTTTTGGAAGTCGGTTAAAAATAAATGCTATGAAATATAATCTATAACTGCATTTGCGGTCCCTGGTCACTGCTCTTCGTATGCTTGCATAGGCGACGGTTGATATAATTCAGGCGTGTAATACTAAATTACAGTAAAACGTTCCTCGAAGATTCCTTGGACTTCCATTATCTCGAAATGGTTGATCTCGCAATGATTAAATAGCTTTGTATCTGCTAGCGTCACCAGGTAAATTCAGTTTATCCATCGTATTTATACTTTTAACCCGTCATGCGTCGCAGGTCATGATCATTAGGTCTTATCCGCACCAATCAGCATCGTCCTGGTACATGGCGGTTGGTTGTGGGTGATTCGTAGTGGCAGTGGCCGAAGAAGGACTCTCAAAATGTTTTTAGTTTGGACGCTGGGCTCACTATTTATATTCTCGTTCGAGGTTATATATGCTGTCTCTATATATTTTCCTTTATACCAGTGCTCTTCCTTGTGAGTTACCCTGGCCTGGTCCCAGGTAATGCTATGGTGCTCGGTCCATGCGTGATTAGCTAGCCCAAACTTCGTTAGCTCCGTCCTTTGAATAGCTATGGGGTGCTCCTAAACCCTGGTGTCCAGCGGTCGCTTTGCCTCTCCAATGTAAAGCTTGTCACATTCACAAGGTATACTGTATATTCCGTTATTTGGTATTGCTGGAGAGTCCGGCCTCATTCTTGTACTCATGCTCCTCAAGGTTTTGTTGCTTTTGAAGAACATTCTGAATCCATATCTGTGTACAATTCATCTAAGTTCCTGTGGCAAGCTAGAGTTGCTATCGTGGTTTCCTTTGCCTGTCAGAGTTGCCGTTATTATATGGCGGTTATGGTATACAAAAAGTTTAGAAAGATGACACATGTATTTGCAGATTCACTTTTGATATATTCAAACTCTCTCAGAGCTAAGAGAACAGGCATTTTTAGGGTTCCGTATATACAATATACGGATACCCTTATAATATCACTCAGGATTTCTGCCTCTGTCACATCACAGCCATTTTCTCCTAAACTACTGGACGGAAGAGGTTGAAATTTGGTATCAATGTATATTTTGGTGACCCGATCAGGAGTACATATCGTAAAAGAAAAAATTTTGATTTTAGGGGTACTTCTGAGGGGAAAAAATAAAAAAATCGACCGTCCCCCCCCCTGATCTCCGAAACTACTCAGCCTAAAATTTTGAAAAAAATAGGAAATATAGAGCGTTGCCCGAACTTTACAGGAAAATTAAGGAGAAACCATTAATTTTAATTTTGGGGGGCAAATTATAGAATTAAATAAAAATTTAAAAATTAAAAAACTTTCAAACGCATCATGTAATATATCAAATGGAAGGTCTCATTCTGAGGAACACAAATATATTTTTTTCATATTTAAAAAAAAATTATTTAAAAAGATATTAACGAAAATATACAAAAATTTACCCATCCCCCCCTTATCTCCAAAACTATAAAACGTAAATTTTTGAAAAAAATAGATTTATAGGTTCTGACCTGAAGTTTAGTGAAAAAATAAGGAGAACCCTCTACTTTTAATTTTGGGGGGCCAATTACAGAATTAAATGGAAAATATAAAATTAAAATTGTTTCTAACCATCATCTTATATATCAAATGAGAGGGCTCATTACGACGAAAACAAATATTTTTTTGTCAAATTTTTAAAATAAATTAATTAAAAGATATTAACAACAATACAAAAAAATTTACCCATCCCCCCCCCTAATCTCCGAAAACATAAGCTGGAAAGTTTTGAAAAAAAAATGGAGGTATAGCCCCTCACCTGAACTTTACTGGAAAATTAAGGAGAAACCCCTAATATTTATGTTGGGGGTGCAAATTATACAATTAATTGGAAAATTAAAATTAAAATTGTTTCTAACCCATCATGTTATATATCAAATGAAAGGGCTCATTATGACGAAAACAAATATATTTTTTTCATATTTTTAAAATAAATTAATTAAAAGATATTAACAAAAATATAAAAAATTTTACCCATTCCCCCCCTTATCACCGAAACCATATGGTGAAAAAATTTGAAAAACTGGAAGTATAGCCCCTCACCTGAACTTTACTGGAAAAATATTCATTTTGGGGGGCAAATTATAGAATTAAATGGAAAATAAAAAATTATAATTGTTTCTAACGTATCATGTAATATATCAAATCCCAGGGCTTATTATGATGAAAAGGTACAAATATATTTTTTTAATTTTTTTAAAATGAATATTTTAAAATATATTAAAAAAATATTTTTAAAAAATTACCCATTCTCCCCGTTATTCCCCAAACTCTAAGACCTCATTTTTATTTGTTTATAGGAAAAATATGAACAAAAATCCCTAATTCTATTATTTGGCCTCCAAATAATAGAATTCAACGGAAAATAATTTACTAGAAAACCCCCATAGTAATTTTAGGGACAAATTATACAATTAAATGGAAAATAAAGATTCAATTTTCAAACGCATCAGATATCAGATAAAAGGCTCATTATGTGAATTACAAATATAACATATTTTTAAATCATTTGTATAAAAGATATTAAAAATATTACACATCGACTTAATTCCCACTTTAGAAACTACACTATTTAAAATTTGAAAAATATATTTTATTTATATTTTTAAATAATTTGAATAACAGATTTAATAATTTATAATTTGACCTATTTTGCCGTTTTCCTTCCAATCTATAGAGCCTCAAAACTCAGATAGTAGATAAAAGGCATTTCTGAAAGTTTGTTAGTAAAATAAAACTCTAATGTTACTTTTTGGGGGCCAAATTAGAAAATTAAATACATATGTATTGTGATAAAAATCAAGCGAATCCTAAAGCAGATAAAATAAAAAGTCTATGATTGGAAAATCAAAGTGTATATTTTTTATAAATTTAAAACGCTTCCTTTAAAAGATATAAGGGTAAGTATAAGAAAATGCACTCATTCCCTGCTTGTCTGAAACTGGAATATTCGAATCTTGAAGGTGGTACGGAACCCTAAGTATGCGAGTCCAACTCGCACTTGACCAAATTATTTCTTTTGGTGTTTGCCAATTATCGAAAACAAACCGTGCATCGCATATTTCATAACGATTTTTGCTTTTTAATTAAAAACCCATTACCCGACTGGAATTCATCGATTTCAGCTTCAAATATGTTTAAATTGGGAACTGAAGGCAAACCACTAAGAGACCAATAAAACTTATCTCGTAAGTTAACATGTAACTAAATTTGCAACAGAAATTGACATACTTCAATTATATCTAGCTACTCTATTAAATTTCCTATCTGTGTTTTATTGAAATTATGGTGTTTAATCAGGAGTAGTGGATCTGACCTACTTTGCGCTTTACAACAGACTATCCCTCTCTACAATTAACAATAACTTTCACGTTTATCTCAATCGTTTAAACAATGGTGACTTAAGTACATAATATAATTTGAGGATCTAGGTTTATTGTGTAACAAAAACATTTGAATATACATTCATGTGTAGGAAGCAGATAATTGTCTTTCGGGAACTATGCTTTGAATTTTAAAATGAAATTTATTTCAGAAGTGAATAATTTTTCTTAATGTAGTATCATTTCGGTAAAATATATAAAATAATAATAATTTTATTTTGAAAGATATATACAGATCAAGTAAAATGTTTTATACTCTACTAATTTAAGTGTTATTAATTACATGATCCAGTGCACTAATTAACGTGCATTAAAAATAACGGGTTAAATTCATACCCTAATAAAATGATAAGTTGACCATGATTTTGAAACTTTAGAAGTAAAATATGATTCTGTTCAATCATTCATTGCTATGGTTATTGTTTAACTTTAAAGGTCCCTTTTTAACAAATTTAGAAATCAAAATGTTTCATTAGCATTTAACTGGGAATCAACTTGCAGTAAGGCTGTTTCCAGAATTGGATTACCGGTTGTTTGTGCAGAAATCCTTCGTTACAGACTTTCTGACAGAAAAAGATGTCTAGAATATGATCATGGAGTACTCTTGAATATAAATTTGTATAATGTGTGATACTTATCTTTATTTGGAGACGTTTCAACTTCAAATCTAGAGTCGTTATCAATCGCTGTGTGTATTAGTTGAAGTTTTATTCTTAAATTCTCGCTTCTTGTATGTCAAAAAAAATGTTGGCACTGTCAAATGGGCTGTTGGTGATCTCTTGTCACTGAGGCGAATGTATTATTGCTCTTCTAGTAATTTATTTTTCCATCATAAGTCCAGGTTAATTAAAGACTTCCTCATTTTTATCCATCATGCAGACTTCCTTAAGTTTTCTGATTTTATAAAGGTTCGTAAATGAATAAGATATTTGTATAATTCCTGTCTATTCTATGGACTGCCAGAGCTAGTGAATACAAGTTGAGCCACATTAAATTTGTCCTGTGTCTTCCGGGAATGTTATATTGGAGACCACTTTCCTTACTTCTAAAATCTCACCGGTATGACCACAATAACAAACACATTACACACAATTTTTGTAGTTGCATTGCCCTTGTATGTATAAGAATAATTCGTATTGTATTATTTGTTTGGGAAACCTCTTTAATATCGTATTTTTTTCGTAAACTCTTAATTTTTTCCGATACACCCGGAAAATATAGACTTATGTATTTATTTTTTTTTGTTTATGTTTGTCAGGTACTAGTGGTTCGTTGATTGTTTGTTGTAACATATTGACTTGTATATTTAAAACATCTTCAGAAAATTGTTTTTGAAGTAGACGTTCTTTGACAATGTTGACTTGATTATTAAGTATTTCGGTGAATGAAGATATGCATTTTGCATATAGGAACTTTACAAAATTTTCCTTTACATTCGATCTTTATAAATGCTTGTACCAATTCTATTCTTTGTTCTACGCATAATTACATCAAGATCAGCAAGTTTATATTACTTTGCCGTTTCGATTGTGAATTTTTTTGTTCGTTAATATTCATGAAGTTCAGGAATATTTGTATTGCTGCAACACCATAGTCTCAAAACACAAAAATATCATCTTCGCGTTGGCTACACACTCAATAAAGTTCCATATCGTCACTTTTGTTATGCGAATATGCCTAAAACTGAATTTCTTTTGTAAAATGTTCTCCTGCTAAACACACCATTGAAACATTTAATGATGATAAAAACTAGTTTCCTTACAATAAATTGAGATACATATGTGGGTTGAAAAGACGTAATGTGTTAGAAATTGTTTCTCAAAATATGAGATAATATTTGTTCTGTCAATTTTCATTATGAAAAACGTAGCTGTCTAAATTTACATATTTGTATTAATAGGGATTATTTTCAACTTAAAAAAACAGAAAGCGCTCGTCAGGAACATAAAGGACTCTAGAGGTGAAGATAATACTTATGTTCACCTCTTCAATTTTTCATAAAATTCCATCTCCAAATTTGAAATTAATCTTTCTCGTCATATTATATGTAGAACTTGTACTGATTTACCAATGAGGAATAGCCGACGATCAAACCGAGCTCTTTTCCTTTTAAATCTATTTTAACATCGTTATTTTGTAGGTATTTTTAAAAAGCAAGCCTATACCATATTTGTTTTCTGAATGCTATTTGTGGCATATTTTTCAATGTCTAAGTACTTCTTGGGAAATAACACCATAGTTAAAAAAATTGCTGTGTATTCCAAACGTTTCGGGGTCTAGGTCAGACCCAGTTGAAAATGGTTAAGAAACTATGGATAAAAAAGCACAATTCTAAGATGTAAATTAAAATATTTGACAATATGTATTATTTGATTTCTGACGTAACTAATATTACATATTGTCAAATATTTTAATTTACTTCTGAGAATTGTGTCTTTTTTATCAATAGTTTCTTAACCATTGAGAACAGGGTCTGACCTAGACCCCGAAACGATTGGAATATACAGGAATTTTCTTAACTGTGATGTTATTTCCCAAGAAGTACTTAGACTATACCATCTTATATAGAAAACATTAATAATTAGCGGCATCTTTGTGCTCATAGTCAGGAAAATGCTATTTATTGAACACATTAAACGTAAAGATAAAGCAACATGTTTTAAAAACCGTTGTTCAGTAAATTGTTCTTTTCTAGAAAGGAATTACCTACTTTCATGAAATGTACATTCTAATGAAATCTCTAAATATGGTGTCATAATAAATTTGTTAAAGCGATATCTTTTTATTTTAGTTGTTTCCAGAATGAGAGTTGTATCATCTAGAGTTCATATTTTTATGATTTCTTGGGAATAACACTATAATTATTGGAAAGTCGGATGTAGCTAAGATATTGCTAATTTGATGTATATAGGGCAGCACTAGAAAATTCTAAAGATAATGTTGAACACGAAGATCTTCCAATTTGGAAAAATTTGCTAACAATGAGATCTTTCTTAAGCCATAAGGGAATCCCAAACCTTATGAACTATCATAATGCAGAAAAAATAACATTACCATTATTAATTTCATCATTGATTACTGGGAACCAGGAACGGCTAAATTCTATAGAAGTATTAGTGATACAATCGTTTTAATTTAAAAAAATACTGTAAAAAGGGCACTACTAAACCTTTATATGAGCAATTACCAACTGTTCTTATTTCTTATAGCAATAAATTTAATGAAGAATAAACATTTATGAAATTTTTTCTATTATTAACAATTATCCTAAAAAATGCATCAATAAAGAGATAGATAAAATTGAACGGAAAACAATCAATTACATTCAACATCAAGCTGCTTCAAAGAATACAAAAATACCCTTAATAATCACATTACTATAACAACCATACTGTACATACAGGATCCTTCAGAAAGACTGAAAGAATAGGCAACATATTTAACAGTAAAACAGCATTCCAAATCAGAAATAAACTGAAATTAAATATATCTCAAAAACTAAACCAAATCAGGTAACCCAAAACCCAAAAAATTGCAATTATAAAATTCCTAGCAAAAGTAATAAATGTTATATTATAGAAACATCTACACCTATACATCTTCGAATAGATGAACATAAAAAATCATATAAAGAAACGACACCTCGATAAGCAAAAAATGTATGAACAAGACTGAAACCTTGGTGACATAAAATTTCAAAATTCAAGCCTATTACACAAAGAAGAACACAATACAAAACTAAAGCTCAGAGAGTCTGCTTTAATTTTACTACGTGAAAGCGATTGTATCATTGTATCACTACTATTTCTACAGAATTTATCCGTTCCTGATTACCAACGATCAAGAATAAAATTAATAACCGTAATGTCCTGTTGAAAAACTAACCAATCTTGCAGATTTTCGAATTTCTTTGAGCTAATTATTGGCGAATGCGCCACCTTAAAACAAAGTCGACACATTAAACTCTGAAGAAAACTCTTTCAAATTCTTCTAATTAACATGAATTTTATTGCCAAGAGTTTAATGTTAAATTCTTAAAGCTAAATTTGTCTTTGCGAACTTTTTTATTTCTCTATTCAATTGTGTTACATTTTTTTATTACCTATGAAAGGTCTGATTTAAACCATGAAACGTTTGAACTATTTGAAATATATAAACTATTCAGCAATTGTGGTGTTAATTACAGGAAATCAAAAAATACATACTTTAGTTTAATTGTATTTCTGGGTTTTTAGTCCTTAAGCCGATTTCTGAAAAAAGGTAACTGATAATTAAGAACTATATTATATTAGGGCAACTTGTGAAAATTTCAGGAAATCTGCCCAAATTCTATCCCCAGATGAACTGAAAGAAAACATGTATATTGATTGTTTCTCAACTAAAAACAAATTAACACTTATATTTTGACTTTGATGAGACTAGATTCGGCAAAAAAACCTAAGCCGCTATCAACCATGAACAAACCGCAGAATGAATTGCAGATTACTCAAATTTTACAATATTATACTCAAATATACTACAGGTCTTAATTAATTATAATGAGGGATACTATATAACAACTTTTAGGGAAAAACACGAAGGTACTGTTTGAATACACAAATTATGTAGAAAATATAAAATATATTGTTCGTATCGTAACAATGACTATTACCAAAAGTTTAATAATGAATAATTCTAACAAAAGAACACTTAGTTCAAAGATTAATCTATGCCACTCTGTTCGTTTTTGCCTTCAAAATTTTCAAAATTCATTTCCTCACATATTTGGAGATGTGAGAATTGCAAAAATATGGTCCAAAGTCAGTTTTAAGTCTTAAGTGACAATACAGCCTTAGTAATATTTTATTTAATGCCAAAGACAGAACAGTTAACAAATATCTAAATTATGGAGTTTATAAGCTTTTTCGTTTGGAATGTAATAGTTTCTATGTCGGTATGACATGCAGAAATTTTACCACACGCTATGGTGAACATTTTCCTTCATTTAGATTTGACAAAACAAATTCAAGATTCGCAAATGATTGTTTACCAACTGCTCATTCCTTCCCAAAATTAACCGTTACAGAAATTATTCATATACACAACTTTAAACCTCTAGTCACTAAAATAGTACATAAAAAATGTCTGTATATCATACAAAAGTGTACAACATTTACTCCAGAAAGACGAAGTTACTTTGTAGGATTTCCTCAAAATTTCGTGTTACTATAATATTAGCCATTATTATATTACATTAATACCTATAGTATGTGTGTATATATTGTAAAATTTCAATCATCTGGAATTCAACCTTCAGTTTTGCCAAAACTAGTCACTTCAAATATAAGTCGTATAAAATTATAAGTAAATTTGTATCGATTCATTATAATTATGATTGAGTGCCACAAAGCCGGGGCTTCGACCAACACTTTTTTAAGCAATTGTAAAAAAAGCAGGCGTTGAAAGCCAGATAGATGAACAATCAAAATAGACGTTCTCAATCATTCAGAAATTACTTTATATTTTTTATGTTCATGCTATCAAACATATACTTCAAAATAAGCTCAGTAGATGTCTTCAACAATCTCTAAACTATATTATGTTGTATGAAACTTCCACAAGTGGAATGAAAATCGTGTATTTGCAAATAAAAATGCTTCGCAATACCGCACAATTTAATATATTGTGTGGAAACAAGTCCTCTCCATCTCCCTACATTAAATCTCTCCCTATTGTTTCACCTGGCGACGTAAACGAGAGCGACAACTCCACTGCATCTCTGTGTAACCATGGGCGCAAACCGCTTCCGTTCCAATACACACCTCACTCGACTCGCATGTGGTGCCCTTAACCTAGCGATATTGAACCTAATAGACCAATGGATGCCTAGGTCGGAGTGACGTCGGAGGCTGCGTGCGTCGCAACGCGCCAACTTTGGGACGGCGAAGACGTCGCGACGCGTATCCTACAGACATTCTGTCTACATCCTACCGCACTATACGACGGCTTTGGGCCTCTTGACCATGGAGTTGGTCACAGAGACACCATCGAATTCGATATCGTATCTAATCGTTGATAAAAATCGGTCTGAAAGTGATGATATTTCGGATCAAGGTAACTTTTTTTTTCTTAATAGTTTGTAAATATTTTTAAATTTCCAACTGCATGCTGTTGAATGTTTTGACACCAGTTGCTGCCACGGAAAACTTTTCTGGCCGCTTGTCGAAATTGAAAATTGCTATCGCTGGATCTCTAACAGAAAACAAAGAGAATGTTTTCAAACTCTGAAGGCTTACATGAGTTTATGTAGCGAAATTTTTTGTCAATAACTTTTATGATATATATATATATATATATATATATATATATATATATATATATATATATAATTTTATTTTTAAGTTAAACAACTTGTAATTACAAAACTGGACCTACTCATTTAATAATTAATTGGTTTACTTTAAAAAATAGTTCAAAGTTCAAAATCATTTTTATTTACTTTGATGACCAAGTTTTTAACAATAAGTTTAACAATCGTATTTATAATTAACCTGTTATCAAAATAATTCTAAATAAATTCGCTAATATACGGTAACCTCATAATATCAAATTGTCTCATTTCACAATTTAATAAGATGAATTGTTTACTAATTTTGTAATATTGTTTAATATTATATTATTCGAAAATTAAATGTGATATTGCGTTTAAAGTTATTCATTAGTAAACCCGATTATAAATGTTTCTATTTAAATTCATAATACAATAGTTATACAATAATTTTTCATACTGACTGATTTATTTAGAATTAATGATTTCTTTGAAATCTTAACGTTGATATGAGTTAGTAAATGATAAAATTGTGTGAACTCAAAAACGATTTCATTTAATATCAAATCTCATGTATTGTTTGCATTTGATTATATTATCCAAGCAATTTTCATAAAATCCAACAAATTTCTTAAACAAAAATGTCCCACAATAATTTTATATTGGGTGTTTTATTTAACTTAAAATCGGTGTTTTTTAAATCGTCATCTTGATATTGACAAGTAAACTGTACAATTCATTAGTGTTAAAGTGACTGTTTTTAAGCGACCCGTTTTTATTTCTTTGAATAAAGTTAATGTACATCAAGTTTCTAAAATAAAGTAGTTTACATATTTCTAACTATATTTACTATTTGGATAGAATTTTATAATATACAATAGTTTTCAGTTATTTATTAACTGGTTACTTACCTTGTAATATAATTCAGAATTATCTTACACGAAATCTTTGTCTTTACATTTCGTTTGATATGGTTTACAAATGAACCGCATGGACTTCTTTCAAACCAAATTTGTTAATGTACAACAACCTTATCACATAAAACAAACTCACAATACAATTTACAGTACAAAGGGTTATTTAATTTTTTTTTTGTTGTGACTGGTGTGTTTACAATTAAAATGTTTTGTTTAAATCATAACTTTGATTTTTTACAGAGAATTAATCAATCATTCAACACAGTTATTCTTTTTAAATATTAATATATCAATATTTAAGTACTAGCCGTTACCCGCTATTTTACCCGCTAATGAAATGAAAGAACTAGCTTATGAGACATATGAACTATCCTATATAACAGTTTTTTCCAAGGTTTTTGAACCACACTACATAACTATAAATCCACCAATCCGCTTATAGGCCACCCTATATAACAATTTTATTGAACATTTTATTGAAGCACCTTGTATAACTGTAAATCAACTTCACCCTACAGTGAAACCATCCTGTACATGGTGCAGTTTATTTATCACCTAATACAACATATTTTACACACCTAACTATAACTCTACTCCACACTATATTTCAGCTATGCAACTGCTTATTGTCTACTCTATATAACAAGTATTTCTGATAATTTTTGAGCCACCCTGTAGAGTGTAATTTCTCTTCACACTATATTTGAACCACCCTTTATATGTAACTTTTTCTAACATTGTGTTCAACACAATGTATTTCTTCGACCCATATTTCTGCTATTCCGTATTAGTAGGATGCAACTGTTCATGGTCTACGGTATATAACAATTCTTTTTAAACATTTTTTGATCTACCCTGTAAAACTATAATTCTACTCATCCCTCGATCTCAACGACCTTGTATATATAACTACTTATGGGCCACCCAATATAACAAATTGTTGTACTAATCTCTAATAACCATAATTTTTTCTAATCTTGTTGAATACACTGTGTGACTATAACATACTTCGCCCCATATTTCAGATACTCCATATATGCAACTGCTCATGTTCTTCCCTATATAAAATGATTTTTTTACCCACCCTGTATAACTATAATTCTACTTCACCCTATATTTCAAGAAGTTTGTATATGCAACTACTTGTAACATTTTCCCACCACTCTGTTTACTTAGAATTCTACTCCACCCTTTATTTCAGCTATCCTATATATGCAACTACTTGTGGATATAAAACAATTTCTTTTAACCACCCTGTAGGTAACCTATATTCCAAGCCGTCTTGTATTTCAACTATCCCGTATAAACAATTGTTTCTAACATTTTTTCAACACATTTCATAACTTTAATAACTCAAAACATAGTTCAAATATCCTAACTGCTTACATAACCCTGTATAAATACAAATCTATTCTACTCTTATTTCAACCATATTATATATGCAACTACTTATGAGCCAATATGACAATTTCTTAGCCATCGGGTATAAATTTAATTATACTCCAATCGTTTTTCAACCACCTGCTATATGCAACTATTCCCCGTAACTAATTCCATACCCTCTTATTTCAACCACATTGTATATATGCAGCTGCTTATGGGGTACCTAATGTAACTTTTTTTGAGATTTTCTAAATCCATGTTATTCTACTCCGCTCTCTTAATCACTTAGTCTATACACCCTGTAAAATTACTCTTGATATATCAGTTGAATTTTTTTTAATCGAAACATTTTACATTGGCATACTGCATAAAAGCTAAGCTAATGCAAATATCTAAAATTTGGTGCATGCGGTAGAATCAATAGAAGTTTTTCGGCTATATCTACAATTTATTTCAATGTAGGGAGATAAGGTGTGTCCCAGATTTTAAGTCAAACTATAGGTTTTGCAACAAGAAAAGATTCAGCAAAATCAGTTCAGTACCTGATGCCCGAACAAACAACAAACAAACAGACAAACTACAATTTTATAATAGTATATAGATTTCTCATATTTTGGTTGAATTTGATAACGAGAATATCTATCAAGTTCATTACTGTGCACTTTTCACCATTTTTAGAAATCAGGGTTTTATTTACATTATAATATAGTTTAACAATATTATGTTGGAAATCGTCATATTAATCTTGAAGAGCAGGTTGTAGAATTCATTAGTGTTAAAATAATTGCCTTTAAATAGCTAGTTTCATATTTCGCTTGAATAAAATTAATGTACGTCTAGCTTATAATACAAAACAGCTAAAGAGTTCTAACCAAATTCATCAATATACAAAAATTTTATAATACACAGGGGTTTATTGTGATAATTATTAACTTTTCGGGCTTGAAACTATTTACTTAAATTGAAATATAATTGCCTTTACTTTTCGTTTGAAGTTACTTACAAGTGACCCGGATTAGATTAAATTAATTTCGTTCTAACCCAATTTGTCAATGTACATGCAACAAACTTATTATATAAAACAAATTCACAATACAAAGTTATTCACTCCTCACAATGGTTTCTGAAAAAAACACAAATAAATAAAGTAATTGAAAATCAAAGTGTTGTATCTAAGAGCAGTTTGTGGAAATTGCCCGGAAAACACTAGTTGCGTTGTTATAAAAAACCCTATCGTAGAATTAACTATGAGAAAGTAGGTCTACGGATTTGTCAGCTAGTTTTGTTGTATAAAATGTTGGGATGTATTATTGTGTTATACTTATCTGATATGACGTTTCGATTTCTTATCAGGAATCATTGTCAAACAATGTAGTTTGAAATATTATAGATTGAATTTTTGACACTGTCAATTGGTTGATTTTTCTATAAGACGGCAACTAGTGTTCCGGGCACGTTCCACAAACTGCTCTTAGAAACTATACTTTGAATTTCAATTACTTTACTTGTTTTTTCCGAAACCATTGTGAGGAGTGAAAACCCACATGAACATCCAAAATAACTATTTGCCTCCTCAATCATTTAGAAACTACTTTAGAATACAAAGGCTTATTTAATAATTTTTTTTAATACCTGATTTATTTAATATTAAAATATTTTATTTTAAATCACAATTTTGAATAGAATTCATTCAACTCGAGGTTATTCTCTTTTCACCGTTTTTGAAAATGAGGGTTTTATTTAAATTTCAGTGTAGATTAAAATTATTTTCTTCGAAATCGTCACACAATGACAAACGAGCAGTTACTTTTCATACTAAGTTTTATATTTCATTTGAAATTGTTTACAATTGAACCTGATTGGTAAATATTGTCAAATATTTTTAACCAATTTCATTTTTATGCAAATTGTATATTAGACAAAAGTAGTTAGTTATGTATTAACTTTTCGAAGTGAAAACTATTTAATAAAGTTGTAAAATTATTCAAAATTGTTTTTAAATTAAACAATTTTGAATAATGTTACAATTCATTGATTTTATATTTCATATGAAATTGTGACCCAGATTAGAAATGATTTCTAATCAAATTTGGTAATGTACAACATGCTTATTGCTCAAAACGATCTCTAGTCATTTTACAATTATTCAAATTATGTGATATCTTAAGATTTTTCTTAATTTTGAAACTATTTTCTTCGAAAATATTACCTCGCTATTAATCATCAAGCTATACAATTTGCCTGAAAGTGACTTTTTTAATGAAACTGTTTCATATATCTTTTGAAATTGTTGACAACTAAACTATGAAAAAAAGTTAAAATTCTAAAATTACGAGTTATAATGTTTGACAATATTATTTTAATTATAAATAATAAATCAAATAATATTGCCAAACATCGTAATTGGAATTTTAGAATTGTGCCTTTTTTCACAGTTTCTTCTCCATTGACAATGGGGTCTGACACAGACACAGAAACTTTTGTAAATATACAGTAATTTCGTTATTTCCCAAAAAGTGCTTAAACATCGAGAAAATATGCCACAACTATCCTTCAGGAAACAACATGAAACAAGTTTATTAACCTAAAGTGTCTCTAGTCATTCAATATATTTTGAGAAGACTTATTACTTAAACTTAAATTAGTTTAAAATTAATTTGTTAGAAATTATTATTGTTCAGTACTCTAAAAGTTTCATATTTCGGATGAGGTTATTAGAGACTGAACCTGATTACAGTATGAGAGCTGGATGGCAGAAAGGCGACATCTCTGTTCACACTTAGTTTAATATTAATCTACTAAATTGATTCGGCCGATACTTGTTGGAAATTCATTATAATAATTAACTGATTCTACAATTGCAATTTCCACAATTTAATTGCTTTAAATTGGAGAAATTGCAATTGTATATCAAATTATTATAATATTAATCTACAAAGAAAAGAATTATATTTTTCCAATTTATTAGGTTTTAATCTCTACAGTTTTGTTGGAGATAAGTATTTGAAAGGGTAAATTGGGAAGGAGTGTAGTAAGGCAATTTCGTCTTTACAGAAATTTTTCACCCACGATTTTCTAAGAGAAAGAGTTGTTTGGAATATTATCAATCAGTTTTTCTGTATATAAATAAAAATTTGTATAATGTATGATATTTCTCTCTGCCTCAGCTCCAAATCTGGAGTTGCTATCAATAGCTATGTATCTTAGCTGGAGATTTATTCATAAATTCTCGCTGTGATACAATTTTTGTTACCAAAAAATTTACAGCAACAATTTAGCGCTTGGCGATTACTTGATAAAAAAGGGTATCGCTTTACCTTCTAGAAATAGATTTTTCCTTCTCTAAGTCCAGGTCAATTGAAGGTCAACAACGTGTTGTTTACTATCAATGAGCTGATTTTCTTAAGTTTTCTCTTTTATAAATGTTTATTTTTCAACAAGATTTTTACTTTATCCTAGAGTATTCAATGGCTACCGGTACTGGTTAATACATAGTCGGCCAATTTTAATTTGTCCATATGTCTTCTGAAAATGTTATATTGGTATTCCCTTTTTGTGTTATTAAAGGTTTTTGAAGTTTCGGTCTATGTATGGCCACAACCACAAACAACACCGTATACACAATTTTTGGAGTTCTAAGTTACATTAAATGACTTCATGTGTGAAGGACCGTAATGCATTATTAGTTTTAAAAACCGTTTTTACATCGTATTTATTTCCAAAACTGTTCATCTTCCAATACACCGGGAACATTATGCTCATAATTATGTTTTTTGTTTGTTTGGTTGGTATTAGTGGTGTGTTTGTTATTTATTTTGATGTGAATTTTGTTCTAGTTTTATTTATAAAACATTGTGGATATTGCCTTTGAAGTAGATGTTCTTTTTTGTTGTTATAAATTTCCGTAGTAGAATATATGCTATTTTCCCTATGATATAAGCACTTTAGAAGGCCTGTCTTTATATATAAGGAACGGTTAGTGTTAAATTCAGGTACCTATTGGTATTTGTATGTTTTTTATTAGTATTTGTACTTTTTTCGGTTGTTTGTTCTACGAAAAAATACGTCAAAATAAGCATTTTTTTTGTAAACTTTCGTTCTCCATAATGAATTTTTTTGGGGTTGTGGACTAATCCTCTAAGGGAAAAATAATTGCAGTTTCTCCACACCACAAAAAATATCCTCAACGCATCAACACCACACTTTTGGTTAATTGTTGTAATTGCTTATAAATCTTTCTTGAAAATATTGTCTCCTGTTTAATAATTCTTCACAAGTGGGAACTGAACCGATAAAATAATGTGTCGTGTGTGCAAAGGACCAGGCACCCTTCTTATGGAAAAATGGACTTCAGTCAAATTGTATGAAATTTTGGTATGTTGTAGAAGTTGACGTTCTGGCAAAAAGAGTCAATGGGCTCAAACAGATTCTATGATAGAGTTAACACTTGTCACCATGTCGTATCAGATTTCTCATAATAGATGTGTTTTATTTACGTTTATTGCAGAAAACGTGGTTTACACATTGTTTGACATAAATATTGCACAAAAAATTACTATTAATTATTTTTTATTATAGGATGTTTCCCATGTACGTTACATGTTTTTTTTAGAAAACTCATTTTTTATTATAACGTTGAATACATAAGAAGATCTAATTGCTCAGTTAATATAATGTTAAAGAAATTAATTTTTGGACGTGTTCATACATTATGCAGTCTGAGTTGTAAATATTGCTAAAGTGGGCATCTATTATTTTTTCCATTAATAAGTAACCCTGTATAAGCCATGCGTCCTGTAATATTTATATTAAATTATACAAATCTACGACTCATCACACTAAATTCTACAGATTTGCCAAAATTGTACAGATCAAAGTATTGTAGTTTATACAGGGTTACTCATTAATGGTAAAAAATGGTATATGCCTCCACTACAGCTATATTTACGATTTATACTGTATAATATATGAACACGTCCAAGAACTAATTTCTTATTAATCGTGCGATTACATCTTATGTATTCACCGTTGTAATAAATAAATGAGTATTCTGAAAAAACATGTTACATATATTGGAAACACACTGTAATTAAAGATAATTAATGGTAATTGTTTTATTGAATAGTTTTGTCAAATAATGCGAAAACTACCTTTCCAGCAATATACGGAAATAATACAAGTCTGTTATGAGAAATAGGATAAGAGAAAGGAGATATTTCCGATGTTTAACACCCTATATCTCGAAAACTAGTCATACCATTTTAATAATATTCTGCTCAGTTAAACACTGAACATTTGTTAACAGAAAAATGTTATAACATATAAAGTTGAGGGAGAGAATTTAAAACTACAGAGTAGTATAAAAACTAATTTTTTTCAATATGTTCCATTTTTTCACCGATTTTCTGGACCTACCCTATTATCTATGCACGCTGGTCTAATTTGCCATTGATTTATTACGTAAATGGTTGCCTGTCTACTATTAAATGTTATTAATTAAAGTAATTTTTCCACTAGCTGGAAATTGTAAGATATTAAACGTGAAACGCATTTCAGGTGTTTTCAAAATATATTTTATACATACGCTTCGAACGATTGTGTTTGCGGGTAATACGGTGCGTTATGCAAAATATTTATATCAATACTTCACTGACCATATCGATCATGACCAAATCAATATCCACGCTATATGCCATTCTCAAAAGGAAGATAATGGTTTTAATACACTAAAAATAAGATTTTTTCACCAGTTTTTCTGACTTTCCTCTGTATACAATGCTCCGATCAATACATTATTTATGTTAAAGATTTTCTGTTTCCCTAGAACTTTTCCATTTGTTATAATCACTTTTCACAATATAAGAAAAAAACAAAAAAATTCCATATTTTTAGCTTAGTTAATGATTAGGTAATTTACTTCTACGAATTTGTTGTTAAAAGTATGCCCATTATGGCTTATAAGCAACTGTTTACGTAATGCGCTTACTGTTAAAGTCACTTAAAAATGTCTTAATTACATTAATCCATAAAAATATGTCAACACTTGAATATGAACAAATACGTTTAACTATTCATTTGTTTCAAGAACTTTGGAGACGGATAAAGTATCAATTAATCGGACATGTACTATACGGAAATGCACTTCAACTGTCACGAGTATGTAGCAGGTTCTAAAAAAATGTGAAAGTTTACCGTGTGAAGAACTATCTAGTGTAAATTGAATTCGAAAATTCAATTACTTTAGAAATGCTGATTTGGAAAAGTTTAATGACAAACCATGGAACGTTTAACGGCAACCTGGACAATTTTAATGAACTTGTTTAAAGCTTAAATGGATATGTTAGTTTGTAAGGAATTTAGCATTATCTACATCACTTGAAAACATTTGGTTTAGCAAATAGAAAAATGTTTAAAAGAATTACCGTTAGGTAGAATTTAGAACTGAGTAAACAGAGCTCACACCAAGCTTTATAGAAAACAGTTTAAAAAAATAATACATTTATTTAAGAATATACTTTTACTGATTAAAAATTAAAACACATTAAACTATAAATTGGGCCTAGTCACTGTTCTTTCTGTCAAAGACTTGTACGGGAAGATTGAAATCATGTTCCTTGATAACTTTAAGCTGATATTAATATATGGAAATGTTTCTGTTCCAAACCTGGGGTATAATAAATTGAAAAGAAACTGGATTAATCAAAATAAATGTCTGTTAATCAACTTCAAGGTAAAGATTCTCAATTAAACTATATATAGATTGTGTCCTCATAAATCAAACGAATTCTTTTATGAATAATATTAAGAGTAAAATTTATTCTTCCTAAACAGATTTGCATGGTCTAAGACGTATACAATAATCAGTACCTCACCTTTCTTTACTGTAGACGAGCTTTGTCAGCAAATAGAAATTTTACTTAAAAGTGAAGGAACTTTAGTTTTGTTAATATCTAATTATGCAATTGCACTAAAAACTGTATAATAAGTATTTATGTAGCATTTCCAACTATATACTAGGTTTCAAAAAATATATCAATTTTGTTTAAAAGTGTAATCAAAGTTTATTAGAATTGAAAGCTGCATCCAATTATGTTGTATTACTAAAAATTTTAATAAATTGAAAGTAGATTGGAATTAAATACAAATAAATGTCAGTTATTCAACCTCAAGATAGAAGTTGTTCCCTATATATAGTGCGTCATCATTAGTTGGATTTAAGTGGAAAAGTTCGTATGAAGATAATTTAGAGAATAGGTTATTCTTCATAAAAATATTTGCATGGTCTGAAACGTATACTGTAATCATTACATGCCCTTTTTCAACTGTGTGCGAGATTTGTCAATAAATGAATTTTGCTTAGAAGTAACATACCTTTATTTTTAATAATATCTAATCAAACAGAAGTAATTAGACATATAAAATGCATCGAAATTATGCGAAATCACTTAAAATTGAATGACAAAGAATATAAGCTTTGTTAAAGTTAATTACCCTTACTTTTAATATTTAACTCAAATTCTTATCAAACAATGATTATTACAATTGAAAACTGCATGCTATTATGTTATATCACTTCAAACTATATAGTGATTTATTATAAGATTCCGCGGAGAAGAGACTAATAAATTAATGTCAAATCGTCTACAATATAGTGGATCCACCTAAGCTGGAATATGCAAAGCTTTCTTAATTCATATTTAGAAAATACGTTACTCTATTTTATTCAACAGTAAACAAGGTAGGTCAAAATAATAAATGTTACTTTAAAGTAAAATACCATATTTTAGACAATATCGAAAAAGTTAAATAAATTTGAAAACTGCATCACTAAAAATTGTAAAATAAATACAAAAAAAAACAAAAACCGACTTCAAAAAAGTAACAAAACTAAAATACATGAAATATTTTTTACTGCAACAATTAAATAATTTTCTGAAGTCGAGGCCAAGTTGTACTTCGCTGTTCAATTTGGCACCGAGTTCAGAAAAAGTATTTAATTGTTGCAGTAAAAAATTATTTCATGCTTTTGAGTTAGTTAGTTAGTTTTTTTGAAGTCGGTTATTGTTTGTTTAAATTTATTTATCTTTTTATGTAATTATTTGTTTCTTCATCCATTACGTCTTAAAAATTCACATCTGAGCTCCATATATCAGAATCCCGGTGAGGCATTGGCATTTAAAAGTGCAGAAGCGTCTGCATATTTTTGGTTTTTAGTGATTTGCTTAACTATCCAAAGACCAGCACATTTCCGAAATGGCGGTCCTAGTTTGGGACTAAATTAGAATCCATCTGGAACTATGCATTTTTCCGTGATGAATAGTATCATTTGTAATTAAAATAATCTCAAATTGATAAAATTATTCGGGACTAGTACACTGCCAGGGCTCTCAATCAATGACTAAAAATGACATTGCTCTGAATCTTAACTATTGCTCTAATATATTATTTTTTACTTTTAACTAAATACTTATTTTTAAGATTTTTGTATTTTTTTATTTTTTTCCACTCTTTTTCTGTAGAAGATAAATATTAACTTTTGTTACTGAGCCAACGTAAAGCGGTGACTACTTGACTGTAACAGAAAAATTTTCATACATATGCTCCGAAAGAAAGAATCCTGCATTCGTTGTACAAATAATTTTAGTTTGTATACGTGTCTAATGCAGAACGTCTGAAGTTCTAGTCGGGAACCACTTCATACACATTACGTATTAACGCTAAATTAGTTCTATTATTTATTATTATTTGTCTTACTAGTAATTTCTCCTTTCTCAACGAATAATTACTATTCTTACAGTCTGTTTTTACCTCCTCAATAGCTACACGCATATCCACCATAGACTGCATGTCAATAAATTCAATATTGCTAGACCTAACCAGCTGTCAGTTCAACCTTTTCTCTTATCACTCTTTCCCATGGAGGCGCCGCATAGAATACGACCTACCTCTGTTCGGCATAAATCTGCTCACCACCACCGTCTCCATCGTTTCTACCTTCTCTGTTACTTGTCTGATATGCTCATTGCTCATTGTGTCATGTACTTCACGGGCGTAATGGCACCGGCTTCCCATTTAAACTTAATGGTCTTCCACTGAAGTGATAGCCATAGTTTATTTCTTACCCTGTGTTTTTTGCCTTTATTACCAGCGCCAGGTCATCCGTATGGGCAGCAAGCAAAACATGCTTCCGGTAGCCTTAACCTAAGTACGGGGTCATACGTCATGTTTCACAGTCTAGGGCTCCACACAAAACCCAACCATCATTCATTCTCTTAGATCTTGTTAAGATAATTAAGTACCTTACCCCTCCCTTACCCTGGTTATGATATTACCACTTTTCCCAACAATTGTCCTATCGCATCCAATCTTCTCCTACTCTCGAGAAATTCAAATTGTGATTCCGCAACACCCTCGTTTTTTTTTACTTATCTCTTTGTCCTCAGCATGACTAGTACAGTTTCCTTACTGTGTAGAATAATGTTATGAGCATGTATGCTTCCTTTCTTTTTAGGATTAGAACTGTATATCCCTTTCACCATACCTTCAGAACATACCTCTGCCCTAGAAGTCGGATGTAGAATGTCAAAATATCTTCCTCCATCTGCGTAACAAAATGCTTTATCTTCACCTCGTAGATACTGTCAGATGCAGTGAAATTTTTGCAGGATTAATATGTGTAATAGTGATTCCTACTTAAATGATTTTTTCATTCCTATTTTACATTTACCTCAATATATGTTCTGCTCTATTTCCATTTCATATATATTTTATGTTATTTATCTTGCTACAAAATGTGTTATATTCTTTTAGAATAATAAAAAAATATGTGTTTAAAAGAAATTCTATAATTACACATATAATCGGTACTGATACACAGCGAGAAGAACTGCAATTCAAAAATTAACTGACTCGAAAATTGAGTCTGATCTTTGTAGCTTTCAGTCATATAAGCCGACTTGCAACAAACGTCTCAACAAAACTAAGGCTAGTTTAACAGTTGCAAGGTTCCCAGCTCACATTCCAGAAACTCACAATGTCACCGAGTCCATTTACCACTATAGCTTTCATCCTTAATTAATACGAAAGTTGCTTTCTCACAACCAAAGCCAGGCATTAACCATTCTCCACGTCACTGAAGCTTTATGCAAGCATTTGCCTTACAAGCTATGCCAAATATCTAAGAGAGTTTTCTGTGAAAGCTCGTTAGCATTTGTAAGGATGATATATTGAGGTATCAAGTGTTAAAAGCCGCTTCACGGTCAAGAAACGACCTGGATTACTGTATATGTTCCCCAACTGTGAAAAGGTATGTCGAAAAGCCCAAACGGACTATGCAGTCGTATGAGGGAGCAGTTTATTCAACCTCTTAAAAATGTTTGTAGCTCAATTTTTTATCATTAGAAAATATAGGAAGCTTTTATTTTAGCTCGCTCAACTAAAGATCGCCTTTATACCAATAAGTCATTTAAATTGCAAAATTGAATTGAACATATTGAAGGTCCTTGCTTATTGTGCTTGACTATTTTACTTTTCTCATTTTCTTACCAGATTTCTTTTCTGTAAATATTAAAAATTTGTAAAACTCACTTTTAGAATTTTTTCACTTATATAATATTGACTGTTAATTAGAGTTTTCACTACTCAAAGTATTCCTACAACTGATAAGTATCTAAAATTGTAAATGGAGTTTAGTAAGGCAATTTCGAAAAATTTAACGGATTACTGGGTTATCTGTAGAAAAATTCGTCTTACAGATATTCTGAGAGAAGAAGATGTCTACAATATATATTCCTGTATATAATTGCTATTTCATATAATATCTGATTACCTTTATATGTAAAGTCGTTATCAATCGCTGTGTTTTAGCTGGAGGTTTATTCTTCTGTAAAATCTCGCTTGGATACAAATTTTCATGCTTCAAAATAAATTTAACAGTGAAAATTTGGCAGTTGATAATCACTTGATACTGAGGGTACCGTTCTGATAGTAAGGGTCTCCTACCCAAATCCAGGTTCCACGATTTCCACAGTGTTTACCATGATGAGCTGCTTTCTCTAGCTTTTCTCGTTTTTAAATTTTCTTCTTTCAACAGGATCGTTACTTTATTTATTATGTGTGTGTGTGTGTGTGTTAGGATAGTGACCCTTTTTTCGTATTTTTGGATATTACTAAAAAATGTTTTATCAAGATTTAATGTTGTACTGTTTTATTCCGACCAAACCATTAAAAAATTCTGAAACTTAACTGCTGCTAACCTTAAATAGTGAGTAATTTCGAAAAGATTGTTGAGGAGGTCTTGGATTATTTTGCCTGTTCATTAGGGTTTGCTCTCTTCAGATTTTTTCCTGCAACAGATAACTATTTGAAAATTGTTAATGGAGAACAAAGTGTAGTAAGACAAGTTTGCGAAATTGTCCGGGTTACTGGCTGTACGTACATAAATTCTTGGTCACATATATTCTGAGCGAATGATATGTCTACAAAATGATCAACCCCTATTCCTTAGAATTATTGTATATGAGTTTCAGCTAGATAACACAACATTTTATTTTTCTCAATTTTTTTCTAAAATAATACTTTATGAATTATTTTATTCGCAATATGAAGCACACAGATCCAGACTTTCTGGTGGGTGAGATAGTATTCAGGGGGCATCCATTAATTACGTAAGCACAGAATAGGTAGGGGTCCAATGAAATCTCACCAAATCTCATTTAAACCGAGGGGAGGATAATCGAAAATATATTTCAATTGTAAGCCCGTAGCCAGCGGGGGGTTCAACAGCCCCATAAGTTTTGGAATTTTTTGTTTCAAGATTCAATTTTAACTAATTAATCCTTTTCATAACAATACATTTTATATTATACAATTTCATATATCCCGGAAATACATAGAAACTTCTCAGTCCTAATCAGTCCGTCAACAATCAAAAAAAATTATCCACCCCCCTCTAAAATAAATTTCATGGCTATTAATATCATTTAGTATGAGAGTAATTTAAAAAAAAAGATAAACCTCTGTACAATAGATGTGTTTAAAATTGCAGCAGCACAGGTCAGCTCTTCAACCAATGCGTGTAGGTACTCAAGGCAAATCTCACGAAATCTCACCTAAGGGGGCTAGGAGTTCTAATCTGACCGAAAAAGAGCTCACGTAATTAATGGATGCCCCCTGACACCAGGTTATCAGTCTGTTAATAGCAAGAGTACCTAATGGGTCGAGAAATTAATTCACAAAATAATGTAGAATATCGTAGGTGTGAAGTTAGAAGGAAACAATTCTATTAAATACTATGTACCTACTTCTTCCACGACATTAGTCAAGCTTACTTTACGCTATTATTGGGCGATTTCAATGCTAAGTTAGAAAAGAAACTAGATAAGTCCCTAACACCTTACCAAATTGCAAGCAATTGTAGTTTATCGTACGAAATCGAGAACAGATATGCTGGAGAATTATCTACAAGAGCACAGCTTTTCAGAATGAGTTCCTTCTTTTAGACAAGTCATAGTATTTAGGAAAAAATAGAGTGGCATAGCCTACCTAACTAAACATACCTAAACTCAAACAGAATGAACAAAGTTCTCAATAAGTTTTCAACTAGAAGTGAGTACAAAATGACATTTGAATTATAAATAAACACTATTAAAACAGAAACGCTCTGCAAGTTTCAATGGTGAAAAATTAAGCAAACACATAAAACGCCTTTGGAAAGAACGAATCAATGTGGAAGAGATTTAACTATGTTACGGAAACTTTAGATACTAACGAAACAATCTAAAGCAAAGAAGTGTTAAGGACTAACTTCCAAAGTTTAACAGAATGAATGATGTACCATTTTCCAAAGTCTGTTGTCACAATTTCTAATTTAGCTAATTAGGTAAGTATTTATAGCATAATTGGTTATAATTTAAATTTCACATACTTAGGGCAAATGTGAAGAAGATGCCCCGCTGCTTAATTGACAACATTTGCTTACCGTAAACGAATGATTTCGCTCGTATGTGATCAGTGGGTACACAGCATTGAAAAATATATTACGTGGCGGCATCTTAAAGTTTAATATTAAAACTTAGATACCTGAAGTGTTCCCTAAAACTGCGCTTACGTCAGTAACAAATATTTTACAATGGAAGAAAGAATCTGAATTTTATGTCATTAAGAGTGTGGGGTAAATGAGGTTATGTCTAAGCACGTTTAGTCTGCTGTGGTTGTAGGCATCAAAAATACAACCAATGTGGCATCCCTCCTATCTAAGATTAAAAGAGAACACATTTGAAAAGGATGGACAAGGAACATCTTCATATCTTCTGAAAGCAGGGTTTCCTCCAACTGCGAAAACAGCTCAACCTATGGCATATACTCTCGCTAAACGTTTGCAATTAAATAGAAAATTAATCATCAAAGAAACGAAGCTTGAGATCATTGGTACAGGTTATGTATGGAAAGGAAACTAGACTTGAGTTTAAGAAAAGTTGAAGGAATCTCAACTGCAAGGGCGAAAGCAATGAACAGAAAGGAAGTTATAGAATATTGCTGGAGATTGTTTATAAAGATACTGTTATATACTTCGTAGTATACTCCCATCAGTATCGCTGGCGAACTTTGTCTACGGTTTTGTTCATGCCCAGATGGCCCGCCCCCCGGTAATCCCATCATGTACTTCGGTCAGGATGGCTGATACCTTTTTCATTGGAACTACCAGTGGGAGTAGGTTTCTCGGCCATCAATGCTTTCCCAAAGTCGCTTGAGCATCCCATGCTCTACTTCTAGAGAGGCTTCTCGCTATTCCGTCTTCTGACAATGTCCGCATTATGCTCTACAAGGTCTTCGGGATGGGGCATCGGCGTTATTGTGCAAACAGCCTGTATTGTGTTGCACCGTAATGTTGCAATTTCTCCATCCACCTGACCAGTTCTCTTTCCGGTGTCTTCATGTCTAGCAGCCATTTGAGGGCGGCATGATCTGTTCGGATTAGGAAATGACGACCATAGAGATATTTGTGGAAATTGTCTACAGCCCTTATTATTGCAAGAAGTTCTTTTCTGGTGGCGCAATAATTTCTTTCCGGTTTCGAGAATCCACGGTTGTAGTACTCCATCACCCTCACTTGACCATCTTGCACCTGGGATTGGACGGCCACAAACCTGTGTTGTTGGCGTCCGTGTCTAAAATGAACTTGCCGGACTGTGCAGGAAAGGCTAGAATTGGGCTGGAACATAGTGCTGCCTTCTGTCGTCCGAATGATGTTTCGCAATCCTGATTCCAGCGGAAGGTCTCTTTCTCAGTTGTCTGCTGATGTAGAGGTGCGGAGATAGTAAAAATTTAGCCAGTGCTTTGTGATAAATAGCTGGGCCTTCTTCTGTTTCTCTAGTGTCAGGTGTGTCCAATGGTCAGCAAACTGTTTTAGGAACTCTTTAATGGGCCCTGTCTCCTTCACTGACGTCTGGTACTCCTCTTCGCAATTGATGATAGTCTCTGCTGGCTCGAAACAATTGGCAATTCTGATGTCGTCGTTGGACAAATTCATGATTCTAATTAATATATCTCGTCCGGTTTTAACTATAGCCCGTCCAACTAAGTAGTCATGAGCTGAATGTACGGGCTCCACCATTCCATCGCAGCTCCCAGGATGGCTTTCTAGCTGCCATGAATAATCTGTTCCGTTCAATCGGGAATTCTGGCTAAGGATTTTGCCACAATTTTTATGGAGGTAGCTGAACTGTTGACGGGCCGTTTCAATACAAATTCCTCGTTTAAGAACCGAAGAACATCTTATCTCGGGTCGAACATAAATCCATGTTGGCTGATTAGGTCCATACCCAGTATGAAATCTTCTTGATGCCTCTAAGTCTTAGATTTCTTTGGACTCTCACATCTCTGATGCCGTTAATTAAACTCTGTGTGGCCAACTGGTCTTTCGTCTCCTCTGGCAGGCCTGGGTAGGACAAGTGTACTAACCGTCTAATCTCTGCTTCGAATTCTTGGAGGCTTTCACCGGATTTTTGCGTTTTTCCACTGACTTGGACTTGATATACCTGGCTCAAGGATTAATTGTCGTATCTCTTGTCCAGAATGGCTATGATTTTATCGAAATTGTTCATCGACTGGAATGCTTTGGAGGATTTGTAAGGCCAGACCTCTTAAGGAAATTACAAGAGACGTATATTTTTCTTGGTTATCCCATCCATGAGCTGTAGCCACGGCTTCAAATTGCCGTTTATACATGGGCCAAGATGAGCTGCCATCAAATGTGGGTGGTTTGCTAACGTAACCCTTGGTACTCATGGAGTTCTGGTATTTTCCTCGCTGTAAGTAATATTGCATTTTTTTGATTTCTGTTTCTATCTTGTTTTAGATGGCATTGATTTTATCTTGTACTTCACTTAATTCACTTTTTACCGTGTTTTCAATGGAACTGATTTCAAATTTCGCCTGGCTCTGAATGGAATCGATGTCGTCTACTTTGATTTCAAGAGTCTCCACATTACTTTTTTAGGATCTTTATGTTCTCGTTTATTTCTTTTATCTCTGAATCAACTATTTGCATTCTTTCATTAACTGTTTCATTAACTCGGGATACTATTTGCATTAATGGTTCAAATTGCAGTTGTCTTTTTTCTACTAATATTTTAGATTCGTTTTTTCTGGTTAATTCCACTTGTTCTTGTTTTTCTTCAAATTTCGAGAATAATTCTTTAATTAAATTGTGTTGTTTTTCATCTATAGATTTCACTAACCTTTGTTGAATATCTTCCTGATGTCGTTTCTCTTTTTTGTCTCGTTTTTTCCAGGATCTGGGTAATTATTTCAGCTAGTCCATCCGTAATATGTTTGAATATTTTTTTGGTAGTCTCGTCCATTTTTTCTTTTATTATAGTTCGGGTTCCATAAATCAAATTGCGATTTTAACATCACTTAATCCTGCACTTCGACAACAAATTTCTTATATACTCCGTGGGTTCAATCAAAATTTAAAAACTAATATTCACTCTCACTTCCTAGAAACTTTTATTTACATCAAATATACACTACAGCTGATTCCAATATCACAATAATAATGCAACATAAGCTCTTCGCCGCCTAACTAACTCTTGCGATGATGGGCCACTCCTTTTAAAATTACCATCGAATTCTCCCGTATAATCGAGTGTCAATTTTGCAGTTGTCGAGTTATTTCGAGTGGATAAACCAGGTCAAATATGTATAAAGTTGAAGAAGGGCCTTTAACTGAATAATTTGCCTAGTAAACTCATAGCTTGTAAATTAACTAAAGAAGTGACTATCATTACTTCTGATAAAAAGCGAGATATTTTAATGGTAATAGCCTGCGTAATTCATAGAGAAAATATCTTACCAGTATATTGTATATTTAAAGTGGTAAATAAGAAAGCGAAATTTGAACATAGTCATCTGAGTCAATTGTAATAATGAATAGAAAGTCTGCTTACGTAAATAATGAGATTTTTATTGATGGTATTAATAACCGTTTTCCTCCTCGTAAATCAAAAGGCAAGACTCTATTACTTCTTGATGACCACGCGTCACATATGAGATCTTTTCTTTACAACAATTTGGCACATATATACAACAATTTGGCACTTATGTTTCTAAGGCAGGGCACTGACCTACCGTTTCTGTTCTGTTCTTATAGAACAGAAGAGAATCCGCGTTCATGGCTACACACTACCCGGTAGCCGGGCTTTCTTGTTTTACCCTCAGCCGTTATCTAGCGCTTGTGGTAGATATATCTAATATATGATAATTTGTAATGGACGATAACCAACTGATCAAACTCACAGTTGTAGGGGAACTAGGGTAAAAACGCCGGCGCCGGGTTGTAACCGGGCTGTGTGTGCCAATATATGGAGCTAGTACGTAATGCATGACTCTTTCTTACCAGTGAGAACGTTCTGACCGGTGACGTTGGCCGGTTGCTTGCTGACCGGGCGTTCTTACCGTTTCAAATCGGTAGGTATGTGACGAGTGATTTACGTTGCATTGCGTTCTAGCCTTCCGTTACAATTCTTTTCTTATAAGAACAGAAACGGTAGGTCTGTGTCCGGCCTAAGTGTTTAATGTTATTTAAAGAAGATTATTTACATTACATTTTAGTCATAAATTCCCAAATCTAAATATAAATACTGCAGGTATTACCTCTAAATTTTGATACTCTAGCTTAAGAGAAAAGTAAAATTAAAGACTTTATTTTTTTTCCTAGGCCATAAAAAAGGATATTGTATTAATGTGACCCGATCTCTCGAAAGCATGCTTGATTTCTCAGGAATTTTTTATTAAATTTACTTTACTGCCTTTTTAGCTAAATATCGGTAGTAGACCACATCGACGATTCGCATCATGAATCTAGCCGTAAAGAAAAACTTACATTAAGGTCACCACGGCATTACTTTTGAAATACCGAATTCACCAAACTTTTAGTTTAGCGGTGGACAAAAATGTGCTGATGATGACGACGGTCTCAACATTCTTTTCCGATAATAGAAAGTAAGTAACAATTTCGCTAAAATTAACATTCAAAAACTTATTATTGATATATTTTTAAACGAAGGCATAATCAAAAATTCTGACGTTTTGGCTTTATTTGTAAGGAACGTATTCAATGAGGAAAGAGAATATATGTACTTCCCTTGTACCGCCTACTTAGAACATTATCCTCAGCATAGGTATTTCAAAAGGTAAAAATTTCGAGGATAATCCTCATAATAAATAATATTTAAAAATAGCACATTCTAAGTAGAGACCACAAAATAGTATTCTAGTAAACCTAACAACTTAATTGTTATCACCTAATTAATGTTTGTTAACAATAAAGATTCTGTCCTGATGCCTAAAAATCTATTTATATACAAATATTTTTTAATAATTGTATTGTACAAAACTATTTAAACGTTAGTCGATAAATGCGAGAAATGGGATAAGAGTTGTAGCAAACAACCTGCATGTTATCGATTTTATTCACAGAAAGCAAAGAAATGTTTTTGTTGAGTTCCTGATTCCTTACATTTTGTGTGCACTATAAAGGCTTTCGACAAGTCTGCGTGACCCAAGCTCAGAAATAGCAGGGAATTTCCAGCCATCTAACAGAATGTTTGAATGAATGTGTAGACATGCGAATAAAAGAAATCTCACCTATATAAAGGAAGAAATTCGTTTAAAATGAACCAACAAAACTAAAATTTGGACGGAATAACACCTTTACTGCTTTAAAGACTGCCAAATGGGTATTGACCGTTAGATTATTCCAGATCCCAAATTCTCAGAATGTAAAACTTTGAAAAAAGAATATATACTTATAATTTAATTTGACAACTCGAAATTCATTTATAAAGAAACTGTCTTACACTGTATATGACTTGTATTCTTGAAATAGAATATTTTTGGCAGCTTCAATGATTTTCAAACACTTGACGAACTTTTCTTATTCAAAGTCAATCTGATTTAGGCTACCTCACATAGACTGCCTTATTTAAACCTAAAATTTTGGATTTCTTGGGAACAACACCAGATTTGAGGAAAAGAATGTATATTTGAAGATTACCTAGCGTTTAAACATTTAGGGATTTAGGTCAGACACCATTCACAATTAAAATTAAAAAAATCAACAAATTGTGAGCTGTGTAAGATTTAAAAATAAAAAGAAAATACTAAAAATCATTAAAATAAAAAACTTTTTCACTTGAAATGATATATGATTCGCCACACATGTGATCAAAGAATTATGCTATTTTGACGAGCTATTCATCCGATGTTTGATGCAAAACGGTATTCTTCCGATACTTCTGGGAACCCGAAATGTTTTGTCTCTCAACCTGAGGCTAGCGGCTGCCGTTAATGGGAATTCGTTGAATTCCCTTGAAACTTCGAGAACACATGAAGGAAGTTTCCCGATGGACAATTCCGAGATTGATATATAAATACGGAGAGCGGATGTTATTCATACCCAGATGACTCCCGATAATCCCATCATGTACTTCGGTCAGTATGGCTGGTACCTTTTTTTGGAACTACCAGCTGGGACTTGGTTTCTCGACCGTTAGTGCTTTCCCAAATTCGCTTGAGCTTACCATTCTTTACTCTTAGAGAGTCCCATTGGGCCCATAACGATTTCAGGACGCCCGAGTATCTAGGTACTTCGTCCCATCGTGGTCTAGGTGCCCCTCTCTTTTTGAGCGACAAGATGCACTGTTCCGTTGTCCAGTTTTCTTTGGCCTGCACTAAGATCTGTCTGATGGAGATACCTTCGGTCTTCAGACAATGTCCGCATTCTACTCTACAGGGTCTTCTTGATAGGGCATCGGCATTATTGTGCAAACGGCCGGCACGATGTTCCACCTTGAAATCGTATTGCCAGTTGTCCTTCCGGTGTCTTCATGACCAGTAGCCATTTGAGGGCGGCATGATCTGTCCGGATTAAGAAATGACGACCATATAGGTATTTATGGAAATGAGAAGTTCTTTTGTGGTGACGCAATAATTTCTTTCCGGTTTCGAGAATTCACGGCTGTACTACTCGATCACCATCTTGTAAGACGGCCCCCAAAGCTCTGTTGCTAGCGTCGGTGTCTAAAATGAACTTGCCGGAGTGTGTAGGAAAGGCTAGGATTGGGCTGGAACATAGTGCTGCCTTCTCTCTGAATGATATTTCGCAATCATGATTCCAACGGAAGGTGTCTTTCTCAGTGGTCTGCCAATGTAGAGGCGCGGCAAAGGTGCCAAATCCCTCAACAACTCGCCTGAAGTAGGAACATAGGCCCAAGAAGCTTCGGAGTTCATGCTTGTCTCTTGGGACTGGCCAATCACGGATGGCTTCTATCTTGTCCTCGTTGGTGCGGATTCCTGACTCGGAAAGAACGTGGCCCAAAAACTCTACTTTTTTTGGAACATGGAACACTTCTTCGGGTTGAGTCTCAGGTTGGCGTTAATATCTGGAGTTCTGGTTTTATCCATAACCAGAATGTCGTCGAGGTATAATAAGCACGTTCTCCATATTAACTCGCTCAGGTCATACTCCATTAGCCTCTCGAATGTTGCGGGAGCATTACATAACCCAATGGGCATGACCGTGAACTGAAACAGACCTTTACTAGTGGAGAACACTGTCTTCTCTCTGTTGTTTTCGTGTATACCAACCTGCCAATATCCACTCTTTAGGTCTAGTGTGGAGAACCAACGAGAGCCTGCTAGTGTGGTCAGAGTGTCATCAATTCGGGGTAGTGGATAGCTGTCTTTCTTCGTGACGTTATTCAGCTTGCTGTAATCCACGCAAAATCGGATGGTTCCATCCTTCTTTTTAACTAGCACGACGGGAGCAGACCATGGGGTTATGGATGGCTCAATAACTCCGTTTTGTAAAATGGACTCGATGTTTTCCTCGACTGTTTGTTGTTGCCCTAATGGTAGTCGTCTAGGTGGTATTCTG